>CM077108.1:10571773-10618027 GCA_039619505.1 Cimex hemipterus
GTAGTTATTGGTACCTACAAATATGTATGTCTCAGAGTTAAAAAAAAATGCTTGTCCTAGTAGTTATTGGTGCCTACAAATATGTATGTCTCAAAGTTAAACCAAAAAATTTGCTAGTCCTAGTATTTATTGGTACCTACAAATATGGATGTCTCAAAGTTAAAAAAAAATTCTAGTTGAAATTATTACTAGTTGACTATAAATATGTATGCCCCAAAGAAAAAAAAATATCGTTGTAGTAACTAGAAATTAATTAAAATATGTACATATATGTAAACATTTGCGGTTTTCACTATTCGCGTATGAAAAAATGAGATAAGATTTAACATTCACGGAAGGTTGGACTTGTGTATTCGCGGAAAATAACACTTGAGTAAACAAAAAAAATTGAACCAACTGTTCATTCTATAAAGTCAAAAGAGACCTCTATAAGGGACAGGGTAGCAGCTTCTTCTTCAGCATCGGCAAAAAGAGAGACTAAACTAGATTGGGGTAGATGGGGTACTTTTCTAAATATTCCGCCATCGACCGCGAACACAAACTCACTCGCTTTCATCGTTCGAGGGGCGATCATGACGTTATATTCAACCGCACCCATCGCCGTTCACGCTAATAAATACATGCACTCAGACAAAACACGGAGACACAACACATAAGGCATACTATACACAATAAAACACCCCTATTTTCCCTAAAAAGCGGAACAAGAGACTCTGAAACTCGCTACCGTGCCGGAGAACACTTCGTAAGTCCGGCGGCATGCCTACAGCACTTGATCAAAGGCATGACACGCTTCTGTTATGTGAGACCCATCGAGCAACCTTTCTATTCATAAGGAGCACCTACGCTGGCTTTGGCTCAGGAGCAGGTGCCCATTGTCAACCCCGTACATGTTATTAATATGATCTTTCCAATCAAGTTTCCTGCCAAGCGTTAAACCAAGGAATTTGATTGAATTCATTATCTTCTATACCTTGAAATTTAGGGCTTTTAAAATTTCGTAATGTTCTTCTCCTACTAGCATCTGTATGGACAGCTACTACAAATTTGTTTGTCTAAAAAAAAATCCTAGTTCTAGTAGTTACTTACAAATATGTATGTCTTAACGATATAGCCAGTAATTCTAGATTTGTTACAGTACGAGGTAAATATATCTAGTCGTTCACTGTAAATGGTACTAAAACTATATTTAAGCATAATGAAACTAGCTCCAAGACAAAACAACAAAATCCAATCTGATAAACGCAGTCAGTAAGAGGAAAATCGAAAGAAGTGTCGAACGCTGTCCTGGTCACTGGCATCTGAGAGAACACTTTCACAACTTGGGTGCTGAGATTATTCCATTTTTAAGCTATGCGATATGGGATGTAATTGGCTCACTTATGGTTTTGTAATATCAAGAAACATTATTAAAACGGCACAAAAAAAAAGGAATTTAAAAAAAAGTAACGTTCAAAAAATTGAACTAAATTTAAAAAAAAGCTAGTATAAAGTACGGACGCAAGAGGCGAAAATGTAAAGATAATGCTTAACTTCTTTGGCGCCCAAAATAGCCAGGAATAAATAGAGGACAGAAATAAATACACGCACGCAATATTTAATGTTTTCAAACCGTAATGAATACGAAGCAATAATGTCAGAAACGGCGACAGACAGACGAGTTTGGAATAATCTGGATAGCGAATTGCCAAAATGCGTCTGACAGCCTATAAGAGCGAGAAAACACGAGCCAGGATGATCTGCAACAAACAATTTGACATATAACCCACAGATCTCAACAAAAATTTCAAATTTTCATGCCGTCAATAAAATGTTAACGCTTCTTATTAAAAGAGGAAACTGTATAGATAATAAACATTAGAAAGAAAAGTAGTATAATTTCGCAAAGATTCATGTGTAGGAGTCAATTTTGTCGAACGTTTGATCATGTCCCAGCATTTATTTACTTAGTCTTGTTCTTTCAAAGGGAATGAATAGAAGTTAATGAAGATAATTTTTAAATTTTAGGGCAGGGTTGCTCTAGAACGCTCGCCAATTTTAATCCTTGACGTATATTTATGTAATTATAATTTGAGGACTTTTGCAACGAGTAGTGGAAAGGAACACGAATCTTTTTATATTTGAAATATTTTCACAGAGATTTTTCATATCCTGCGCATCTCACGATTTCCGAATAATCATTAACTAATGGTCTAAACACCACACATTAATTTAAAATTTGAAAACTTCAAAAATTATTTCTTACAGATAAATCAGAAATTTAAACCGCACGTAAATTTTATTTTTTAAAAGATATATTATAAACGTCTCGGTCCATTTTACATGAAAAAAGAAGTCGAAAGCTCGGTCTGAATTGTCGAACACCCGTTTGAATACAAACCTTTGGTTAGTACGAAAAGTTCCCAGTGGTTTATCGAGTTGAGAAAGCTCATTGGACTTAATCTTTCAGATACACGTCAGACATATCGCGGGTGGAAATATATGGGAAAGGCACCTCGACTGCAATCTAATCATCCCGCTTGGGCAGGTTCACACGTGGTCACAATGCTAACGCAGCCCGAAGAGTTATCGTACCTGAGCTGGGCGAAAGGAAATTTCCTCTCTGTAAACCGACTTGCCCAGTGAACACCGAGGTAAGCGACATAAATCAAACGTTTTAACCATTTATTGACTTTTTAACCAGTTCGAGAGAACTCCGTTGTTAGTCAGTATGCTATCAATTGGTACGGACTGGTATCCATTTCCTGGAAAGTACTCCCTGAGAGACGGGGTCTAATAGAGAAACCCCGACCTCCCCAAGAAGACTAGACAATTTATTGTCAACCCACTCCTCGAATGCAGAATCAATGTTTACAACCCTTGACCTACTCGCCATTGTCCTTCTGCTATATTAGGCAATTTTATTTACTACCGTGAGATTAAATTATTTGTTCCGATGTTATTGCACGAATCAATAGCTTGGAAATGTAATACCATAAGTTATTCTTTTTATCTCGTAATAAAAAGTTATTTGGCTTTCCCAATTGAAAGCAAGTTTGCCAACCAAATTTTGCTTAATATACCTATTTTTATTCTATTGTGCCTACATCTCAGCATAATGCTATCAACCGTAGTACGTGCATTCTTAGCCTGTTTCGTCAGTTGGTTAATCAAAGATAAAATGTCATAAAATGCATTCCAGAAGCAAAACGGAAGTAGATTTTATACTAGGTACATTTTTACTATAGATTTTGTATCATTATTAACTATTACAAATAATACTTGTATTTAGCGTAATAGGAATAACAATTAAACCAAATGAAAATCATTTCTTTCGACATAACTAAATATTTATTGTTAGTTTGTTTCCGCACATATTCCGAATATTAGTGCCGTTAATTGATATTTATTCAGATATCGTGAGATGCGGTCTGGCCTATTAAAAATGTTGAATATGCGATATTATTTATGTACACAACGTATGTTTATTGATTTCATTTGAATATTGGGGAGTTTAGTAATAGTAGTAGAATTTGTATATTTCTTAGCCTGAGCGGCGTATTTTGCCGAACACCGTGAGTTCGAATCCCGCTCGTGACATTGACTTTTTTATCTCAGCCAATACATAAAGATTCATTATTTGAAAAAATTTATTCATTCAATCGGTCTACGAACTTTACTGAATGTCACTTTAATTAAAAGTGTTTAAGCTTAATTAGCTTTTATGATCACATCACGCCACAAAAATGTACAAAAACTTAAATTAATTTATTAGTTACTCAGATATCGTGAGATGTGGTCTGGTGTGATGTAGGTTTCAGAAAAACAATTTCTTTATCGTGCCAACGTTTCGATCTTTTATTGAAATCATCTTCAGAGTTCAAAGTGTTTGTCTTCTGTGTAATTGTGCCATTCTTACGTGTCGTGTAGAGAGCGCACCATGTCAATAATTGTCTGCAATCATCCTTGTTTAAAACACGCTATTGAACTGCTCGTTATCTTCAGGGGTGGAACTTATGTATACGAATACTTATGTATACGTAAGAGCTATTTATAAGAAAATTAAAGCAATGCGTGATAAAAATATCGAGAAGAAACGCGTCTCGCAAGCCGTAAAAAAGTGAATAGACTTCAAATTTATCAAAAACGACCACAGTACAATTTCATCCCTTAGGAACCACTCACCACAAAAAAATTTCGATTTATAGAATTGTTGTAAGTAATATAACTGAATATATACAATAATTCAAAAGTTTGTATGTTCTGATAAACATCCCATCTAAACTAAATTTTTTTAGGTCATTTTGAATCATCTCTATATAATACGTACATGATATGTAAGTAAATTTTATCCCAACAAAAACCTAATCGTAAAAAATGACCAAGTTTCACACCCCTGTCCAAATATTTACACTGTATGTGTCCCTAACAATATTTACCCAGTGGCCAACTCTATCTTTTTGTAGTCCAACACCTGAGAGAACTAAAAAGAAGAAGTTTCAGACCCCCTCCCCCAAAAAATGGACGCAATGATAGCTTGGTTAACTCTTGCCAGTTTCTGAACGAGGAATAAAACAATATGATCATGTCTTTTCTTTCCGTAGGTAGATTGGGGCAAAGGCTAGTATCTGGCCAATCTATCTTTGTAAAGAAAAAATATATTTAAACTGAGAAGGCTAATCAATCACCGAAGAAATCACGACCACGTTTGTTCACACCAGAGAGGTGGGTAAAATAAAGAGCTTATACGAAAATAAGGTACCACAATCCTCATTGCCCATTCAGAAAGTGACGAAGTGTTAACTTATAAAAATAAAAACTCTTTGTTTCACATAAAAGTATTAATGATGCGACGTTGGCCTCAATATTTATTGACATTCACCTCTTCCAGCCCAAACAGCACTATCATAACATAATGTCGGTACTCTAATTAACATTTCAATGCAATATTCAACGGATTGTGTAGAGATTAGTGACCGTTAATTGATAATTATTGGGATATCGTGAGATGCGGTCTGGTGTGAGTGTTGTGGGCACTGTCAACACGATACGCAAGAATGGCATAAGCACAAAGAAGACATACACTTTGAGCCCTAAAGATGATAATAATAAGATCGAGTATAATCAGATGTAAACGTTTATATTAGATAATAAAGATCGAAACGCTGGTACGATAAACAAAATGTTTTTCTGAAAACTACACCAGACCACATCTCACGATTTCTCAATAATTAATTCTAACAATTATTAAGTATTCTGAATTTGTACAACATTTTTTCAATATTTTGGCAAATTTCTTAGTATGAATATAAAAGAGTAAATTGTAAGCTTAAAAAAGTACATAAATATTTTAAGCTTCGAAAAAATACATACGTTTACAATTACAAAAGTTTATGTTAAAAAAAAAAAGAGTGTATATGAATTTTTTACTCAATTTAATAAATCATTGTTTCCAAAAGAATAAACCGTGAGTACAGTTTTGTCGGTGTTTAATATTGAATAATGCGTATCTATACAACATATGACTAATTTTCACGGCAGAATTAATGGAGTGATTTCATGGGTCATGGTTTTATTAGAGAAAGGTAATGGTTTTTCCAGGAATGATAAGTTAAAGTATTTCATCGATATCCCTTATAAATAAATGGGACCAAACACAGTGCTTTGAGGTAAACGAAAGAAAACATTAGATTTATTAGGTGAAATTTCAATTAAGAGAGCCGATTAGGACAATATAAAATGTCATGATTGATGAGAGGACGATACGCAGGGAAGAACGATTTAGCCGGCCTTTTTATAAAAAATCGGTAATTTTTCAAATAAACGTAAAATACACTTCAGAGTCGCTGTGAGTTCATTTAAATAGAAGAGAACATGACATTGCTCGAGTAGCAGTCCCATTTTTTCGAAACCAATGCCCTCCAGGCCAAATTATGTACAATTTCGGTGAACTGATGTTAAATAATAAACGTTAATTCTATTATATTTCGAGGTCCGATTTATCGAAAAACTTTTTTCAATTAATTAAACTTTATTATTGGTTGAGTTAAAATGTCAGTTTTACGAACGGGATTCGAACCGAAGACCTTCGCCTCAATAAGGTGCTGCTGCTCTACTACTTGAGCAATCTTGACATCGATCCACTCGGACATGAACTCTCTATCTCAAACTATTTTTCGATTTTTTCTTTTCATTTCAACCAATACCTTAAATAAAAATTATTTAAATGAAAGAACTTATTTGGTCAATCAAACCTGGAAATATAATAAATTTAATGGATTCTTTCGATTAATTAATTTTTATGCTGGTTGAAATGAATTGATGAACGAACAGTTGTCGCAGGGAATCGGGTCTTGATTGATTTAAAATTTGCAAAAAGGTGGGAAAATGCGAAAGCTGGGTTGAGATGGAGAGTTGTTGTCTGAGTGCATCACGATAGGTCAAGTGGTAGAGTAACTCCGTATCTAGCCGAAGATCGCGGGTTCGAATCCCACTCGTGACACTGACTTTTTTATCACAACCAGTACCTTGCATAAAGATTAATTGATTGAAAAATAATCGGTAATGTTGTTAGAATCGGTAATCATAACTTAAATGTAAAATTAACTCAGAAAATTTAAAATATATTATTATTCACATATAAAGTTGAGTTGAAAAATCAGTGTCAGAAGTGGGTCTGGAACTTATACCTCCGGCTATGCCCAAGACTCTCGCCTATTTACCTAATGTGACTTCGGTACCTCCGAACACCAACTCATAATCTCAAACTACAATTTTTCAAGTTTTATCTTTTTGGAATATATATACAAATTTAGTGTATTCGAATTCGATTTTCGTCACATGAGAGTTTACGGGGTTAGCGATGTGACAGCACTTCAGCACTTGTTATATTAATTAATGTTTTTTAGTTGATCCTAGTTAAATGATATAATATTTCAATTGATTTATAATTTATCATCTCAACCACACTTTACACATAAATTACAAATAAATTTAAATTATTACTTTGATTAAATAGACCGACTAAAACCTATATAATTTTTATTTCTCATGTAAAATGTTTCCATTTTACAAATGTTACGAGCAAAAAGTGTGAATTATGGCTTACATGTCTTACAGAATATAAATGTTTTGTTTAATTAATGCAAGCCAGTAAGTATTTTATCATTTATCTTTAAGAATATATGATATACATATTCATGTTTTCGACTAGATGATACATTCCCATTCTTGCTCCAGTGTTTCTTGATGTTGGATATAATTTTCAACTTATATGCATAAGCACGCGGTTATCGGCTGACGCGCGTGCGGGAATCCATAATGAGACGAACTTGTAGCCATATCCTCTTACATTTATGTTGCCGATGTTACACGCCTTTTGGGCAGAGAATATCTCATTAGAGGGTGAAGGAAACTTTGTTCTTCAATTATCCGCACTTTGTTGCTGTCAGATTGAGTTATATGAAACACTTCCGACTTTCCTTCGTATGTTTAACGGTGTATTACGCGGTGTGATGAAAGTCTTCACTTCACTCGTCTTAAATTTAATTTTTACCACAAATCCATTCGAGAATATTTAATTTAGACAATGAAATCGCAATTAATACGTGTCATTTATGCCGTTAAAACACCGTATAACAAAAGTAAAACCGAATGGATACAAATAAACGAAGCGACCGAACGGACAGCAAAGCTGGAATTAACTTTAATAATACAAAGACACCGCCACCAACAGAGACCTGTCTAACCCTGAATTCAGTATTACTACAAAGGACACAGGCCAGAAGTGTATCCCGACTCTCCCTTTCATTTCACGTTCCAGGATGTACAAAGGATCGAACGACAGAGACAACAGAGACATCCATTGACAGTAGCGAATAGTGAATCCTCTGGGAGCGAAGCCATAGAACGATCAGGGCAGGGTGGTCATATGCGGACGATGGCATATAATTCAATGCCTTTTCAGAACTTCCAAATAATTAAAAACTAACAAAAGCTGAGAACAGTTTTTTTCTAGAATAATTCCGTTCTCAAAACTACGCGTTTTCTATTCGAGTACAAATGATATGACAAATATCTTCCAATTAATTCCGGTTTTTACCTCGAGATGGGATGTTAATAACCGAGTGGTTCAAGCTAAACGATACCGTATCTAGCCGAAGATCATGGGTTCGAATCCCGCTCGTGACACTGACTTTTTTATCTCAACTAAAAACTTTAATTATTTGAAAGATATTATTGGTCAAGCGGGCCACGAAAACTAGTAGATATGACTAAAATTCAGACACAAATGCACTTTTAACCTAAGTACTAATTTATACATGGTGCCTCCGTTTTAAATGCATCAACTGCCTTTCGACAATATAGGTATTTTACAGAAAACTGTTTAACTGAAAATTTTCCAAAAGATGAAAGATAAGCTTCTTAAAAAGTTGTTCAATATCAGGAAGGAATAATATTTGAGTATAAAATGACGGCAAGACCAATTTGATAGAAAAGATAAATGCTGTAGTGAATGCGTAGTTCAATCTTTTAAATAAGATAATTCCTACTCGCAGTAAGCCGTTCTTGCTAAATTAAATATTAAAAACTGTTCTACTCTCCTACAGCGTAAATATCACGAAACAATATTAGATAATGAATTACATAAGTTGTACAGTCAAAAGATAAAAAAATGTTTTTATGGATATATTGCACGCGATTAGCGTAACCATGTATTCCATCTCAGCAGGCAATGTTATGATTTTTCCTTTGTGATGGTGGGATAATAGGTCATCTCACAAACACCAAAACCAGTTTTTATTCACAACGTTTCGAATTTATTTTAACTCACCTGAGGAAGGGTTACAATAAACTCGAAACGGTGTGAATAAAATCTGGTTGTGGTTTTTTAGCCATTTAAGATGACCTTTCAAAACGAAAAATCATAAAATTATCTTGCAAAAATCAGGCTTCCCTTACAGTCTCCGGCAGAATAGGATGTATTCGATTATAATACGCGATCCAAAGGCAAATTTATCATTTATAAAAACAATGTATATTGATAAGAAAATTAAAAACAAGAAGTTCAGGAAAAACAAAAATACTTCTTACTGCGAATAGGATCTATCTGTTTAAAAATTATTGACCAATTAGATTGGTTGTCCATTTCCAGCGATATTTCGATTCAAAAACATTCATTGAAAAAATATTTCTATTCTTTTTCCAATGTGGTTATAAGTCCTACCAGCTTTGTTTCTCATAATTTTTACTTTAACTACTAATAATGGAAAAAACAAAACCACCATATCAAAATTACGTATTGGTGTTTTATTCGTATGGAAACGATGATTTCAACGGAACCAAAGTTATTGAACTTCCTTGTAGTACGGAAAGAAGGATTAATGTACGGTCCAATCCGCCAAGTTTACTTTCCTCGACTTGATACATTTTCACGTTATACTGAGTAGAGAATCTCTGCACTTTAACTAATACAGACATTTTTAAATACGCTATCAAAAGCCAAATGTTGACTAAGGAAAAAACAAATTAGATGTTGTGTACATTTATTTGTATAATAATTGACGATAGGCATGTTTATATTGGTTTTTAAATCTTTTCTTCTCCAAACGTACCCGATAAATTCCTAAATTATTTCTTTCTTTCTGAGGTGAAATTAAAAAGTGAAATGCTCGATAGGCTTTGAATTAAGTTATCTCAGGGATTTTATAATTAATCTTTCTATTTTTATGACAATTAAATATAACTTTTGAAAATTTATCTAAACTTGGTAGAATAAAAAAAATCGATAACAATTCAAGAGAAAAATTTACGAAAATAACTTATTGTAGATAAATCGGTTCTATTTTGGGTTTGCAAAGCTTAGTATTATTTTACCGTTGCACTTTCATTAAAAATAATGAAAAAGTAAATGTTTTTAACTTTTATGTGGTGCTTAGAGACCGTTAATGTACAATTGTTAAGAAATCGTGAGATGCGATCTATTGCACCAGTCCACATCTCACGATTTCTGAATTATTCCCGATTAACGGTCACTAATCACCACACATTTCTACATGTGAAGAACGAAGAAAAATGGATCCTATGAACAAATTTCAACTACATTTGGGCACCAACCATAGAGTATTCTGAAGGACATCGCCAACAATATAAAAAAGCTCGCATCGGCTATCTACCAGCGACCATTTTTGTTGAAATGGAAACAAAGTATTTCCTCATCTCGTCGAAAACAATTTTAACTTCACAAATGCCACACCAACACAGCCAAACACCAAAACACCAGAACGCATCTCACGATTTCTGAATAATCATTTAACTTTATACCATCTCGTTTTTACATTTATATTTACAAATGAGAATGGACATTAGTCCGTTTGCCAGGCGTACAATTAAATATAGGTGGAAGTTTGGAAAACAAATTTTATAAAATAAATACCCTCAAATTCTATAAATAACATGAAACAATCACAGTATGAAGATATAAAATTGGTTTTGAAGCAAGCGATAATTATATAGGAAAAATATATAATCAACTTTGACCAGCGCGCTTTGCTATAATGTTACTAATGAGTGGTGATTAGACACCATTAATCAATGATTATTCGGAAATCGCGAGATGCGATCTGGTGTGATGTAGGTTGCAGAAAAAACATTTTCTTTATCGTGCCAACGTTTCGATCTTTATTGAGATCATCTTCAGGGCCTGGGATTTACAAACACAGGTCATGGGAAAAAGTGAATTTATACAACGCAAAAAATATTTTTCATATTCAATCAAAGTATTTCTACTCACACAAAATCATTGTTTTCTGAGTAAGTGTGTCATTCTTGCGTGTTGTGTTGAGGGTACCAATGAGATATTGCTGTTTTATGTTTATAAGTTAGTTTATATAAACATAATACAGCAGTATCTCACTGGCACCCTCAACAAGACGTGCAAAAATGGCACAATTATTCTCAATTATTCAATCTCTAATCAACAATCCAAATTCTGAAAAGTATACAGCCAGACCGTTTTTCGTGTTATCACTTTTTTCCGATGAAGCATTACTGCCCATCTGTCTTGGGTAATGTGTAAACACCAAAGCAGCATACAGTCGCCCAAGGTAGAAACTTTTGCCCTGTCCTTTATTTAACATATACAGATTACCACACTAATTATCCTAATACTTCTTTATTTTAAAATATCCTGTCTATGCCGTTAGTACTTAGAGTGTCGTCATGCCTTGGCTAAAGAACAGGATGAGAAGGGCAACGAAAATAACTGTTAGTACAACACATTATACTACGCCTTTTTATGTATATTTCAAAATTCTTGCTTTATATTTGTATATTGTAGTATATATCATATAAGTATATATTGTGAAGAGTAAATATTTTCATTCATACGTTTAATGTTTTTGTACTTACTTTAGTTTTTTTACTGACAATATATACAGAGCAAAAGAAAGAAACAATTCCAAGTGAGAAAGCAAAGAGGGAAAGATAGATAAATGAAAATTGCAACAGATAAATTTTCGTAGTGATCATTACTTTAAATTAAGGCTCAATTAACAAGGACCAACCACTCTCCAGCGGACAAAAAAGATAGATTCATTTTTGCCACGCTGGCGGTTCTGAGATCGAATTCTTGAAGAGCACTTGACTTTTAAATATATAATAAAAAAAATGCATTGTAAACTGGCTTAACTATCGTCTGCGGCACCGAACAAATAGCTGGACATTAAGCCTTCCCCTGTAAAGGAATTATTTTACTTTTATTAATATTCTTGAAGCCGGCCTCTTATTCTGAATTATTCCAACCAATACAACAATAAAAAATATTACAAATGTTACTTTTGAATATTTCTTATGACCAACAATTAAAACTATTTTGAATTTTTTTTTGTTTTTGGAAGTTTTGTATTTGATTGCCGCTTACCTAATTCAAAATTTAAACAATAATCCGAGATAATAGGAAAAAATGTTTGCGCTAGCGAGATAACAATTTTCAAGCTTTAGATAGATTAACCTAGAAATCATTTTTTGATGAAAAACAGGAATTTTGTACATGATAAAGTCAGGAAGACCGTGGGTATTGTAGCGCCTCCCTGGTTCCCAACCGGCCATCATACTCCTGCTATATTGAATTTCAAATGTACTCATATCAATTCTGTCCAAATCTTCCGAGGGAGCGAGCGCACGCGAGAAAAACATTTGCTCAGAGTCGAAGGCAAAATTTCATCCCGTTTTCACACGCAGGAAGGCAGAGGGGGTGACATTTCATATTTATCTCCATATAGACAGTTTCGGAATAAGTAACATGTACGCTTGTATTGTTCTCGAATTGATTTTAGAGAGGGTGGGTATCGTTTATGTGAACGAACAGCGTGAGTGCAAACATAATCATTGCTTTATCAGGCAAGAATTTCAAAATTGAATGTCAATACAATTTTTTTCACACCGCACGGATCTTTGCACAACTGACCTCGATCGTACTGAAAATCATTATTATGCTGACTGTCCTAGGGTTTGCTAAACGCTTTTACTATCTGAATATAAAACAAGAAAGGTTTTACATGCATGGACATATCCTGAGAAAACTAGTGCCAAGAAAGCCGTACATGAAAAAGACAGTTTTTGTATTCCAATAAAATTATTACCTACATTTAGAAAGATTATATGTGGCACTCTTATCTGCGCTATCGGTTTACCATTACTGCCCAGTCTAGGTAATAGGAGTTGTATTCCAACCACAAATAACCTAAGGCCAATTTCAGTCAATAAACCGCTTTGGTTCTCAATTTCCTGGGTTCAGAAGCGTTGATTTTTCACCTTGCAAACCCAATATTCGACTCCCTACTGTTAGCGATAAAGCGTTGCTACGGCAGAACGAAAGGGGGAAAACTAGAGAAATGAGAGAAGGAATATTATTGTAAGGCTTCCGACAAAGATTAACGATGGTCTATAGGGATGTTAACTTACGTGGTGTCATATTCTTACCCATTAACTATATGGTTCCACCATCATGGGACCAATTGGGCAGGTCAAGAACCTTTGTCTACATTCTGGACACATATGTTGGCATTGGCCTGAATTTGGTTGGGAATAACCCTCTTTTATCATTCAGATTGGTCTTGCCCAACCCTAACTATTAAACTTCTCTCAATAAGCCAAATAAGTAATTATATATTTTAATTTTGCGTTAATTGTGAAGGCTGAACTTTTCTCACAACAGAAATGCCACAGTTTATAATTAGCAACGTACTTAAAGATAATTCATTAAATAAATATACCAAGGTATTCAAATATTAAATATTTTCTGAAATAAAACAATGAAAAGGATGATAATAAAAAAGTATGAACACGGTATTCGAGAAAAAAAAGCAATATTAGAAAAGTCCTACTTAAAGCTACCCGGATTTTATTGTTGCTTCAAGAATTTTTAATAATACCAATAAAAGTAACGACGACCCTTGCTCATCCTACCGCGAAGCAATACTGCTTTTTAGTTTTCAATTTAAATGTAAAACAGGACCTCTGCTCCTCGAGTCCAGATTATATTTCTTGCGGTAGTTAGGAGGTGGAAAGGCTAGGATAAAGTATGTTCCAAAAGTTTCGAAGCGCGTTCCTAATTTCCAAGTTTCTTTTATTACTTACATCGTCCTCTCTCTGGTACCTTAAAAGGGCTGGAGCCAATTTAGATAACCAGGTTACTAAAAGGGGTTATTCTTTAAGCTTTAAGAGTCTTTTGTGCTTTCGAAGTACAGCTTTGTTAAAAGAAAATATATAATTCATAAGCTGTTAAATGTTTTTATTTCAAATGTGTTTCATAAACATTTATTCAGTTATTTTTAATTTTATAAACATGATTTTTTCGTGGGGCCCGTGCTAAGTTGTGGTCCGGGTTGCTTGTACTTTTCATATTTCATGATTAATCTCATAACGGAGGTCGTTATCTCGGTCATTTGTAGGCAAATGAGAAACAGAAATGTGCATTTGCATCTACACTTGCCTGCAAAATGACTACTCTCCTTAGATTTACCAAGGAGCTTTTTAATGGCTAATTTATTTATTTGACGATTTCCCAATTTCGAATGTATTCAATAAAATTACAATAGTTATTACTGTACAATTATTTACAAAACATTTTCAATAAAAAAAACACAAACAAATCAAAATGAATTGAAATCATTTGTAATCTGTATTAAATAATGATACAATATTTAGTTTTTTAATGATAAAATGTGCATAAATTTACTTGAAATGACATTAAATATGTCTCGGGGTATGTTCGAAAGGGTTTATGTTTTTTTTTTTGTTTAAAAATTAATTGAAACTATACTATAATTAGTTTTATGCATGAACGGAGAATATTATTTGCCTTCTGGAATGATAAGATGGATCATGGAATTTAATTGCATTTGCCCTAGAATCTGCAGTGTACAATGAGGAGATCTACGATCATTCTAGTTCTAGCACGTTCTGGGTTTAGAACATCAGTTATGCAGTTAACGTTTGCCATGGGTATGGAATGATATTTTTGGAACGTCTCTCAGCTGGCATACATTAACATCGACCAGTTACTATACTTATTTATCTCTTTTTACAGTTTTGGCAATTTGACACAAAAGGATTCAATGCTGTCATGTACCCGGATCGAACATGGCCAATTTAATGGCATACTCGTGTCCCTCGAACCTGTTACAATCCAAAAATTATTAGTTCATTCGTAAATCCTAATGATAAGAATGCAAGACGAAATATAATTTAAACTCATTTTATCGAATTGCTACAAAGAAACTGGGAGTACCGAGAATAATAATTAGTTGGAAAATTCCTTAGAAATAAGTGACAAGTGATAAAATTAGAATCAAACCTTACAAAATCACTTTCTGACAAATGGTAGGAACGACATTGTTGCATTGGGCACACGGGTCTCACACATGAATTTATCGTGGGTAAAACAACTTCACCAACTTCTCATCCTTGTCACATTGTATTGTAAATGTAACAAATATTATGTTCTATATCAATCGAATTTTGCAATGTTGTTTCACCAACAGATAATCAGAATTGATCAGTGCAAAATTGATAACATTTTCAGACTTGTAAAGTGAAAAGAAATACAGTAAAAATATAAAAAACAGAGTGAAGACAAATGAATCAATCATGCAAATAAATGACACTATACACGTTCAAACACCCCATTAATTCATGGCACAAATTTTTCTTTTCTTGGGGATTCGTTAGGCACTCCCAACACGAACGCAAGAATGGCACAGCTACATAGAAAACAAACGTTTCGCGCCGTGAAGATGATCTCAATAAAGCTCGAAACGTGACGCAATAAAGAAAATGTTTTTCTTAAACCTAAGTCTCACCAGATCGCATCTCACGATTTCAAAATAATCAGCCGTATGGAAGTTCAGTAATCGTTGGAAATGTAATTTTGGCAATTTAAAAGTTTACACTTCACCCCAATGAATTTTTCCTGAGAATAATATGATTTTAATTTACGATAAACTCTTCCATTATCAAAGTTTGTTCAACTTTATAAATTCTTCTAGGATGTAAAAATTACTTTTTTAAGAGAATTTCAGGAAATTTCGTTTGATACTGTCTTTTTTTCATTTAGACCGATTCAAAATATTAATATGTATACATTTTTTGTTAAAATAAACCCTCACTAATTTTTTAAGGATGGTTTCGCTATTTGTATTTGAAACGAAATTACACACTTTAATTATTTCTAATTTTTATTACCGGTCATTCTGCTACATACTGGGTTGTAGTTTCTAACGCATTTCGACATTTAGAAATATTTTGCGTGTCTTTGTGATTCTGTGCACAAACACGATATCTGAAGTAATAAACATACAAGCAAAAACAAAACAACATTAAAAATACATATACTACATGGACTATAATTAAATCTGTAGGGCAACTAATGTTCAAACCATCAGAAACCTCCAATAAACAAGCACGGATGTACTAGACGACGTACACAAATTACGAAAAATTTGTTCTTCATTCAAAAAATTCCGTACTCAAAGACTTGAAAATTCACTATCATGAAACAATTATTCAGAATTTGTGAGATGCGGTCTGGTGTGATGTAGGTTTTTGAACTTTGATTGAATACAAAAAATATATTTTGCATTCTATAAATTCACTTTTTCCACATCCCACATGTATTTGGTAAATTAAGACAATGTTTGTAAACCCCCAGTCCCTGAAGATGATCGGAATAAAGATCGAAACGTTGGCACGATAAAGAAAATGCTTTTCTGGGACCTACATCCCACCGGAGCGCATCTCACGATTTATGAATAATTATCCGTCACTACTCACCACACATATCACAAAACATTTCACGAATAAAAAAGAAGCTGATATACACATTAAGAACAGCCATTTAAGAAGAAAAGGTATTTTGTTTATTTTTTATTGTGCTGGCTGGTCGTCATGATTAACTGTCCAAGACTTTCTCCACCAACTAAAGGTACCGCACCACGTTCAGGGCTTTTTAAAGTACTTGATTTCACAGGATCACACAGACACACTGAAAGTGATGAAAAGCTGAATGACGCATGACTTCTAACACGGCAAAAAATCATAGAAAGATAGAAAATCTCGCGCTTTAATTTTTGGCAGACCACCTTGAGAAACAAATGATTGCAAATTTTTGCACAAAATAAAAATGGATATGTATCCCTTCGGTAAATTACAGAAGTAATTTTATAATAAGATTAATGAAATATTAAAATGATTACTCATCTAGATCATAAAGTTAACATAGTTTTCAATTACAAGGAAGTTTTAATTATTAAAAATTATTACTCTTATTAGTTTTACTTTTATGCTTAATTTAATAATTTTCATTACTTTATTACTATTTTAATAGGCCGTTAGAAACGAAATAATTAACAACCCAATTTAATCAATTCTGTGATAATGAATTTATACAAAACAAAACGTCGGGCTTCAATACTCAGTCACTGTCATTAACTTTTTCTAATTAGTGTTGCGAGGGCTAATGCGGCTATACTACCGGAAGGATTAAATCTCTGAGAGAAAGGGAAAAAGGGGAAGAAAAACTGCGGAAAAAACAGTCTAGACTCTTTTCTTTTTACAACTAAGTAAATTATTCGTTTTTTCCCCTCTCCGAGTCAGAGAAAATGTGAGCAAGCAAAATGAATTCTTTTTGCCCGGTTTCTATTACTCCTTACCACCCCCCTCCCCTCCAAAAAAAAAAAGAACGAGTGGTTTTTGGATGGGGGTCTTTCGCAAAAACGGAAAGCTCAGAACGTATTGGCGCTTGAATTAATCCTCCGTTATTACTCTTGGATGCCACGCGAGAACTAATAATGGCTGAGGTACGAGATTAAATGTTCTAAAGCTAGAGAGAAGGTGAAATATTTAGAATGCCTATTTTAACAAGCCAAAAATTATAATATAATATTATTGATAATTCATTATTTTTCTAAATTGAAATACAGTAGATTTAAATGGATGTCTCATAACTGTCAGATCTTGGATGGTTTTGGTACTTTTATTTTCTTATGTGGTAAGGGAAAGTGTGTGTTAAATCCCTGACCGATTACAAACAAATCAATAGTGATGGGCAAATGCCGAAACCGATCAAACATCAAGTTGTCAGTATTACGCGTAGATCTGAGACTTATTTCGAAAAAGCCTGCCCATGAATCCTTTCGCCAATTTTCTACCTATCCGTAAAGACGGGTGAAAGTTTAATATTGTAAAAGAAGAAATGTAATAAAGATCAGATGCTTATTCCTTACCGGTGTTTTTCAAAGGACAGGTCCAAGATCCTGGGCGAGGAAATCCCGCGAGGATTCACGTTGCAAAAGGGCAATCCTTTCTTCTCCTTCCATTGCATTATTGGATCTCAACGGTGCAGTATCGTACGTAAAGGTGGGTTCTATTGGCCATTTGATTTATTCGTGTTTGCTTGCTTGATTTTGAGCTAGTAAATTCTTAAAATTTTAAAACACTCTGATATGTTATTGATTGACGAGTATAGCAATTCGTGTGAATTTCCATTCAGAGTCAATATTTAATCAATTAGATACGTTAATTTTTATAGTTAATTCATTCGTTTCATATTTGGCTTTAGAATCTTTAAAGCGAAATATTCTTAATTCTAATTAAAATCTTCATTTGAATAATTCAAAGGTTCAAATGATTTTGAAATCTCTTCAACCCCCAACTTAGAAATCAAATTTAATCGAAAAACTAATTTCATGAAAATAAACGAAATACACTAATTAATCTAATTAACTTAGTTTTTTGTCAAAGTTTGCCCTGTACTTTGTACAAAGTTATTTTGAATAAAAAATTAATAAAGGACAATAGCACTTTACAACCAGAGATTCACAGGTAAACAAAATTTCAAAATAACCGATGGCAAACTTAATGAACTAAATTGAAAACAATAATATTTTCGCTGTTTCAAGTTAAATAAATTACATCTGCACATTAACGCTTATCAAATGTATTTGCAATTGGTTTTCATTAAGTGGGTAAACAATAAAAGCTCGTATGCTAACCGCAACGTAACACTAATTATGTTTACGGCAATAAAACCCAAATGATTAAAGTTCATCGCAAAATTTATTGGTTTACAAAAGTGTGTGATCAATAACACTTTTAAACTGTTTTCATTATTAATATTCAATGCCTTTTAATCTAAATGTTTGTCAAGCATCGATATCCAACGTCATGCATGCTTTTCGACTGCATGACGTAACCCTGAAAGAAGGTCGGGAAGCCAGCAAAGGCCCAGCCGCTATACGAGCTCGTAAAGAAAAAGTTCCAATGAAGAAATAATTTTGAACGCTATTTGAATGATATAGTGAAGAATTCAAAACTTAATTTCAGTTACTGAATTTTTAGCTAATTCAAGAACTGAACAAATGCTGAGGTCCAAGTGGAGAGCATGATTGCTTACAAAGAAAAACATCGAGTTCCTTCATGTATCCTGTTACCCCCTCCCAACCTTTGGTTGCAAAGGAGGTATCCGGGCACAAAATAATGGTGTAGCCCAAAGGGCGTGGCATCCTGTCTAAAGCACCGGCTGTACTCTTGTCGGCGTAGGGTCGGCACGGGCGGCGGGCGCCTTAGTAAAGTCACACGAGGGCCAGTACACTAAATCATGTCTCCATAGACGGTGGAGAGTGTGTGGCCATCTGTACCACGGGGTGACTAAATTCTTTACAAATTCAGCTCTAGACATATTGGAAATAATTTCGTGATGGTTTGTGGTGACGCCCCTGGCAGGGACTTAGACAGGCTGTATTCTATTTGTGACCTTCGTGAAGCTTGCGTATGGCCAGCGCTACTACCCCGGTCTCGCGCGAGACGTTAAGGCCGGACGACAGCGTGTAGGAGTTGAGGCCGCTATGATTACGGTGAACAGTCCCCCAAATGCGTGAGAAAACGAATCGGAGTGGGTAGTGAATCGGCGGCTCTGACTCGAGTATGCTTTGGATTGTTGTGCGTATGACCGGAGTGGTACCCTTAGGGAAGCCAAGGTCGGGATTCGAACTCACGACCTTCCGCAACATTCGTCGACGTACAAAAATTAAATTGGGTACGATTTCCAATAATTTGCAAAAATATCATCGTGGTTTACCGGATTGCTCTTCCTGCGTATCCATATTGAATTAGCGATATGCATTAGCGGTTATTATTCAGAAATCGTGAGATGCGGTCTGTCTCTGCAGGTTTCAGAAAAACATTTTCTTTATCGTGCCAACGTTTTGGTCTTTATTGGAAACATCTTCAGAGTTCAAAGTGTTTGTTTGACCCCCGGGAACTCTCAAAACGACACAAGAATGGCACAAGAAAACAAACAATTTAAGCCCTGAAGATGATCTCAACGAAGGTCGAAACGATGGCACGGTAAAGAAAATGTTTTCCTGAATCCTACATCCACAGACTGCATCTTACGATTCCGTATAATAATCGAATAACGTTCACTAAGGGGCGTCGGTGGCCGAAAGGTTTAAGGCAATGATCCCGATATGCATACAAATGGGCTTTTTTTTCAAAACCACCGCCACTTTGAGTGTTTATATGACCTCTATTGTTGCGAACCCTCGTACAATTAAAAAAACTGTAATCATCACACGGTAGCGGTTATGTTAAATTCTCTATGTTTGCTTTCTAATCAAATCCCGTTCAGAATGTATGTGTTATCTCGAACTCATAGGCTAAGCCGGATTATGTTTTTAAAACCATAGTCGTTAATGTGAGATATTCGACCGTTCGAATTTGACGAACGTCCCATCGTGCGTCTGGTACTGTTACGGATGTCCGTAAGATCAAAATGTGCTGTTCTAAACCTAAACTATAATTCCATGATTCAACGTCGATTATACAGTCTATAACCTCACCAACAATAACAATACACAGGGGATCATTAAACTGGCATGGGGATCATTAAAGCCGAAACGCATAGATGAAATTCCTGGGGCGCAGAGGATTTTGCCTTTACTCAATTCCAATAATTCAAACGAGACGAATAACTGATATATTCGGCATATTTTATCATACAATACATCCACTAATCCGCCTATAGAGTTTATTTCTAAAATTACGTTCTAAAATGTTTGAAAACAACCAATCATTGCATTTTTCCAATTATGTTCACGTTTCGCTTATCATCCCTATGAATATTCCTACTAATTTTATTACAGCTCGTACATTTTATAATTTTCACAAGAAGTCGTTAAAAACCTAAATTATATGCAATATATTGCTTAAACAAAGAGAAACTGTGTTTGTCAATATTTATCATATATTTACAGTAGAATACAATAGACAGAACTGTCTATTTAATATCACAGTTTCTCTGTTAAAAAGCTGATATTCCATTAGTACTGCCGCATTAGCAACATGTCTAATTTCTAGCCGGGTTGAAAGCACAAAAAAGGCGTACCCCAAATGTCACATTTAATTACACGTCCTCTTTATTCTAGTGTGTAATTAGAGGCATTGCTCTCGAGCAAGACGGTCGTTAAACTGACAAAAGAAAATAATATATTTCACTGGTTTTATTATCAATTTGGTAATCAAATTGCAACTTATAATTGATTCGATTTAATTAATTTTAATGATCGCTACATATTAAGCACCTAGAATCGAGTTTTATCTTTTATTTGCAAACTACGTTCAAAATGTCCAGCTTCTCTGATGATTTTTTTTCTGATTTTCTATTGATATAGTATCAATTTCTACGTTTACAGAAGAATAAGGTTTGTAGGTGAACTCGGTGCTTTCGTCTAAAAAACGAGACCCGGATTTTGTTTCTCACTATCTTCAGCAGGACGATTATGGTCGCCCCTTTCCAAGCTTATAACTCTGAACATAATCTAGCTCATTGTGCAAACGCGTATGGCCGGCTAAATCTGAAAGTATAGTCAGACAAACTAAAATTTCCGCTGAAACCACTTGTACACACATGCAACATATAACCTTAATCGAGCGGGGAAGTTTTCACCACCGTAGTGCAGAAATGGATTCATAATTTTAAACTAAAAACAGCAATAAAAACAGTAAATAGTTCCCGTTGAAGTTGGGTTACTCTATTTCGAAGAAATATTTTCCACGAACAGCATTATTTTTCACTACCATCTTGACTTACTTCTTATTTTATTACATTGCATGCAACAAAATTCATTGTGTTTTAGACGACTCATAATCCCTACAGCGAAAGCTGTTTTAATCTTGAGTACTCTTAGACGTATCTCATTCCATATCTTACCTATGCCATCCTAAAATCGTTTCCTCCACGTTACATACTGAGCATTATCCTCTCTGGTGTTTCTTCGCCCATATCTACTGATCGAGTTCGAATCCTTCATGTCTGGTACATACTATCCAATTTTGTTTCATTACGCAGGGAACTTCGACAACTACAGCCGATCGTTTCCTTGGAGTCCAATATCCTTGGATCTCCTACTAAATTCATCATTTGTTGAAGCGCTTCTGACGTCTGTCAGAGCAGACCACGTTTCGAGGTGTTGTGCACACATTTCCTCTCCGGCGTTGCACATTTTAATATCTTACCAATTTAGTATTTTGTGTTACCTACCAAGTGTTACTTCTCCGACCTATTACATCTTCTGGTGCCTCTAAGATAACATCGGTCTGCTTTTCAGTGTTAGTGTGTATTACTTGACGTTCCCGAGTAATGGTCAACAAGATAACAGGATCTTTAGCGTCCGCACCTGGCCTATTCGACCATATCGGACATTTTGATTCTCAAGATGTGAGCTGACGCACTTCTCCATAGGACGGAATAGTGGTACCGCCCAACATTGGTGTAGAGGCACCCCATCCCCTAACAGCCAAGGACAACTTCGCTCTCCACTTGTCCACTCTGAATGGTCGAGCCCGCATTGTGCATCGGGTGCATCCTACGCCGCACGAAAAAGGCTAACAGACGGAAATACATAAGACCGAGTGTAGGAGCTTATTTAACGTAGAAACTACCGGATCCGCCCCGGCCGCGGTTATTATTTTAAGTGGAATTTCTATCCACTCCCTAGATGAGTACTGCATACAGTCAAAGGTCTCTTGTCGAACTCAGCCTACAGCTATCATTCTCATTCGAGGGACGCCAGAGGTCTAGCCTAGGTGGTCCGATCTTGGCTTCCCCAAGGGTACCAAGCCGGTCATACGCACAACAATGCAAAGCATACTCGAGTCAGAGTAGTCGATTCACTACCCACTCCGATTCGTTTTCTCACGCATTTGAGGGACTATTCAGAGTAATCATAGCGGCCTCAACTCCTACACCATCCGCAAACTTCCCCTCTGCTCTACCACTTGAGCTATCTTGGCTTTTCATATTTATCTGAACCAATACCTTAGGTTAGGTTAGGTTAGGTGGCAAAGGTACTAGGAGGTGGGGTTTTTGTGCCCAAGGCACTGCAGTCTTCTGGCTTATTGTACCTTCCTAGTTCTTTAGTTTAGTCAATAGACTCGATCCTTTTACTTAGGATTATCAAGTCATTGACTGTTATTGCTTCAATGTGGTTCTCTGAGTCATTTCTGTGCGTCAGATTGAATCTCCATTGAGCCGTTGCTCCGCATTCGAAGATGATATGAGTCCTCCTCATTACATAGTCTGCAAATTGGGTCACTATTATATATGCCCATGTTATGTAGATGTTTTCTCAGGTGCCAGTGGCCGGTTAGTAGCCCTACCACTCCTCTGAGATTTGCCCTCTCCAGTTAACCAACACCTTACATAAAGATTAATTAATTGAAACAAGTCATTTGGTCCATCGGACCACGAAATCTACTGAATGTATTACGTTAAAAGATATATCTTCAATAAAGCACTCCGTGGCCGTTCCATTTGTCGCCTAGAGTAAATAGATTTTACGACATTTGAAAATGGCAAAAAAGGAAGGTAAATTCACAAGGTGTGGTTGAGAGGGGTATTTGGTGTCTGAGTGGATCGAGGTCATGATAGCTCAAGGTGTCTATCACCAGCGTATTTAGCCGAAGGTGTTGGGTTCAAATCCCGCTCGTTACAGTGAATTTTTTTCTCAACCAATAACTTACATAAAGATTAATTAATTGAAAGCTGTTATTTGGTCAATCGGACCACGAAATCTAATGGATGATTTTTAATATAGGATAGTTTAATCTGCGGCTTTTTCGTATATGTTTGAGCTATGAACACCACACTTTGCACCAAACTAATAATAGTCTTTTTTTATTCACAAGAAACCATACGTAAAATATACACAGAAATGACGAATGTTCTTCTTGGAGTCTTCGAAGAAATAAACCATAATCTGAATAAGAAAAGGATAAGCCAAAATGACTAAAAGTATACTAAACTAACTTGCAGCCAGCTTTTCTTGTTTTCCCAATTAAAGAACCTGTAACTTAATCATTTCATGTATCGTCCATCTGGATCGATTATTATCCGCACCACTACAGTTAGTAGTGAATGTAAATTATCGTCCCGCAATCACTGAAAAAAATTCACCAAAAGTTAGGACTACCTGCGTGGATCTCACTAATTTCTGATCAATCTTGGCAGCTAATTGGTTTGAATGTGTTATTGCCCCGCCCTGCTTATAACCCTGAACAAACGGTGGCTATAGTAAAGAGTCTTTATTTTGATCGTTTCACCGACGTGAACGGGGGAACTATAATTGCCATAACCTTAACGATAGGCGGATTAAAATAAGCAAAAATAGTCAAAATACTGCCTGACCAGCCCGCATACACCAATCTGACGAAACAAACATTCTTACTAGATGAAGTTTCTTTCAGTCAGGTAAGCTAGTTCGATCACGTTGCTCTATGCCTAGCGAAATCAACAACCAATAATGATGGCGAAAACGTTTGCAAATTGTGTTTGAATACTTCTAAGTAATAAACCTATAGTTATATCCATGATTATGTGAGGAAGACTGTTGCACTTTAAGACCTATAAATAAATATCTATAACTATGTTCTTTTTTTTAGTTTATTTTATGTGCTGGTCGTGTAATTGGCGAGGAAAATTAGAGAAAACCCCGCTGACACACAGTCATACTGTTTAGTCGAAAACGGAAAGTAGGAAGTTCCGTTTTCTCAGAATAGTTTAAAACAGGATTATTTTCAGGGGTTACCAACGCCCTAATTATAAATTAGCCTTTTGAAATCTAAAAAGCATAATTGCCCGCCTTGCTGGTTTCCAATTACCAAACTCTCCAGTTTTCATTGTCACGAATCTGAAGTTCACTCCTACCCGAATTTCGGGTCTCGCTCACTAACTTGTAAAGTTTTCACACTACGGCCGAGCAAAGATTATCTCCCCGACCTGCCCGTCCTCAACCAACCCGCGACATATACTAATACCCTTGAAAACTTTGTTCATCTTGAGGAAGTTGTTAACGCAATTAGGTATTCATACGAAAAGCCTTATGCACTTGTGCCGACCGAAATTAATTTTCCACCCACTCGACTTGATTAGAGTTGACTCGTGTTCCCCTGCGATAAACGACTATGATATTATGATACGGCGATAACTGACTACAATATTATGATACCAACGTAACTTTAATAAAGTTTGACTTTCAGCTTCAATACAATATACTCAAACTCAGGTAGAAGTTAAATGTTTTAAGGTTACATACATTAATGCAACATCACTTGTTAAAATTATTATTTTTAGTTTGTTTTATATTAAATTTACAAAATTTTCATAAAACAAGTGGTTGTTTTTTACTATTTTTTTCATTTTGTTTTAAATTTCATAATAAAGTCGGGATTCAATTATAAAATCGCATCGTTATTGTTCGATGAAGCAACTGACAGTCGATAAAATACATGATTTACCGTAATTTACATATTCATCACAACGTTTCTGAGGGTGTAACAGCTTAAATCACTGTATGTCGTTTAACTTTTTGGAAATATCAGAAATAGTTTGATTTTGAATAGATTCGACAATTACATTTTGTCTTTTGTTACGAACCTGAAGGTTTTATTAATTAAACTTTTCATTTTGTCGATTCCGATATGAAATGTGCACCATTCAAATTAAAATTTGTCAAATCCATTTAAACCGATATTAGGGTGAGAAAATAACAAAAATAATATAACATTCAACATTTTTCATATTGAAATGATTACAATTAACCTAGAACTATGTATGGATGGATGGATACAATGGATACCAGGGACTGGAGGAGTTCCCTCCTGAGCACTGCAGCTGTTCAGCTTACTGTACTATACACTGGCTCCATATTTTTGAGGGGAGGGCTCACAACACAAAGTGAACTTGAGCCCTCGTTGTATCGGTGTTCTTCCATCGAAGAAACTCATTTTTGAAGGGAGTTGTGACCAGATTCAGGGTTGCTGAGACCCGTTCTCGCCCCTTCCATTGATGAGTGTCGTGTCAATTTCTTTAAATTGCGGCCACCGGTCCCCTTAGGCGTCAGAAAAATTCCCGAGGGGACGGTGGGGATCGAACCCACGACCGCCGGGTCCACTAGCTGAGAGTCTGACGCCTTAACCACTCGGCTACCGCGGCCCCCCTAGAACTATGGAAACTAAAATATTATTTTCATTATTAAATATGCAAAATTCTATATTATTATCTACAGAAGCAAATTCGTATTCTGGCCAATTGGGCACGCTAAAAATTGTATAAAACAAAAATAACAATGATAATAAAACGAAATTTCATTTTATTCTAATCATTCCATTATTGAGGATGCTTGTTACGTTTTTCTATCGCCTTTATATGCCGAACGTGCACACGAAAATTGGGTTTAACTTTGCTTTAGTAAAACGATAAGGTTTTAACAAGAAACCCTCATCCAACCCCCTTCATTTTCTAACCTGGAAGGTTTAGATAACAAAGGGAGAAAAGATCTACTCCGTATATGTTTTTACACCACCTCCGAGGTTTTATCGACAGTATCTCATATATAGATCCAATCCTGCCAAGTTAATTTTATCAGAAAAAAGTCCAAATACTCTGAAGTTTTATCAGCCAACGTGATTGTTTTTTTCATGAAAGAAACTTACGTATGCATATACAGAATAAAAATAACCTCTCTATTTTAAATGAGAAATACTCTTTCCTTTTTCTAAATTCGCAGATTACCTTATAAAATGTAAATTATCTGAAATTATGAAAATCTGATAAAATGTTGTAGTGAGATCAGGACAGTTGTTTCAAGGCTTATGAGAAAAAATAAAAATAACCACTGCAATTAAATACAAACAAACACCATTTTTTCTCGTTAATTGAAAAAATAAAAATGAACAAGCCATAATAAATTCCCCTTTTTTTTTTTAAATTAAACTAAAATGATACAAAATAAGTATCGTTTCAATATTTAAGAATGAACAATACTGATTAAGACCTTTTATAAAAAGTTAAGAAAACAAAAAAAAAAAAACATCGTGCCGGCAATAATAAAGAGAATCTATTGAGAAAATGAACAAATGAAAATAACATCTTCTGTGGTCAATTGATTACCCGCTCGATGAGAGTCCAAGGCAAGTAGCTGTCGAACTCATACGAAGCCGGTTGTCCTGTCCGACGTCCCAAAAAGAAAGGGTTAAAAAAGGCCACAGGATCGAGAAAACGCCACTTGTCCCGGGGAAAAAGGCGAGAGCGCAAACCGCAAAAAAAAAACAAACAAAAAAAAACAAGCCTGTCTGGTCGCCACGCATTCCTCGTCTCATGAGTCGCTGCGCATAAAGCGAACTATCGTGCACTCGCGCTCCAGTTTGAAAGTTGTATTTTTTTACAGCATTTCCTAATAAATTATGTCTAGAGATTAGTGAACGTTACACATTTCGACACGAGAAGAACGAAGAATATGAAATTCTACGAACAAATTTCATCTACAGACGGACTCACAGCTAACAATGTTCTGATGGACATTGTCAAGAATAAGAAGAAACTCGCCTCGGGCATCAATTAGCGGACTTTTTTGCAATGCAGACCGATAATCTTCTGGAGATGATCTCAATAAAGATCAAAACGTTGGTAGGATAAAGAAAATGTTTTTCTGACTCCTACATCACACCAGACCGCATCTCACGATATCTGAATAACTAATAAATTAATTTAAGTTTTTGTCCATTTTTGTGACGTGAAGTGATCATAAAAGCTAATTATGCTTAAACACTTGTAAATGTAAAATGATATTCCGTAGAGTTCGTAGACCGATTGAGTGAATAAATTTTTTCAATTAATTAATCTTTATGTACTGGCTGAGATAAAAAAGTCAATGTCACGAGCGGATTCGAACCCACGGTGTTCGGCAAAATACGCCGCTTCCGAACCATTTGAGCTATCGTGACTTCGGTCCGCGTCCCATCTCTACCCCACCTTTTGAATTTTCCCTCGTTTTTGTCCTTCTTCAAATGTCCTGCAATCCATTTGATTCGGAAATGAAAGGACCACGGAAATATACTTTATTTTACTAATTAATTATTCCGATTGACCCCATAAAAAATTTGAATTAATTAATATTTGCGTAATATATTGGTTCAGAGGAAAAAGTCAGTGTCACGAGCGGGATTCGAACCCGTATGACCTTCGGTTAAATACGCCGTTCTTCTACCACTTGTGCTGTCAATCGACTCAGTCGTGGGTTCGAATCCAACTTTTTTATCCCAATAAATTCCTTACATAAAGATGAATTAATTATCGAATTATAGTCGTCTTTAAATTTTTCATATTTTTTAGAATGATAGAAAAAAAACAAAATTATGTTGGAAAAAATGTGAGGATTGTATTTTTAAAAATCTTCAATAATATGCCGGACAAACAAAGCAATAAAATTATATATAAGAGTGTGAGTGTTGTTTATACAGTGTCCGAAGAAAGAAAGAAAAACCAAACACACACGTGTATATTCAGGAGTTAATTACGTTTACGTTAATTTATAAGATTACCTTGATGTTACTGCTAGGTTTAGGTCAGCTTTTTCTCTGGCCCAGGAATACAAAGGGCGGGCTAATTTTGCGAAAACGGAGACCCAGATTATTTGTAGTATCGGTTCAATTTAATGAGCGGTTGATTGCCAATTAGCTAGCCCTTTGACCGTACAAATCAAATCACCTAACTCCTAGATCAAAGGAAAATATTGAAGATTATTTCTTTTTTCTTGGTGCAATTATTAACGGCAGGCAAGGATATAAAATTTTCTTTATAAATGAGCTTAAAAAAATTGGGCGATATTATGAAAATTAAATCGATCTGTTCGAGCAAATACGTTTCTAGAAATAATTAACAACCTATAATAAAGCTTTCGTTATTAACTATAATTCAAGCTTATCTTTAGTGAACGGCCGTCGTCTTTAACTACCTCATTGACAAGGGCTCGGGTAACCAGCTTGGTCCTGAGATCTAATGTGTTGATTAGAAGAGAACGAGCCAATAAACGGGAAATATGAAGGCCGAGGCTAGCACTCATTAATTCCTCCGCAGCCGCTTCACGAAATGACTTTATCGTTAACTGCCAGTAGCGGGACGGTGTAGTTAGCATTAAATACCGGACGCCAGAGAAGAAGTTAGATCGTAATAAGTTCGCGTTAATCCATAACGCTTTGAGTAAGTAGTTTGTATCACACAGGAAGGCGCAACTTCCACATACACTTGGCTTGTCCCAGGCGAAAGAGCAAATTATTATACACTACTTTTTTTTTATATATTTCTTAAATTGAATTCCTTTCATCATTCGACCACCGAACGAAGTACCTTGGCGAATATTATCCGGCTCTTTAACACCTCACCCGCAACATCTCCTAGCCTTGTAAATTACGTTTTAAATAAATTGGTCGAAAAATTAAATTATCAATACGCTTTGGCTTCCAGCAAAAGACACAAATCCTTATCATTCAGACTTTTCCCTGGCAAGGACTGTCGGATGTTGTGCTGTGCAGGATTTTGTGAATCTCTCCCCGATAATAATAAAAATGAAAAGGATGTCGAGGTGGTTATTTCCAATTCATGGTTTTAACGAGGGTGAAAGTTATTGGCCTTCTAATAAAGCTTTTTACGCTCTGTTTCAACTAATCAAATTACTTTTTTACGGCGTTTCGAAGTTGTTAATAAATCGCTCAAAAGCAAACTGCTTGGGGCTTATTTGTTTAATTTGAATTTTTTACATGTTTTACTTTTTATCATTTTAATTAAAAGAACGCGTCGTTAGTTTCTTCTGTGCGTAATTGGGACGGCCGGTCCTTTCTGTAAATATTCTAATAGTTATGACTTATAACCATCGTGAGAATTGATTTTTTTCTTTTTATCAATCATCAAATTTATTTATTCTTTGTTTTTTCAAATTTTATTTAAATGTACATATAATAATGTAGACTACTATATACTGTAAAAATCATCATAATAATATATATAATAATAATAATAAATTTACTGCACACAAGAAGAGAAAAAATACATATAATCCAAACAAGAAAATAAAATTAATACGACAAGGTAACCGTCTGCCGGAGCTTGGATTAATTATTGACTAATCCTGTAAAACAAGCGTATAAATGCATTAAACAAAGTCTATGCTAAGTGTAACATCTATAACAAAATAGCAACTTAGAAGGACACAAAACTGGGAATTAAAAATCAATGAGCGGTGCTGAGACCGGAGAAACAGAAACATCAAATTTCAAGGGAAAGAGTGAGGGAAAAAATAAATAAATAAAAACGGAGTAAAAGAGAAAATAATTATTAATTAAATTCGCTTACTATTAGCCTTAGATAGTCCCAAGCCGCTATAGCATAATTCACCAAGTCTGTCCAATCTGGTCCATTGAGCAATTTGATGCATCTGTCCATTGACATAGTTCTTTCGCCGAACGCAGATAATCGGTTGGGAGACAGAATGGGGCATTTTGCGACAAAGTGTTATATGTCTTCCTTTACCCGGTAATTACATGACTCACACTCCTGTTGGGTGAGGAGGTCATACGGCTTATATCGCAGGGTCAGCAGTTCTCCCCTCAGTTTTAGGACCCAACGTATATCCGTAATTTTCTTATTGGCTTTTGGTCCCCAACCAAGCTGGCACATCTGACTCCGTGATCCAGCATCCTATATATATTTTATCGACGGGAAGCTTATGTTGCTCACCATAAAACTATCTTTCAGTCGACTAATAATTGGCTGGAGTTGAAGAGAGAGAGCCTTACTCTCGGGTTGCAAAAAGGACAAACCCACTCCCACCCTGTCCGCCAGTCTACTCCAGTCAGCAGCCCAAGATATCCCCAGCCTGATGATCTCTTCAGCCACCATACAGGGGAATGTTGAGTGGTCCATTTGGAGCACCTTAACCAAATAACGACCATTCAAAGCCAACGTGAATAGAAAGACTGGGTAAAGGCCCTCTAAAAATCGAAATAATAGGAAAGCAAAAATTGTAAGGTTTATGACCACTATAGATAGTAAGTTGTGAAAAACAGAAAATGAATGAAGTGTAGAAAGTACAAGGATTAAAAACAGTAAAAGAAGCAAGAAAAAACATGACTAAGAGGAAAATGGTGAAAAATAACTCATCTGAAATTGCAAAAACCATTTTGCAAACAAAGATAACGAAACGAATTATTTAATTACATCAGTAGCTTAAAAAAAATTTTCCGGGGAAAAATATGTTAAAATGTTAATGAGAGAAAGAGAGAGAAGGAAAATAGAGAGAAAGAATGTAGAAAACTTAGATAACAAGAAAAAAAACTCTTTTGAGTGAAAGAGCGTGTAGTTGAGAAAAATAGAGATAGAATGTGCGACAGAGAGGTTGAATGAAAAAAAGGTAGAAATGTAACTAGATTCTTTAGCGTATGAGCGAGTAGAGAGGGAGAGAGAGAAAGAGAGAGAGAGAGAGAGAGTCATAGTCAGGGAGAAAGAGAGTTTGATTAAAAGAAAGATAAAAATTATAAATGGAAATATATTCTTTAGTTTTGAATGAGCGCATAAACGGAGAGAGAGAGAGAGAGAGAGAGAGAGAGTGTGAGAGAGAGAGAGAGAGAGAGAGAGAGAGGAATAGAGAGAAAAAAAGAAAATCATATGAGTTGAAGAGAAAATGGGCCAGATAGAAAGAAACAGAGTGAGCCAGTGAGAGAGTTTGATTAAAGGAAAGATAAAAATGAAACATGCAACTAGATTCTTTAGATTGAATGAGCGAGCAAAGGAAAAGAGAGAGAAAGAGTGAGAGAAAATGGGACAGCGAGATTGAAAGTGTGCGTAGAAAAGTAAGAGAACAAGAAAAGAAGGTACTGATGTGAGATAACGAGAGTATGAGAGAAATAGAAAAAGATGGAGTGAGAGAGAGGTGTAGAGAGAGAGAGAGCGAGTGAGAGAGTTAGAAAGAGAAAGAATTTTAATACTTTATTTAACCACACAAAGTTAGCACACGTCGACCTTTCTTCCAATTAATGTAAACTACGACCGTCTTGCAAAATGGTATAACCTTAGCGCCGTTCATTAAACTATATTGTAGCAGGAAAAGAACTGTATTGAAGCTGGAAGAAAAGAAGCCAAATAAAAATAAAGATATGTTGTGAAGTAGATATAAAAATATAGTCCATACTAAAGTAGATATGTTTTATAGAAGTGAGTGTTTTGTGTTAATTAATTATATATTACAATCAATTAATTTATCAGGTTCACTTTACGAAATGGTTGCCACTTAAATCCGCGCAATTGTTGTTAATTGTAGCCGTATCCAAATTGCTTCGACATTTATATTAATGAAAACTATCCATTTGGCAAATTGTTAAAAAGAATTAATAAAATGTTGTTTGTTGTTTCACGCTCAACTAATCATAATAATTGAAATGATCATTTTAGCATTAGAAAAAGAAAGTTTGTAAAACGCGTAATTGAACCTATATTATATTCGACTGATTGATGCTTACACTTTCACAGCGAGATTGAAGTAAATCGGTCCATTACTATATTAATAAGGGCCGGAATTAATTCTATCCGCGGAAGAGCCATTTGAAACTGGGGCTGTGCAAAATTGGCAAAACGTGACCATAGAGGTATCGGATCGGTAAAAGGTCAGGTTAGGCCACAAATTAATTCAGATAGTGTTTTGGTAGAGTCAAAATTTTTTTTTATAAATTATCATGTAAAAAATTAAAAGCAACATAGTATATAATAAAAATAACAATTCATTACGGTTTTTGGTTAAGATGAAAAAAAGGTTAATGAGAAGGATTTGAACCCACGATCTTCCGCTAGATACGCCGCTGTTCTACCACTTGAGCTATCGTGAGACTGGTCGTGGGTTCGATTCCCTGTCCTGCCATTAACTTTTTTCATCTCAACTAAAGACCTTAATTAATTGTCATGTATTAATTGGTGAAGCGGACTACGAAAGTAGTGAATTAGAAAAAATTAGGTTAATACCACAAGTTAAAATCAATTTCTTTTCAAACAGATAGAAAATTATGAGAATTAAGACAGTCTATTTATAGATAAATTAATTCGCAATTATGGAACAGGTACAAAGAATAAAAATTTCTAACCTTCAACTTGTTTTACGACAATGGATAAGTTTATGATATTTGGTTGTCCGGAAAATAATGCAGGATTTTGGTATTAAACAAAAAAAAAGAAACTAGTTACTTTAAAGCAATGTTCTTTAATCAAAATAATTTCTCATACTCTCAATACATTCTCCCAACGTGTTGGTAACTTATTAATTCCGTCTGAGTAGAATTCAGAATTTTTAGAATTGATAAAGTCAATAAATGCATTTTCAAGTTCCGTTTGTTTTTTGAATATTATGTGTTGCAAGTAGTGGTCCAGGTGTCTAAAAAAATGGTAGTCAGTAGGCGAGAGGTCCGGAGAGTAGGGTGGCTGAGGCAAAGTTTCATAGCCAAGCTCCAATAATTTTTGTGACGTTACACGTGACACATGTGGTCGAGCGTTGTCATGCAACAAAATGGGCCCTTTCCGATTTCACTTTTCCAATCGCCTTGAGGTGGTCAGCAACGGTCGTTTTACTGACTTTGAGTTGCTCTGCAAGTTCTCGAACAGTTGTTTTGGGGTTTTCTTCCACCACTGATCGCAGAACATCATCATTAAGAGAGGAAGGCCTTCCACGACCTTCTTCATCTTCAAGGCTGAAATCTCCCTCCCGAAATTTTTTAAACCACCTTTGCACAGTGCACTCATTAACACAACCCTCGCCCCAGACTTGGTTAATGTTTCTAGCTTCCGCTTCGGCCGAGTTTAAACTCGTAAAAGAAAATCGTACGAAATTCTCGCTTTGACATTATTAGGATGACTGAATTATTTCCAAGTAGCGGGATGTTACAGAGGTAAACAAACAATATGATTTGGAAGAGGATTAATAAGTGTTGACATTCATACAAATGAGTAATCCTGTAAACGTAAACAGAATATTTTATATAGATTTTTTTTAATGAAAACTTAAAATCCTGCATTATTTTCCGGACAACCCAATATTATTGGTGATCAAAGCAGGTATCAGTTCCATTTCATGAGATGCCAAAGGATTGAGTGGAGACTGTTGATGCAATGTTACAAACTTTATCAATTTACAGAATGAGATATTCTTGAAGATTTCCATCATTAGCGACATACAAGTAATTTATTTAAGCTGCAAAAAAAAGTAATTTAAAAAACGTAAATAGAGCGTCGTTCTAACAGTTCTGTTTCCAAAATAATAATTAGCTTCTACGGTAAAAGAAATACAACGTAGTAATTGTAACTTGAAAAAAAAAAAAATATTGCGAGGGAAAATATCACGTTCGACCAAAGGAGAACGAGTGGCTCAGTATTTATTCTAACGCTAATAAAAAGTTATGTTTTTTCAACAAACAAATCTATTTCGAGAAATTGCCTGAAACTGAAAAGATGTAGTTATTTGTACAGTTCAGAGATAAAAGTTTCACGATTAAGAAATTGTAAATTCAAAATGATTTGAAATCAAACAACTTTCACTTTTTACTTTCTTAGAAAAAGTCAATCACAAGAAATTATCGCTCCTTTTAACAAAATTAAATTGAATTAGTAAAGAAGTAAAATAACTATCACTTTATTATAAAAACTAGTTGTTTTTTTTAAGCAATTATGCAAAAAGCTTCTTTTAACTGAGGTAATTTTCTTTTCTGTGTCAATATTACAATTATCTAAGAGAGTTTAAATGAGCTCATTTTCACAGCGCTCTATTCGACCATATACATTCAATGTCACATCAATTCCACTCTAATTACATTGTTTATTTATACGTTGTACGAGCATGTGCATTTCTATCATTCTATCTTCATCTCTGCCTCAGTCACTCTTTCTCTTTCTGTCTCGTTCTCTCGCTTTTTCATTCTATCCATCCAAGTATCTATCTATATATCTATCTCCAATCTTTAGAATATTGTAAGGCAATGGTATTTTGTAAATTACTATATCAACAACTGCAGCAATTCAATTAGTTTTGTTCATTGAAAATTTATGGGTATTTAGCGTTATAATTAAGTAAGATTTTCAATTTTTTATCTCCACTCCCAGTGTTTTTTTATGCTCAACTACCTTCATTTGCTTCATATCATTAATACCCTTTTTTATTGCTCGCATTACCCTAAACGCCTAATAAACAAAAATAAATACCATGTAATTTCTAAAACGTTTCCGTTCGCTAATAATTCAGGATCTAGAGGTGAACTATTTTTTATGGAATGTTTGAATTAATTATTCTATTCAGTTATCAACAACCACATAAATTGCTGTAAAAATATATATTATCTTGGAACATTTAGTACACTTGTTTAAATGAAAATGAATAAAATCCCTCACAATGTAACGTAACAGATGACATTAACATTTATTCAAATACAAATCGTAGGGAGACTATTAATGTTTGAATTTGTAATCAAAGTACAAACGTAATTGCTATATGTAAAAAAAACCTCAAAACATATTGGTTTCTATAAAAGACAAATATTACACGAAACGCTGGAATTTTTTACAGATGTTTAATTCGTTTAGCAAGCTTTTATATTGTCTTATAAATTTATTAGTTGGCAACAGTCACCTAAATGTAAGTGAAATTTACACAAGAATGTGATTAGTTTACAAAAAAGTGAATAATGACAAAAACTAGGGAAAATTCAAAAGGTGGGGTAGAGATGGGACGCGGACCGAAGTCACGATAGCTCAAATGGTTCAGCAGCGGCGTATTTTGCCGAACACCGTGAGTTCGAATCCCGCTCGTGACAATGACTTTTTTATCTCAGCCGATACATAAACATTAATTAATTGAAAAAATTTATTCACTCAATCGGTCTACGAACTCTACTGAATATCACTTTAATTATCAGTGTTTAAGCTTAATTAGCTTTTATGATCACATCACGCCACAAAAATGTACAAAATCTTAAATTAATTTATTAGTTATTCAGATATCGTGAGATGTGGTCTGGTGTGATGTAGGCTTCAGAAAACCATTTTCTTTATCGTGCCAACGTTTCGGTCCTTTATTGAGATCATCTTGAGGGCTCAAAGTGTTTGTCTTCTGTGTACCTGTGTCATTCTTGCACACAAAAAATTGATTAACGGTTAATAATTTGGAATCCATTATTGGCGAAACGGTTGCCAGTTACATCTTTGGATAATACAACTCTCAACACGACACGCAAGAATGACACAAGTACACAGAAGACAAACATCTGAAGATGATCACAATAAAACCGAAACGTTGGCACAATAAAGAAAATGTATTTGTGAAATCTACGTCTCACAGGACCGCATTTCACGATATATAAATAATATTTATCTTTATTTTCTCAACCACTTGATACATATTACAGTCCGCCTTTGAAATACAGTCTTCAGTGAAAAAGATTAATTCTCAACTTTTTGTAAGTTCTTCTATTTATTTTTCCCATTTTATCGTTTCCCATAATCTGCTAGAAGACAGCTTGTGCCAATTAAAAACATCTTTTATAACTCTTTTACGGGTTTTAATTTATTACAGAATATTTTAAAAAATTTGTTAAAATAATTTTCACGTTTTAGAAGTAATGTCCGATTTATTTTTATGAAAGATTCCTTATTTGATAAATATTGAAATTCGAGAGGCCTAAGGCGTTCCCTTTTTTAAACGCTATTTCCTTTCATTTTGTAAAAGAATTTTGTCTTTTTGATCATTGCCATTGAAATGTCAGACCCTTGAAATTGTACGATATAATACAGGTTTTATATTTTTACTCTAACCAGCGTTAAATAAATAAATAAAAATATATTCATAAATAATTGTTCCAACATACGAAAACTACCCTACACAGAGATTGATGTCTAGGTTGAGAGAAGTTAACAAGTGCAGTATGTAACGGAAATGTTTCTTCTTTCCGCTGAGGATTACAAAATTATAACCCAAATTTTTTTTTCTGTAAAAGTGGTGAAAGTATGTTTTATTCCACATATCGGATATGATGATAAAACAGCATTTACGAACTTAGTATATTGATAATAAAATATAAAAGAAAAGATAAAATAGAATTAGCGTTTTTCACATAGGGAATTTATGATCATCGCTTTTCCTTCAATGCTTTATCCAGAAGCAAATCCTTTGCCAACTTTGGCCAGAGGCCTCACGCGATCTTGAATTCACTAAAAGGCTTTTGGCTTACCGGCACATTGAAAGTTGGTTACACAAGTTGGTACAAGTTGGTTAATAAAGAAGGCATCTAAATTAAAAAAACATATTTTTCTTATTTGCCATCATCAACTAATTTATTCGATCAGGGCACAATGTGACGATTCTAGACCGAAACGCCCCTCGTCATGAAAAATTCACAACTTTCAATATTATTGAGAGCAATGTAAATAGTAATATAATCATCAAACTTCTAATCATGATTGTGCATATTCAATTAATATTCGAACATGTTAATCCATTCTACTATGCTGCCCAAGTTTTGGGATATATTGGTTTGTTCTAAATTTTTTTCGCTTTAATGGACTATTATTTTCTCGCAATTTCATATTTGCCGATTTTGGTTTGCTATTTTCCTTACCTCGTTCGGTCTGACGCCTACTGGCATTTTATATGTACTCAGTATCGCTTGTTTTCATGACATCGCTCTACTTTGAACTCTGATCAGCTAAGATGGACAAATTTCGAAACCCTTCTGGTAAACCAAATTAATAAGGCTGCCAAAAATTACCGGTAATAACGAAACTACTCGTTAAACATATCGCAGATACTCTGATAAACACTGTTCATTTTATTGGTGCTGACTATCGTCGCTAGGTTACGTTTTTCAAAAGAATGAATTTTTTCGGGAGTTTGCTTTTTTTACTCAATTCGTGCGAAAAAAAAGAGTGATTTTTGGTTGATACTTTAATTGATTTGTTTCTGTACGAATAGAAGCTTTTTCCAAACAAAGGAACGGATAAATAAATCATTTGTACATAGATTAATATAAAAATAAAGAAAGATAGATAGATAAAAAATTATAGAAAGGGGAAAAGTAAAATCAACGCCAAAATTCTAGAAAGAAGAAGGAAAAGAAAGAGAATAGAAAGATATAACATTAATCCTAACCCTGCCTGACATTACCCTAACTCTAACCTAAACTGTTTATAACTTTTACCGTTCTAACTTAAACTATTCTATCTAACCTACACAGGCTTAGTTTAAGTTTCTTAACTTAGCCCGTAACTAAGCTTAACTCTACTCCTGACTCACCTTAACCGTTTCAAATTCTAATTCTATGAAAAAAATTAATCTAACTGTCACTACTTTTAACTCTGTTTAATCACACCTAATATTATCAAACACAAACCTAAATCAAGTTATATATATGTAACCCACGAAATTGGTAACTTGAATCAAGAGTGTGAAAACGGTCAAGAAAAATGTTATCTAATTAAATAAAACGTGTGGAGTAATCGTGAGTGGTTAGCTATGCTAAACCATCACGACCGATCAGTCTTGTGGGTTTTAATCAATTCAAGCACCTTAAAAACGCAAGGAAACATTCGTAAACAAAACTGCTCTTCTGTTTATACACAAACCGGCGATTTTGCTTGTAGATTGTGATAAATCCTATATCTTTCTGACGCGTCCACACTGTAGAACTCAGATAAATTTGAGAGATAAAACGAGTGAAATAGGGGCCTTCTGCTTTGCTGCTTTTGCAATTTTAATTTTGGTTCAAAAAAGAAGAGTTAATAATAAATTTGTGGACAAGAAACATTTTAGAAGACGTTCGTACAGACATTTCCTCAATTTTGCCTGCGAATGTTCTTCTTTCGAGGAAAAATCTATGAGAGCAAATTAAATAACGGTTTTGGACTTAGATATTATATGCTATAGATTATATTAGATATGATATGTATGCTTGAGGTAAAACATAATTATGTTTTCAAACTGTTAAATCAGAAACTCCCCGATATACACACATAAACCAGGTATAATAAAATATTTTATCCGCAAACTAACATGTTCAAATTAAAATTCACTCGATTTACGTGTTCGTGGTCAATTGAAGAGTTAGTTTTTTCTGTTAATTTTTTATGGTTTTGGTTGAAATAAAGAACCCACGACCTTCGGCTAGAAACGCCGATGCTTGAGCTATCGTGACTTCGATTCGCTTGACCAATAATCTTTCATCTTAACCCCACTTGATTTGATTAACTTGTGCGTTATCTTAAAGTGAATGACTTAATTTATTTTTTGAAAAGCAGAGATAAGTGTGTTTCTAGAATATTTATTTAAACCGTACAGCCTAAAAATTGTTTAATGAAGTTATATATTCGAACCCTCGAATAAAAAGTATTCGAATCGTCGACCTTTGGCTAAATAGGCAGCTGGTCGACCACTAGAGCTATCTTGACTTCGAATCCTCCTGGTGACACTGATTTTTATCTCCGCCGTGATCTTTCATAACAAGAATAAAATTATTTTATGTAGAGATTACTGTCCGTTAATCGATAATTTTTCAGATATCGGGAGATGCGGTCTGGTGTGATGTAGGTTTCAGAAAAACATTTTCTTTATCGTGCCAACATTTCCATCTTTTGTGAGATCATCTTTTCTGCTCAAAGTGTTTCTCTTCTTGCCCAAATACCCAACTCACTCTCAACACGACACGTAAGAATCGCCCAAGAACACAGAAGATAAACACTTTGAGGCTTGAAGATGATCCTAATAAAAATCGAAACGTCGGCACGATGAAGAAAATGATATTATGCAACCTATATCACACCAGACCCCATCTCACTAGATCTGAATAATTATGAACAATTATTAAAATTTACTGCTAAGTAAATGCGGAAAACTCTTGGCGTATTCGCACTCCGCGGTCAAGCTTTTTTGCTATAAAACATAACATTTAAAACATAGTTTCTCATCGAAAATGGCTTCAAGCCAAAAGGCTAATGAGTTAAAAATTATCCAGCCAGAATTTTAACAATTTTGCTAGACCCACATAAACCTCGAACCATTAAAGTTAGCTCTTTTGAGTACTAATTTTTCGTTATATTTTCGGGATTAAGCAGTGAATAAATTACATTATTCATCGTGTGGATATGTTTATCACTAGTATTTCTCGAGGTTATAATAATTCTTGATAAAGTCAGTCGGAGAAAAGCGAACTTTTAACTGGCTATTATATATGAGATGGGCTGGTTAAAGCGGCGGTTTTATTATCTCAGAAGATTACTGGCCTTCTTTTCGTCTCGTTTCCGTCCCTTGGAGGCGAGTTTAAAACGGGTATCGAACCCGGGGGTGCAATACGTTTTATCTACCCTTGTTTCACTAAGTACATCGTCAAAAAGCCCTTCGAGACGAATTCAAGTTGATTCAACTGGTAAAAGATCTCTGGAACCAACCTGAGAGTCTCCGATTTATCACGTTTTGCCACCCTTTCACCGGAATTACATACGCAGGAAACAGCTGGGGGTACGGCACAAATATGAAAGGATGCGGAGATGGGGCTTAATTGCGGCACTCTTGTTATTTTAAGGAACATAAAACTTCTGCCTTGGAATGATTATATGTAATTGGATCATTTCTTATTGATAATTTCTGTAGAATGTGGAAGATAAGTGTTTGCGCCGGAATAAATAGGTTTAAAAAAATGTTCTTATTTAATACAAGTAGTTGAATTTAATTATTATTTTATTTTTTGTTCGGATATTTATATTGCACCATTTGTTAAAAACTTCTATAATTAATCCAAATGGAACTATAATACGGTTGGCAGTGAAAACAATGACTATTTAGTGGGCCTGTTTTCCTCGTGTGGAGGCAGGCAGTGTTGTGAGAGGTTTCGTACTGTGCGCACCTACCCATATTTTCGTTTCGTTCCCTTAACCTCTAAACCATTGTCGCGACGTGAACACCAGTTGTGCAAATTTGATAACCTCGGCGATGGCATCACCTGAACCTCGACCATCTGGATCGTTATAGAGTTCGCATCTACCGCTACCTTGAGCTGAACCAGCTGAAACCAGGAAAAGTTGAGATATACCTAAACCCGACAGCTGAGTAAATAAACAAAAAAAAACTTTGATTATAATTGTAATAGCACCCCAAATTAATGTATAAATATAATTGTTTATAACTTTAATTGTCTATAGATTCTCTCTTCTAATTTACATACAAGCAAAGAACCCTAATTTTAATTTATGGAAACGGATTGGGAGGTACGCTACTAAAAGAAAAAAGCCCCTCCCGCCAACAATAAGAATTACCAATACTATAGAATATTTTTTTATGAAATATTTATACTATAATTTTGGATACAAAATTTCAAAAAGCTTAAAAAGAAAAAAGAACCTAAGCCATCAAAAGCTTATTGCCAACAAGGCAATCTGAGCAGCTTTTTACTACAGTTGTAAAAAAAATAGCCAATAATAAATCTAAAATATAATAGATTTCTTAACTTCATGAATTCAGAATGATGCTCACTAAATAAAAATAAACAAAAATTTATGCGCATCACTTACCATATTTCTATTTAGTGTAAAGAAGCAGACATGACTAATAGTAATGGAAGAAATTTTGTCGTATTTTTATTATTAAAATTTGAAATAAGCACCTCAGTATTAACTTTAATTATGTTTATTTCCAAAATTTTTAAAATGCAAATATTTCATTCGTAACTAATTGAACACGCAACAGTAGTATGTTGTGAGATCTGTTAACAGTTGTACGAACTGATCATTTGATAAAATTAACAGTTTTTCTTAACTTATTATACCAAAAAAAAATATTATACAATAAGAATGCAGTTTAACTTAATTAAACAATTTCTAGGCTGTAACATTAACTGTATTGTCCTAGTAGTTCGAAGTCAGTTTCCAGCAAATTATGTTAACAAAAAGGGATTTTCAACTTATGATACCATATTTGTCTACTATTGCCAAAGTATCGCGAAAATTAGGACCAAAAAGTACATCCAAAAAATACAATAGCCTCTTAAAAAAATCTTCTTGTTATTATTTAGTAACATTAATTTAATCAGGTAAAGGAAACTACCCTCTCTCCCATACAATGGAAACATACATACATTAAAATCATCCTAAAGTCTTGCAAAAAATTTGTGTTTACCATAATCGTATCGTATGATAGTTCGTTATCCGAAGTCTCAACGGGATTTTCCTCTGATGCTAGTTCGAAGAACATAGTTTCACTACTTGTAAACTTCAAAGAGCTACATGTTGTTAATATCTGTAGCTGGAACTTAATTGTCCACGAGAGGAGTATTTTCGATGTTTCGTAGACTTTCGACAAATTATTGCATGAGGGACAATACAAATTAAATTTACCCCATATCTATTATCTGTTTATAAAATTAAACTTTAGATGAAATGGCAATTAATTAAGATTTTTATTGAGATGAAAAAAGTTGATGTCCGTGGATCGAGGTCACGATATCTCAAGTGGTAGGGCGGCAGCGTGTCTAACCTAAGGTCGTGGGTTCGAATCCCTCTCGTCCCATAAACTTTTTATCATCTCAACTAAAACTCTTAATTAATTGTCATGTATTAATTGGTCAAGCAAACCAGGAAAGTAGTGAATTAATGGCTTAATAGGAAATCTTTCTAGGAGATGACAGACCTTGTAGGTGTGCCAAACTGGCCGATCCTCCTTCCGCTATTGTACATAATTTTTACCTCTGACATGGCGTCAAATGGGAAAAATTTTCCGCTACATTCACAGTTGAAACCGCTTCATTAACCAGACAGCTTCCTTTTTCTTACAAAACCACATGTCAAAAAATAAAAATGTAGCAATCTTTAGAAATGGAAAGCCAGTACAGAAAGGTTGAGCTTGCGTGGTTATATGACAAAAACAGATTTCAGAAACACGGTTTCGGCACGCATTTTCGTCGGGTTGCCTCAATTACTGTCAAGAAAGTATCCAGTGACAGTGAAATGCATTATTTTATAAAGAAAAACCTTGTTGGAAAGAATACTGAAATAAATTTATTTAAGTGCGTAATCGTAAAAGAGATATACCTTTAAAAGTGGTATATATCAAAATTAACAAAAATCTATTATTTATTCAGATATCGTGAAATGCGTTCTGGTGCGATGTAGGTTTCAGAAAAAAATTCTTTATCGTGCCATCTCACGATATCTGAATAATTATCGATTAACGGTCACTAATTTCTACATAAAAAGTCATTAGTTGTTTATGATAGTTACTTTCAAAATAAACATATGCTAAATTATTTCTAGACAAGACGATTAAGATTTATCTCTTGTTTACGATCTGTTCTTCATCGTATATGATTAATGGTTATTTTCACTTTACAGACTGACATCATATGACATATTACATTTCTTGTAATACTTACGAAAAAATGGGGACGAAAGCACTAATGCTTCCGCCATATGTTTGATTTTATGATAAAATTTTCCTTTTAGGTAGTAGAAATTTTTTATCGGCCGAAATGACGTCGATGAAAAAGACCGCACGAATATAAATCGAATCATTCGAAAGACTGGAAGGTGGCATACATCTGTAAGAGACTCCCTTGTAATGCGATTTATCAGGCGATCGGCTGCGTCTTTCCCTTCTCCTTCATAGCCCTCGAGCTCACACTTTGGATATTATAGATTACTTAATTTCAGACGTTAAAACGTTACGTTTTCCTCGAAACTTATTATCAGTAATAGATTTTGTATTAAATAACGAAAAAACCAATTACCAGATATAAAATTATTACAGTCTAGTTACTAATGAAATGTAAATTTAATGACCACAAGAAATTATTGATTCATGATAATTCTTGGGGTCGGTTGTGGTTTTCTCTGAGGCTTCTAAAGAGGCTGTTTCCAATTTTTTTTTCACTTACCTTACGACTTTTAACTAGCATCCTAACTTGTTTTTTAAGGACTGTTTTTACGCATTTTCATACTATTAATTTATTTTCCAATGACACGAATAAACCCGGTAAGGTATATTCCTTTGTTCTATATCTATCCGCTCAATAATTCAGTGCCTCGTTAATTGTCTCGAAAATTAATCACGCCAAAATAATGAATATTCTACGGGGTAATTAAAAATAGCAATTCCATTCATGCTAATAATTACATTCACCAACCAGATTTCAATTACTCTCGGGTACTCGGAGGGGTAATTGGGCATGAGCACTTCTACTTGCGCTAATAAATTATTTTCAAATTCCAGAATTCAGTTCGGCTATCCTTCTGTAATACTCCATATTGTTCGTCGTACTTAATGATAAGTGACAAATAATTTAGGTTTTTAGTTGAGATAAAAAAAGGCAATTGCACGAGCGGGATTCGAACCCGCGATCTTTCCCTAGATACGCCGCTGTTCTACCGCTTGAGCTATCGTGACCTCGATCCACTTGTACATCAACTTCCCATCTCAGCCACACCATTTGAGGTTTTCATCCTTAATTAGTCAAGCGGACCACGAAATTAGTGAACTTAGGATTTACTCTAATAAATTATTTCCAAACACTTCAATTCAAACCAGAGTTTTTCATATACGGTCGGATAATTGGGATAAGCCTCCAGTTCAATCTAACGTTGCATTCTTTTCATTCCTTATATTTTTAAAATTCATAACTGACCTAATATTGACAAATTAATTTTTGCAAGGTATTAGGTTGACAAGTGGATAGCTCATGTGGGCGGAACAGCCGCTTATTGAGCAGGTCGTGGGATCGTATCCTACTCGTGACACTAACCTTTTCATCTCTATCAAAATCTTATATTAAAAAACGATATTTAATTAAACCAATGACTTATTTTCAACACGAGCTTTCATTCATCGGTATAATTGATTATAAGGTATTTCAGTCTAGAAATATATTTCTTACAATATGTGCACATATGAGTCTCTTAAAGATACGGAGATTACGTGCAATTATATATATACATATATATATATATACATATATACATATATATATATATATATATATATATATATATATATATATGTAGATATATAATTGCACGTAATCTTTGTATCTTATATATATATGCACTCTGGTGTGACGTAGGTTTTAGAAAAAGATTTGCTTTTTCGTGCCAACGTTTCGATCTCTATTGAGACCATCTTCAGGGCCTAGGATTTATATACATTGTTTACGTTTAAATATAGGTAAAAGTTTGGAAAATAAATTTGATGAAATAAATATCCTGTAATTGTATATTATAAATCGTATTAAACATTAACAGTATGAAGTTATAAAATTGGTTTTGATAGTCAGAAGCAATGGATAATTATATAGGGAAAAAGATATAATAAAGTTTGGACGATTTATTATTTTTAGCGACTTTTGTTATAATAATCTAAATGAGTGATTAGTGACCGTTAGTCCATGATCATTCAGAAATCGTAACATGCGATCTGTTGTTATGTGGGTTTTAGAAAAACATTTTTTTTTTATTGTGCCAACGTTTTGATCTTTATTGAGATCATCTTCAGGGCCTGGTATTTGCAAACATTGTTCAAATTTAACAAACACATGTAGGATGTGAAAAAAATGTAATTATACAGTGCTGGACATTTGAGATTCAATCAAAGTATTTCTATTCACTCAAAGAGTTGGTTTTCTGCGTAGATGTGTAATTATTGTGTGGGGTGTTCGGAGTATTCGGAGTGCAAGGGAGATATTGCAGTTTTATGTATATATACGTTGGATTTTGAAAGGAGAGGAAGGAAGTCGGAGTACAAGGTTTTTTATAAAATACAATGTGAAAAATTGGCTAATGCTTCGTCCTGATTATCCTAGGATGTGAAACAGAAAAAAATGAATTTATACAATGCTATAAATATAAATGTAATCAAAATATACTCACTCAAAGTGTATGTTTTGTATATTCTTAAGGGTCGTGTTGAAAGTGGCAGTGAGATATTGATGTATTATGTATATATGGTTTGGGTTTTGAAAGGATGGGGAAGGAAGTCGGACCAGAAAGACGTTTTTATATGAGGAGTCGGCTTCTTTAAGATAAAAGGAGTCGACAAAGGGGAAAAACGGATAATACCTTGGCCTGATATACTTTTTAATTTATATAAACGGGGATAACTAGGAAATGGGAGAGCCAAATTTTTGAAGAATTAGACTATGTAGAAATAGTTGAAGTGTGCGATGTGATGATTGTTTTTTATGTTATATTGTCTGTTTAGGGTAATGTGATGATATATATATATATATAATATAGACACACACACACACACACACACACACACACACACACACACACACACACACACACACATATATATATATATATATATATATATATATATATATATC
>CM077108.1:10618427-10642488 GCA_039619505.1 Cimex hemipterus
TATATATACACACACACACACACACACACATATATATATATATATATATATATATAGCCCTTAGATGTATTTTACCAAGTTTATAGGCCATTGAAATAACTGGGCATTTCATAAACCCATAAATAGAGATGAAATTCATCGTCAAAATAAAATGGAAATTTAAAAAAAAATGAGCTTATCTACAACTTTGATTTCTTATACCAACTTACGGAAATGCTTTGAAAAAAACAAATCTGTCAAAGAAAACTACCGTGGAAGTTTCTGATTTGTAGATTTAACTAAAAAATAAGGTTTAAAAATTTACAAAACCAGAAAACGTATATTAAAAAAAGTTCCTTTTTATGTTTTATATATTTTGGGTGATGTTGGGGAGGCCACGCGGAAACAGGGTTCATATCATGCCGAGTAAATGATAGGAAATTCAAGCATACCGGGAATGCTTTATAAGCGTAGAGCGACGGAACCATTCCCCCGCTGATTATAATTTTCATGCGCCCTGAAAAGTCCCATTCCTGCACCGAATAATGGCCTAAATGCGGGACGACCCGCGTGTCTTGAGTTCCCTTATTCACGAAGGAATAAATAATATCAACCACGTTGCAGTACAAATAGGAGTGTGTATTTCAATTTCCCCCCTGGGTCTAAGAAGGTGGGCGATATTTCTCAAACAAGGTGGAAGGCGGGCTCGTCTTCCCCCTTTTTTATTAAATAAAAAGTAAGGGGTGAATAAGAGACGGCGGCCTTACACAAACCTGGCAAGCTATCCACACCCGGGCCGACGTCCGCCAGAGCCAATTGATGACTCTGGGTGATCCCTTCAATATTCAATCTTTGCACACCCCCGACCTCACAATTTTACCGGCCGGCTTGAACTCTCTTCAAAAACTCATCAGCATTCACAATTTACATTACCCGCTTCACTAGTTCCGTATACCCGTACCCCTGGATTATTTAAATCTCTATGTTCTATACTGAATATTTTTTTAGGATGCAGGTTAAAGTAATACTTCAAAATTGAAATCACCTTCAGGGCTCAAATTGTTTTTCTTCTGTGTAATTGTGCCATTCTTGCGTATCGTGTTGAGAGAGAAATGTTGGCACGATAAAGAAAATGTTTTTCTAAAACCTACATCACACCAGACCACATCTCACGATATGTGAATAATTATCGATTAACGGTCACTAATATCTACACATACTTCAAAAATTGTATACATATAATATTCATAATAATATTATGAATACATAATATTCATTCATTATAATATTCATTTAACTTTATTCTAATTTTTGATTATTATCAAATTGTGATTTATGCCAAACATAAACATGAAATGAGTTCTTAAAAAGTCTGAATTAATTATGTATGTTTTGAAGTATTAGTTCACTTATTTATATATGTTGGTATTTGCCATTTACTTATTCAGATCCAACAGTTTTTGTTGTATACATTATAACCACATTAATTCTCAACACGCATCATTTATGTATTTATTTATTTTTTAGTAAATACATTTTTTCTGACTTTAAAAAACTATTTTAACATACTTTGTTATGAAGATCCGTCAAAAATCATGTATTTCAATATTTAGAATTTTTACGTGCCCAACGTAATTATGACTGAGAGAGCGACTTACCAAATTAGAGTAAAACACATTTTTAGCACGGAGAAAGTTGCTATTCGTTTCTTGCACAAGCTGTGTTGTTTGTTAAATTTAAATTTAAATTTTAAACTCTAGAACTTTAGCCTACGCACCGCAAATTTGTTATGTCAAAGAATACCTCCTTTCTTGTTAAACGTATATTCCACACCCGCAAGAAGAGAGACACAACTCGACAGAAGAAAATTTTACCACAGATATAAATAAAAGTTCACTTTTTCGCCTTACGTATTAAATACACGTCATTTAGGTGTTGGCAGTAAAAACTCTTCTGATCCATCAACATGGTCTTTTGTTTCTTTCGGGGGGGGGGGACGTAAGGGAAAAAAGACTTTAAAGATCCAGCTCTACCACTTAAAACCTACCCGTTTTTTAGTTGTCACAACTTTTCATACATATATTGGCGCTGTGTAATTTAAGTTAGTTTGCTTTAACGACCGTAAGGGTATTAATTTCATGTGATAATAATAAACAACTTAGTTACCTAACAAACAAGCATAAATATACATGCAGTAAGTTTTACAAAGATTAATGTTTAGTGACCGTTAGTCAATTATTATTTGGAGATCGTGAGATGCGGTCTGGTGTGATGTAGGTTTTAGAAAAACATTTTCCATATCGTGCCAACGATTCGATCTTTATTGAGATCATCTTTAGGGCCCGCGATTCATAAACATTGTTTTACAAAAGTAACATGTGAAAAAACACACAATATTTTGATAGAATCTAAAATTTCTAACACTAAATAAATTCATTTTTTCCTACTGTATTCGGTTAATTTAAACAATGTTTATAAATACCAGGCTCTGAAGATCGAAAGATCAACAAAGATCGAAACTTCTCACTTTCTTCAAATAATTACTAAGTTTAATTTTGACGCGAATTTCCATTCATGGCTCTTTGAGTCATGGGTAATCAGTTGCATAAACTGCCACATTCAATATCGAAATAAAAGGTTTTATTAGTGATCGAAAATATTATAATTAAAATATTAAAAAATCGTTGGAATAAAATAATATAAAATTTGAAATACAAGGTAGTTAAATAAATATAAAAAATAATATTATTATTGTGTATGGTATTAAAATAAAAGAAATAAAGGCAAAATAATTAACGAACGCTCTATAACACGGTTTGAAGAAAAATGCAAATGTCAACCTTTTTTAATGTCATTCATTACAAAAAACGTATTTGTACATTTGATTTAAAAACCATTTTTCATAATGTGAAAGTGTGACTTCGACACTGCAAAAAATTCTTCATCAGCAAGAAAAATTCCGATATAACTAGAAATGTACCTAATCACATCGATGCTTTAAAGCTCGGCACATAACTAAGATATGCCACCAAACTTTTCTGCCAATGGTGGCAGGTATAATACCGCTCATTCAAACGTGGCACATAGTCCTGCCTAGCAGCTAGCTGTCCACGTACAGTTATGTTTATTTTCCTGTAGGATGACACGCCCGAATACTTAAGAAAACGAACAATCGGTTTTATCATATTTCAACTTGTGTTCTTTCCTTGTTGGTGTGCGATATGGGCGCGTAACTCCCTGAAAAATTTGTGCGGCTGTTAGCTCACAGCACAAGCTGGCCTAAAATCTTGATCTGTACAAACCAGATAGAGATCCAGATTTGCAGTTAAATTCTATGAAAATAGTAAATGTATTTTATGACTAGTAAGATAGAAAGTAAATAGATACTTTATTTTAACAAAAAAAAAAAAGTTTTTATCTGTTGTCAAATAGCTGAAATTCTTCCATAGTAATTAACAACTTACATAAATACCCCCCCCCAAAAAAAAGGTGTTAAAAAATAATTAAACCAGACCGTTCATAATATAATGACTAGTTAAGGTTGGCAACAATTGCACCGGTTGGAACCAGGTTCTGTCAATATTCAAACTCTCCCGCTTATGTTAAGTTAAAGTCTCATACTTCGACACCTGACGCTGATAAGGCAGGCTGGTAAGCCAAGAAAGTTTCGCCTAAACTAAATACAGATTATTAGTCACTATTAGGGGAGTTCTTGTTATAACTGTATAGCCTAATTTGTAAGTTGCTTGTTTTTTAAAAATATATTAATTTAATTCGATTATGAAAACCGAGTGGCTAGCTTGTTAGAATCCCTACTTTTCAACCACGCGGTCAAAAAATATTCTACAGTAATACCGTGTTTTATCTAATATGTAAATAATAAAACTAATTTAAAAAACTAATTTTTGTACATTTCTTCATCATAAACCATATAAATTTTTAAAATTTTAGAAAGTTGGAATCTGAATAGACCGGCTTCTTCAAGATTAAGGAACATTTGATGCCGAACGTCCATTACATTAAGGAGAAAATCTCAAGAAAGCTCGTCTAGATGGCATGGAACAGAAAAAGATTGGTTCAGCTTTTAATCGGGTTATAACGCAACGAAGGAAATTTAAATGAACCATTATTCAGCCCTTATTCAGCATTTCAACGTTTTCTTTGATATTTACCGATTAATAATCTCTCAAACGCTAAAAATAATTTCAGTCTGTGAAAAGTTTACATTTATGGAGACAAAATAAAAATTGTGAAATAATTCGGAATCTTTTACCAGTAAATTTTTCCCGTCTGTCTTTATTAATTTTCCTGCTTTTCCAGTTTTTTTTCTCTGTAATTACATTTCGAGTTGTGTAAGTAATACAAATTAGGGATTTTATTATTGCTCATATGAAACATATACATATTTTATATATTTATGAGTTTGGGGCGTCCAGTGTGCGTTAAAATCTACAAGGTTTTGTGATATTCCATCTATTTTGTAGAGGATATCTGAGTGATGAAAATAAAATTCATTGTGTGGCGTTTAGTGAGCGTTAGTCAATCATTGACTTGGATGTAATGTCCAGGGTGTCCCCCATAACGTTTTCGGCACTCCCGCCGCACAGAAAACCAACATTTTGATCCTTGAAGATGATGTTAATAAAGATCGATACATAGGCACGATACGGAAATGCTTTTCGAAAACCTACGTCACACCGGACCGCATCTCAGGATCTCCAAGCAATAATAACATTTATTAACAGATTAGGGCGAAATGAGAAAACTCGTCTGACAGAGTAACACGCCAAAATGAACGGTTACGATTTTTTTTTACGAGGGTTCGCAACAGCAGAGGTCATATAAACCCTCAGGGTGCCGGTGTTTTTGAAAAAAATGCCCATTTGTAAGTATGTCGAACCCAGGACCTTGCCTTACAGTGATGAGCGCCGTGTCAAAGACGAAACCTCGCGGCCACCGACGCCCCATATGGAGCCTATTAATGGTTCAATTAGTAATCAAAGAAAAACTGTAATTATTATCGGTAAAATAAAATACAAAATATAATGGTTTCTGTAAAAGACAAATATTACACGAGACGGTAGAATTTTTTACAGATGTTTAATCCGTTTAGCAGGTTTTTATGTCATCGTATAAATTTATTAGTTGGCAACAGTAAATGTAAGTGAAATTTAAACAAGAAAGCGATTAATTCAAACCAAGTGAAGAATCACTTGTCATCACTAACTTTTCTTGGCTCGGGAAAACAAAGATATTCCTGACGCGTATCTGTTTATGTCCGCTTCACGGAAGGTTTAGTTTTGCATTTCTGGGGTAAATGATTTGTCCTTATGTGTAGAGATTAGTGACCGTTAATCGATATTCAGATATCGTGAGGTGCGGTCTGGCGTGAGGTAGATTTCAGAAAAACATTTTTTTTTATCGTTTCGATCTTTGTTGAGATCATCTTCAGGCCCTGGGATTTACAAGCATTGTTTACTTTCAACAAATAAATTTTGGATGTGGAAAATTGAATTTGTACAATACAAAATACATTTTGTTATATACCCAACCTAAGTATTTCTACTCACTCAAAGAGTGGCGTCTTCTGTGTGATTGTGCCACTCCTGCGTGTCGTGTTGAGAGTGCCAGTGAGGTATTGCTATTTTATGTTTATATTTATGGGATTTTGAAGAGACGGGGAAGGAAGTCGGTACAGAAAAACCACCCCTTCAAAATCCTTTAAAACGTCAAGCTTTTCGAAATGCAGTACAAGATAAAAATAAAATAAACTTGAAATCTTGAACCTTTATGAGATTATTCGTTTTAATTAGTAAAAATTCTGAAATGTTAAATGTACGCGTTTATTTATTGTTGGCGAAAATAGAAAACAAAATTGCCAACTTCGTAATGCTCCGTGGCAACTATATGTGGAAGAAAAACGTCACACCGTATTGGAGGTAAAAAGAGGTTTTAGCTACAACGGAAGCATTCACTTATAGCATTTAATATATCTATAAATCCTGTAGTACAAAATGAATTTCCTAAAAAAAAGATGAATTCCGGGCCGCGAATTGAAAAATACCTGATTTCAATTCAGAGCTCTCAGGCACTACAACATTGGCTTTTTGATTGCTAAAATTTTAAATAAATGTTACAAAAACAGGCGTTTTTAAACGCTTGATGGTTAATAAAACCGGCTTTTTTACTGGACAAACCATTAATAAAAATCTGGTTAATTTGTTTATTATATTATTTTCTTGAGGTCCTATCAAGCTTATAAGTTTCATAAGCTACATTTATGTTTAGATTTCATTTCAGATATCATCGAAATATCGTGTAGTACGAAATGAATTTGTTTGAAAAAGTCATCCAGTTTATACAAAAAGTTTCAAAATTTTGAGCCGCGACTTGAAAAATAAAAAATAAATACTTGCTGGCAATAACCGACCCTCAGACACTTTAACACTTTTCTTTTTTATTTATTATTTATTTTATTTTGTTCTGTTTGTATTAACATATAGTATAATTTCTTCTAAATGCGAATCTGTTTGCCTGTGGGGGACCCCTTGTAAGTTGGAATCCTTTTGTTCTTTGATGTGTCATTTTTATTATTTTCAAAGCTTACCGCAATTCAACCTTGTAATACGAAAATCCAGTAAATAAGTGTAACCACTGAAGTTCATATTTTAAATTCTCCTTTTCTTATAATTATATTATTAAGCATATTCTTGGGGTAGTTATACACTCCGAACTCTGGCTGTCGGTTTTAACATCATGCCATAATAATACTGTGTTTTTATTTGTTAACTCTAAAATTTTTTTCATTTTGTAAATAAAGTATATCTATCTATCTATCTATCTATCGAACCCATGCACTTCGGCTTGAAGGCCTTTAGCTGAAGTGGTAGTGTTACGGCGTATCAAGCCAAAGGTCGTTGGGTCAATCCCGCTCGTGACACAGACTTTTTTCTCAACTTAAAATATTAATTAATTAAATAATACTAATTGGTCAAGCGGGCCATGAAGAATAGTGAATTTAACGTTTTCAAAACTTCGAGCTCAGACTTAAAAATAAAAGCCTGATTGCAATTCACGTCCCTCAGGCTGTTTAATATGAGCTTTTTGATTGCTGAAACTCACGTATTTTTGTTACATCACACAAACAAGTCGGTCCCATTAATATTGAACGTCATTCATTGGTTCCCTGGAAAAAATGCTAATTCCCACTCGTTTTTGACGAGTAATTTTTTTTAGATGCAAAAGTATTCACAATGTAATATATGATACTAATAAACTAGTTTTGTAGAAAATTGTTTACTTTCCTTACTAAAAAAATAAAACGCACCAATTTGTATTTTATGATGTTTTAAATAATAATAAAACAGTAGTTTCAAGTTCTTGACGGTTCATAAAACCTGAATTTGTTTACAGAACAAACGAGTAATATAAACTTAATTAAATTATTAGTATTATGTTTCGTTCAAGCTTGTTATCAAGCTTATATATTTCATACAACTACATAATTTTACCTCCCCAATGCTCAACTAATAAAATTCAGTAAACACAAGATAATTTGATGAGTTCTCTTTCTAAAATTTCCATTCTTACCTAGAAGAATTTTCAAATTGATACATATTTCTTATTTCTTTACTTTCTTAATTAAACCATACAGTCCCAATCAAATGGTTGCAATTTTACCAGTGCCCAGCGTTCATTACATTTAGCAGATAAACATCTGAAATACTCCCTATCATCGTAAAGGGTTTAGTACAGGTTTGACCTTTTATGAGAATAGGCCTTTTCGGAGATAAAGTGTATGTAGGTCAAATAACACAAAGGAAACTAAGTTGTTACTCACTGATGATACGACAAAGGAAGGAGGGTGTGTTAAATGACAACATGATAAATGGCAAAACCTTGCTTTTTTGGAACCAATTCATATTCGAAAAATATCGCCGTTGGAGGAGGAAATATTCAAGTAACAATTTCTCTCGAACGACGGACAGACGAAAGATTCTATCAGGTCTCCAAACATTGACACATTGGACGTTTCTGCCAATATCAGGAGAAAGAATAATTTCGTTCTTCTTTCTCTCTTCTCAAAATAAAGGTTCTGTCCCTAGCTGACTGTTGCTATGGAAGTGTCATTAATTTGAACGAGTGTGTTTTGCTCGATGAAAGTAGTTTCGTTTCCATCACGTACAATAGATACGGCAAAAAGGGTCATGTTTTTTTAACATTACAGATTTAGACATAGCTTCTTTTTTATCTAATTTTCTAAATATCTACATCTATCTTTTCACAACGGTTTTGTATGTTTTGCATGATTTTGGGGTAGTTGAAGGCAAAAAGCCGTTTTGAAGTCAGGGAAAAAAAGGTAGAAAATCTTCCTCCCGTCGTAATAGTTGGATTTGTTAAAACCAAATATTTTACAATTATTACTTAATATGTTAAAAATCGAATATAACAAACAGTTTTTGTAGAATTTTGCTAAATAGATTTTATTGGGTCAGCACATAATGTAATAATTTATTTACGCCTCATTCTAAATATATTGTTTGGCTTTTGGGATGTATGGCTAACGCAACCCGGTTTAAAACAGTTAATCAATATTATTAAAAAATGATTTATACGTTTCTTTTGAAATAAAAAATATTTAGATATTAGAAATTAATATATTGCAAAATTTTAAAAAACAAATTGTAAAAAAAAAATAAAAGCCAATAAATAATTTATAACGTCAGTTAACCGAAAATTTATATTTGGCCAACTTTCGGACTTATGGAACGAAAATTAATTAAAACACTGGAATAAATAATTTATTAAATTTCACAGTTCTGATAATGTATGTTTCACTATTATATTACATCAGCACTAGAACGCTGCATGTTTTAATTTATGTAAATCAATATTTAAAAAAACAATTCATGAATTTTATATTATAAAATTAGGTAAGTAATCCATAAATTACACTTTTTTATTAACACTAATAATTTGAATTTTCAAATGGTTTTCCATTATTCAAAAAAAAATTATAATTTTTTGTTATAGATTTCCTGGCTGCGGAGTTGGCTTCTAACAAAACCCTTCTGGATTCCAAAAGTTATGGAGTATTTTGAGTAGTTTTTTATCGTCTATTCTTTGGCTCCAGTGTATGAGATGTATTTAAGCTTTTTATGTAAATAAGTATCAAATAGCGCTTTTTGGAGGGCGTCGATGACCAAAAAAAAAAAAAACTACAGTTGTGAACCATCGTAAAAAAAGTTTACAATTCTCTATATTTTTATCTGTACAAAACAGTAGAATATAAAAAACTTATCTGCCCCCACAGTAATAGGAAATTCTGAATCAACTGGTCATTAATTGAAAACAACTTGTTCAAATTATTTTTCGTTTTTTTGTAAAGTCAATGCGCATTAAAAAAAATCAATGTGGATTATAGTAACTTAAATATGAATAGCGGTTCAACACTGCGTTTCAACATACAATTAGATGAAATATGTTTAATACAACCAGATGTATAATGTAATATATTAGATCATGTAACGTGGATTGGATAAATTCATCCAGTCATAATTTACAATTATACTTAATTTCAGTAAATTAAGAATATATTACATAATTCAATATGTTCCCATTATTCAGAAATCATGAGATGCGGTCTGGGGTGATGTAGGTTTCAGAAAAACATTTTCTATACCGTGCCAACGTACATCACACCAGACCGCACCTCACGATTTCTCAATAATTATCGATTAACGGTCACTAATCACCACAGATTTCAATATTATAAGTTTGGACATAGACGAAAATTATTTTAGAAATAAAATATCATTTTTTTTCTGGGGGGGGGGGTAAAATACAAGACGTTCACGAAGTTTAAGTAGTTCCGGAAATCTATTGGAAGAAAGAAGTATATATCATTTATATTATGCTTTCCTTCTCGTCGGAAAAGTTGCATGCATCATACTTGACGTGTTGAAAAATGAACTGGTCTGTCAGATTTCATCCATTTATTTTATTTTAATATTTCGTTTTTTTGTTTAACATCATTGAAAATAAAATTATTTAGATAAAATGCATATTAAATTTCATTTCGTTTGTTTATCACCAATATGAGGAAAGAAAGTAATAGTTAAAATTTTAAATGAAAATGAATAAAAAAGATTTTTTAAAGAGTCCGTACAACTACAAACACGAAAAAAAGAAAATCATTTTATCTTTGTGTAATAAAATTTAATGATAAATTATTGAGATCTCGAAGTTTCTTTGAAGATGTGATAAATAAGCACCAGTGAATTTTACTAAATATAACATCAAAATATACAGGGCAAACGGAGGAAGTTTAAGAACAAATGGTAAACGTTTGTGCAAAAGAGAGGGAGAGAGAGAGAGAGAGAGAGAGAGAGAGAGAGAGAGAGAGACAGACAGACAGAGAGAGACAGAGAGAGAGAGGAAGATAGAGTGACAGAGAAAGAGTTCAAAAGACTGTCAGAAAATGGAAGAGGGCATTGTGTTGATAAATACAAACGTCAAGATATTGTTAATAAATCTCATTTTATATTAAATTGCATGCATATAATGACTACAGCCATCTTTCCTGACGACAAAAATGTTTTCATAGGTAAAAGTACGATTTAAATTTTTTAATAACAGGATTCATGTTATATTTTTTTGCCTATCCACCTATCTGCCGTACCTAAGGGAGACTGTGATCATTTAACTTCATTTTTTCATTACGAAAATAGGAAACAAAATGATCTTAATGCCTTTCTTAGGTCTTGCCTTAAGGAAAGAGGGAAAGGATCGGATACTTTTATTTAAATTAAAATTTCATCAATTCGATGTTTACTTTTTATAATATACATATTTACTGTTGTAAAAAAAATGTTCTATACAAATAAGTGTATTAGAGTTTAATGATCGTTAATAGACGTAGCTATCAGAAAAACATTTTCTATGTCGTGTCAACGTTTCGATCTTTTATTGCGATCATCTTCAGGTCCTGGGATTTACAAACATAGTTTACATTTAGAAAATACATACAGGATGTGGAAACGTGAATTTATACAATGCAAAATATATTTTATATTACATCATAAGTATTTCCACTCACTCAAAGTGGTTCTCTTCTGTGCAATTGTTCCATTCTTGCGTGTCGTGCTGAGAGTGCCAGTGAGATTTTGCTGTTAAATGTTTATATATGTGGATTTTGAAGGGGTGGAGAAGGAAGCCGGTATAGAAGAGACAATTTTGTATAAGGTGTCGGCTTCTCTGAGGTGATAGGATAAAGAAAATGTTTTTTAATACGTTCATCACTCCAGACCGCATCTCACGATATCTGAATAATTATACAAATAAGGAGTAAACACTCTGAAATTTGATATTTTAGTAAAACAACCTAGTTTATATAAATAGCACGTAATTAAATGTTAACGATGTATATCTATATTATCTTATGGTGTAATAATTATGTTAGTATTAGGGAAAGTAAATGTTACAGTTGGATTTCCGTAGCCTGCTCAGAAATTTGAGTTTTTCGAACGTATTTATTTTGTGAAAAAAAGTTTATAAATCCCGTGGCCATTTCGGACGTGGGAGGATCTTCAAGGTTTTTCTCACGTCAAGAGGAAAATTCCGGACAACCTGTGTTGCATCATCCTATGCCCGACAGTTCGAATAAATTAGATTTTTTTATATGGGATACACAGAAGTATGGCTGGAACGATGGTGCTCTTCTTCGTAAATATAATGCGATGGAAGAACATGGGTTGGTCTGCAGCTTATATTGTTGTTTCGTCATTATTGACATATGAAATTGATGGAATCATCTAAGAAATATCGAATCTGGTTTCCAGATGCTATTCAAAGCCAATCTGTCATACGCACTCAGATTCGAAAAAACAACTTTTTTTCTTCCTTCCATCATCGAAAGGCAATTAATTCTACACTAGAGGACGAGTTTGATTGGTGGACCGCTTATTAGTAGGCCGGGTATATCTGTCCATAACGCCATTGATATTCTGAAAAATCCTAGTCTCCAGACTTGATCCGAATGGATCTCAGCTAACTTTTATTCTCTGCCCAAATATCCACGTCCGTACAAGGCAATTGGCAAATATGCCCTCTAATCAATAAAAGGATACGGTGACCGCAGGAATTTTTTAATCTAAAAGAGATAACGATGTAACTAAAATATTTTTTTCAAAAAACTTTTCCACCAACATCCAAATTCACCACATATCGAACCATAAAAGCCGTGAAGATCGCCTGCACCTATTAAAGCTGAAACTAACGTTGATACGTAAAATACTAAATCAACCTGTCACTATCATGACTAACTCCTTGCCTAACGTGATAATAGTAGACAAAAATTATCTTTAATTAAACACTTTACTGAAATAGCCAACAAGTTTAAAATAAAGAGAGTCAGACCGCATCTCAATGATATGTGAATAATTTTTAAAATAAAGGCCAATAAAGAAAGTTATCCAAACGGTTCGATTGAACTTTGGACTGATTTTAAAAATGACAACTTAAAGCGATCTACAAATAGTGGATTTCAACAGCTATATTCAGTTCTAGACACAGAGAAAGCCATAAATGACCAAAATCCTATAATAATTTTAGTGATAGACGAGTAAATTGGCAAATGAGAGCTACTCGCTCAGCTAGTAGGCGTGGTGGATAAACAGTGAACATACGTGCTTTAAAGGCAAACAAAATAACCCGAAAAACCCATCTCGCTATATTGAAGTATGTCCAATGCTTGGGGAATTCTGAAAAGGGTACTTCGGACAAATCAAAGTAGAAAGGAAGAACGTGAGATTTCCTCCTCTGCTCTCTGGAGTGATGAACCGTTAATTTACCGATAATGTTGGTTTGCCTATTTTCTCTAGATTGGTTTTTAGACCGTTCATTCATTTCACAAACTTTAGCATGTGGGATTCCGATCAAGTTTATTTTAAGTCAAGGGGTAAGTTTTATGTCTTATTCTTTTGCATTTTGAACCCTTTCAAGGATTTACTCAATTGTCAGTTTTATGATTTTTTTGCTTTTCTGGTTGATAATTTTGAAGAACAGTTTTTCATTGTTAAATTGTTTTTTAACGAGGGTTCGCGACAGGAACGTCCGCGGAGTTCTGAGTTTATTGAAAAAGTCCCATCTGTAAGTATGTCGGCTTCGAATGCAGGGCCTCTGGACTCGAACACGGGACATTTACCTTACAGTGATGGGCGTCAGTGACCACGGTTGCATGGTTTAAAAGTGTACATGAAGGTTGCTGATTTGTATGTTTCTGATGAAAAACTTCAACTGTGCCCTGTAAATTTTCGATTCTGTTACCCTTTCTTTCATTTTTTAAGTGAAGTAATTTCCTTTGACTGAAACTATTATATAAAATGGCAGCAACAAAATGTGTATTGTGGAAAAATAAATTTCACGAATAAGGTCCAAATCGTGGATATCTCATGGTTTAAGCTCTCAACTTAAGGATTGTGCAGAAACAGGTTCATAGATTCTTTTTTACTCAGCGTTCAATTTTCTACGAAATCTGGAAGTGTGGCTGGATCGAGAGGGCCTGCTGGGTAGGTTTTCTGATGGTGGTTGAGATAATGGTGGTTTTCTACCTGCGGCAACTTGGTATATAAATTTTCTGTTGTCTGTTGTACTAGAGGGATGGCACCGCAACCATCCACTGTAGACCGGCTGCGAATATTTCACACGTCGTTAAATATTAACAAAAAAGAAACCTAATTAATTTTCAATTCCCGCCTTTTCGACCTCGCTGGAAGTCCAGTGAATTTTTTACGAGATAAAAACCGGAGTGCAACCAACTCCGACCGGGCGCAGTACGAAGCAACCTAAATCCATTCTTAAAATCCGGCGGCTTACAATGCTGCGGGACTGCAGCTTGGTCTGTTGAATATTTTAAAACATCCGGAATGATGCTGGCAACTAAAACGGCTGTTATTTTGCAGCTTTAAAAGTGTAATTATTTATTCTGCATATTTAATCACAGGGTACCACGAGAAAAAATATTTCTCCTCTTTCTCTACTTCCCAAAGTGTTCTGGGGTTTTTATACTTAAGTATGATAAATAAATACCCAGTTAAATCGTACATGTATTATCATATGCAACCATTTCAACTCATATGAAAAAATCCACTGCATTATAAACTGTTTTAAAATCTCTTTATTTATTTTAATTAAAATCAGAAATTAAAAAGAAAAAACAAGAACGTACAAGATACCCATTATCAGGAGAGGGGACAGACTATATGATCTCGAAAAGCCGTTCGTCATCCTACAAAGTCTGAATGGAATATAAAGGAATGGCTGAACTCAGGAGAGTATCAGATACAATGAAAGAGTATTCAGATGGCCACAAAAAAATGAAAGAACCGTATCAAGCAATGAAAAACACCAGGGAAGTACACTTCAGTCTTTCAAGCTATATGCTATCAACACTCGTAGCCTAGAAAATTTTAAAGACGCTACACTCGCAAAAGTATCCATCCAAAAGCCATGTATCTATTAAAATTATCAGTGAATGTCTCCAAAATGTCTTTATGAAACCTGATGCTATCTTGGGTACAGAAACAATTTGGGTAACGAAAAAGCAGATTCACTGGTCAGAGTAGGATCTTCAAAACATTAAATATGCTCCGAACTTATCCTTGGGATAGCAAAAATATAAATAGCTTCATCGCATAAATGGATCCGAACAAAACAAAAGGCACTGTAAACTTATTATGAAATAACTCTTACTACTACTGGCAAAGTTCCATTGGAGAGAGCTAGACTCTCAGGAGTGATAGGACTATTAACCGGTGACTCCCATCTGAGAAAACATCTGCACAATATGGGCATATACAACGATGGTCCTAAAGGTAGATTATGCAAGGATGAGTAGGAATCATCATCGAATGCAAAGCAACGATTCAATGGAGATTTAACCTGACATAAGAAAGAAATCTAGGAAATGAAATTGTTGCAGCGACTACCTGATATGCCTAAGAAGAATTAGGAAACTACAGTAAGATGGATGCAGTGCATGGTGAGCACAATCTCCGCTTAATAGTATCCTCATTACGAACTAGGGGTTGTGGCGTCCTCCTGTAACCCAGCTACTTGGAGGTCGGTTCTCGAGGATGGGTTGAGGCTGGGAACCACTGTGGTTGGGTGTTTCTACGTTGACCAGGAGTCCGCAAGGGGCCAGTGCACAGGATCCTATCTGTATAGATGGGGAAGTGTGTGTGTGGCCATCTGTACCATGGGGTGACTAAATGTTTCCAAAATTCGGCCCTGTCACAAGTGAGGTTGGATTCGTGGTTGGCCGTGGTGACGACCCTGGCGGGAACATAGGCAGAGGCTGTCTTCTATCGGTGACCTTCGTGAGTTGCGCATGACCGACGTGTCCCGTTCGCGGGGGGCGTCGGTCGTGTGACACCATGTAAGCGTTGATGTCGTAATGATCATGCCTTATCCCCTCGAATGCGTGGATGAGCGCTAGGTACAATCGGCGGTTATCTGGATCGTGTGTGCTTTGTACGGCTATGCGTATGACCGGCTTGGGACCCTTGGGGAAGCGAAGGATCGGATCACCTAGGCTTGGCCTATGGCGTCCCTCAAATGCGTGTAGCAGGTGTAGGCTTACCGCGATGCGAGACCTTTGACCGTAGACGGTGCGCATCGAGGGGGTGGGTAGCAATCTCACTTAAATCCGAAACCGTTGCCGGGGCGTTCCCGGAAGTTTCTACGCTAGAGGAGCCTCTACACTCAGAGAGATAGTCGCCTTCTCGGCCGATGTATTTCGGTCAGCTGGCCTTGCGTGCGGTCTCTTAGGCGACGGTGCGTCAGGTCCCACTTTGAGAATCGGACTGTCCGGTAAGAGCTTTATAGCAATGACCAGTCCGCACTCACCTGGTCATCAACAGGGTTGTTTCCGGGGAGCCGGAGATGTCCAGGTTGCTAAGGATGGGCGAACCGGGCCGTGGGGAAACTCAGCAGTATCTTCATTACCATTACTATTACTAGTTAATCACGCTTTCCATCATCATAAAGAAAGTTCGCAAATAAAAATATTAGCAACAACAAGGAAATTAAATAAAACAGTACAAAATGTACATCTGTTTTGGTTAAAACAAATAAGTCTGTTTAAAAAAATTAGACAAAACTAATTACGTAACATAACAAAAACCAATGGAAAACGTTTGAGACAAAAGACAAGATTTGTATTGGACAGATTGTAAACTTTACCCTATGTCAAGTAAAGTAAACAATAACTGATGGAATTGAGATTTTCGTCATCAGAACGCAAGCAGATACTAGTAAACGATCTCGTTCCACAAGTCTCATCGAATATATGGCGTAACTGACTTATGTAAATTTTGCCCTCGAAAGATGGTAATTGACGACATTTAGGTCTGTACTATACATTGTACTTTTTCAGCACTTCTTTTCTAAAGTGTGGATCGTAATTTTACAACCCTGAAATAAAATCACCGGAAGAAATGCGCCCTCTTATAAAAATGTTTATGTTGTTAAACACCGGAGACTTCAATTTCTAATATACAGTGATTATCTCTTCTAAATCTCAAGTAAATCGTAAATTACTCAAATTACGGATTGACGTATTCGTTGTTTCTGACAATTTTATATACTAAAAAAACAAACCTACGTAGATCACTGGGAAATATTCTAAATTGCAAAGCCATTTCATTCTTTTTGACCTGTTTTCAAATTTTATGTGTATTTTGGAAAAACAATATTTACCTTGGTTTTTAAGATTATTTCAATTTGTTTAATCAAGTTGTTTTAGTCTATAAGATGTTTTTCAAATTTATATGTATGCTTCCGAATGTCCTTGCTTTTAAATCTATAGACAATTTTCATTTTATTAAGAGATGAATTTATATATTTAATGAATGTTAACGTATTAATTGAAAATAATTTATTTATTCAAGCGGACCACGAAACCTAATAAAACCTATAAGGTTTTAGAAAAAGGTTTTTTTGTTTCGTGCCAACGTTTCGATCTTTATTGAAATCATCTTCAGGGCTCAGAGTGTTTGTTTTACTTATCGATGTGTCATTCTTATCTATCGTGTTGAGAGTTGAGTTTTGGCACTCTCAACACGACAGACAAGAATGACCCAACCACAAACACACACACACACACACACACACACAAAATGTGCACTGGAGATGATGTCAATAAAGATTTTATAATCCTGAAGAGAAAATCAGGTCGAACCGTTGCCCATTTTTTTACATTAACTATTTCACCTCATAGATGCCCACTCTTTATATAATAATGTGTTTTTATCCAGAATTCCTGACTGAAGATGAACTCAATAAAGTTCGAAACGTTGCACGATAAAGAAAATGGTTTTCTTTAAATTTACTTCATATCCAAATAATCATTGGCTAATGGTCACGTAACACCCACACATAATCTACTTCTATGCTTTGCTTTTTTATTTCATAGGTTCATTATAAAATTGTTAAACACGTGGCCTTTTTTTACCACAGTCGAGATTTTCTTTTCTGAAATTTTCGACTAATCGGTTCGATTATGACAAGGGATAGATAAGGGGAATTCGTAAAACTTTTGGCAACTTTCCTCGTCTCACTCAACCCGATACTTTATACATCACTGTCAGCCTCCTGAATGCCTAATGTATTCTGAGAGTTTACGTTTTTTAGCTCAATCCCGGCTCACTTTGGGCCAAAGTTCTAATGCCTGAGTTGACTTTGATAATGGTTTAGTTGATTTTTCACCTAACAGCCTCGGATTTCACAGGATATATACCCATTGAAAAATTTTTCGACAATCATACCGAGTGGAGATTTGAGATCTGGTTTTCCCAGTGATTTGTGTCAATTTCTGAAACATTTGTTTGTGCTAAAATTTTTGAATTTTTTTGTGAACCTAATTTTTATTTTTTTCGATTTCTGCAATGATCATGAACTTCTTGTTATTTATGTTAAAAATAAGTGGTGTGTAGTGACCATTAGCCAATGACTATTTGAAGATCGTGAGACGCAGACTGGTATGATGTAGGTTTCAGAAAACTATTTTCTTTATTGTGCCAACGCTTCGATCTTTATTGCAATCATCTTCAGGGCCTGGAATATAAAACCATTGTTCAAATTTAACAAATATAATTTTGCATTCAATAAATTCACTTTCTTCCAAATCCTACGTGTATTTCTTTAAGTTAAACAATGTTTGGAAATCCCAGCCACTGAAGATGATCTCAATAAAGATCAAAACGTTGGTACAATAAAGAAAATGTTTTTCTTAAACCTACATCAAACTAGACTGCATCTCACGATTTCTGAATAATTACGTAAAAAAAATTTTTTTCAAGAAAAACTCGAGAAAATCAATTTTATTGGAAGAAGTATTTTCTATTCGTTATCCCATTATAGATCGATAATATTTATTATTTCACTAAACAACAACACAAATAAAGCATGTTTTATAGTTTCATGTAAATCGTAACTTGAGGGGATTGAACATTTGGTGTGAAAACAGCCCTGGTCCTGAGGGTTAAGTCCGGTTAAGTCAACCGGAATTTCAACTTGTTCCATTTAACACGTCTTCCCTGATTAAATCGGCCGTTTTCATTCCTTTGTTCGCCTCTGGCAAATATTTATTCCTATTAGAGTTTAATAAACTTAATGGACAGAGCCAACATTTCGAGAACAATTGGATAAACTTAGGATAGAATAAATTGTTCTAAACGGTGAGAATCATTTATTAATCATGGCCGTTGATAAGAATAGTAGGTTAAGCTAATTGGTAGATTGATAAGAATTCGATCATAAGTTTGATATGGGTCAATTTTTGATAAATAGTAAATTTTGAGCCAAAAGTCATACATTGAATTACCTAAAAATTATTACATACTCACTGATACAATCTGTACGCAATACAATTTTTGTCAATTTTTACTAGGATTTCAATGGCATTCCTCTTCTTTCCTCAGTTCTTCTTTAAAAATTCTTCAGGTGATATGACCAAACTGTGGAAAACTAATCTAAAAAAATAAAACTTTTTGCTTATAGAATTATTTATTATTGAGCTGATTAATCTACGGGCATATTAATATAAAAAAAATAAGTCTCCCAATTTTTTTCATGCGTCCTTCCTATTAACACAACATTCAACAATATTTCTAGACCCTTTGTGTCATGTTAATTTAAACGTAATCATTTATTTATTCATTCACTGGGCCCAGGTTGCAGATGTTTGGATAGTCTTCACCGTTTATTTGCCACAATTCAAAAATTTCGTTTATTTTTCACTTTTTTTCAACACGCGACTTGTCAACTAAATTACCCCTTTCGATTTTTATAACTAGATGTCGACCATTTGTTCAAGTACGTTTATTTCCTTTGCGTTTAAATGTTCGAGCCCCATCGAATATAAATCTTGATATAACATTCTTCAATAATTATCTGACGAAGAGGATGAAAGTAAAATATGAATGGCAATAAAAACAGGTTCAATAAATAATGATTACTTCAGTGAATCCGAACATCCTGCTGATTCCTCAAGAATAATAACAATTAAAAAATGATGATTAATTTCATGATTACTTTACTTGAGGAAAGTTTTTAAACATGTGGAAGTGTTTTTGGCGTTGATCTGAGTTTCTTTCAATATATTCCATACCAGCCAGCGAAATATATATTTGATTTATAAATTAAACATGCCTTGTTTGGTGTCCATTATTTAATGATTGTTTGGAGGTCATGATATGCGGTCTGGTGTGACGTAAGTTATACAGAAATTTCTTTATCGTGCCAACGTTTCAATGCTATTTGGTGTGACGTAGGTTTTTGAAAAATAATTTCTTTTTCGGGCCTATCTTTATTCAGTTCATCTGCACTGTCTGGGAAATTATCAACATGTTTCACTTTTGCAAATATATGCAGGATGGGAAAAATGAATTTATGCAATGCTAGAGATGTTAGAGAAAAAAAAATTTACAATCCTAAAAAATTTTATGTTAAAAAATAAACCTATACAATGACTGGCACTTTCAACACGACACGCAAGAATTGCACAAGAACACAGAAGACAAACACTTCAAGCGCTGAAGGTGATCTCAATAAAGATGGAGGTACGAAAAAGAAAATATTTTTCTAAAACCTACATCACACCAGACCGCATCTCACGATGTCTGAATAACTATACAATACTCTAAAATTTTCAAATAAATAAAATGAATTTACACAATAAGAACAATTTTTTATATTAAAACAATGAATTTATTGCATGCTAGAAAATTTTAGATTAAAAATTTCTAGCACTGTATAAATTCATCTTTTATTCTAATTTTTTAGCATAGTGTAAATTATTTTTTTTCCATCCTAAGATTATTTGTACTATTTATACAATGTTTATAAATCCCAGACCTTGAAGGTGATCTGAATAAAGATCGAAACGTTGGCCAGATAAAAAAAATATTTTTCAAAAACCTACGTCACACCAAACAGCATCTCACATCGGTGACATTTTACGAAAAAAAGGAGAATTTTTTTAAACTCGGTTTTCTATGTAGAAAGTGAAATAATTTCTCTCCCTGGAAACCTCCAAAAATGTCCAACTATATTAAAGCGGTCGCGAACGACAGGTCAATCTATTATAAAATACTTTTTAGAAATGTATTTCTTCCTAAACTTTGAATGGCTATGGTAGACGTGCACTTTAGTGTATGTACAAATTGGAAGGAAATTAAAACTTAATACACAAATGACAATAATTGTTGACGTTTCTAAACGTTTGAGCCCTGTGTCATTTCCGCCGATGGTTAGTATGTAACTACAATATTTTTTTACAAAAATCAAACGTGATTCATTAATTGCCATGAAGGCTGTTTAAAATTAATAAAAAAATAACATTTTGAATAACAATCAATGCTATCATTCTCATTTTCTTGTCATCGTTTTACCTTCAAGGGGTTTATTTCATTTGAAGGAAAGGTCAAAAGTTTAACTCATCAAAACATAAAAATCAATGGAACATTTGCTTACATTATTTCAAAATTATTATATTTTTCCTTTCAAAACAGACGTTTTTGTCAACATTTAGTTTGTTATAAAATTTTTATATTATATTTATTACACAATTCCTTTCAAATGTCCCAGGTGATTTAATAAATAAGTCAGATGTTTAATTCATTACAGAAATACGAGACTCGAAGTCGAAATATTATCAAATTAAACGGTCTCTTTAATTTCTGACAAATAGTTCGTAACAAATGTGAACGCCTGGACTTATATCATTATTGTGAATAAAATTCTGAAAGATTTGTTAACTATGCCTTGCTGATTGAAAAGTTGTTCTTTCATAAAGAAGGAAAACAAATATTCTGTACGTGAAAAGCAATTTTATACAACCCTCCCATCGTTCATTGTTATAAAATTAATTGTTCTATTTTATTAGCTGTTATATTAAGAAACAGGATACTTTGCCTTATTTAAAATTAAGTCAGTACACTTTTCTTCATTAATTAATACATGTTTTAAAGCTAAATGTTTTTGAAAGGGTAAATAATTACAAAATACAGTATTTGTGGTATCGAATATTTTTATAATATCTTAGAAAAGGCTAGGTGCCTATTTGATTTAAATAAGAGGTCAAGTTGTTTTATTTTACAAAGAAAATCAATAGATCCGGAAATAAATTAAATCAACGATAAGTTTTAATATCGTAAATTTTTTTGAAGCCACCAAGCGGGGTTAAAAAACGCTTGACTGAAACTATTGAAATATGTTTAAGTATAAGAATAATATCAACTTCACATAATAGTCTATGCTCCAATCAACGTCACCAATCATACTAGCCACTCCATTGTCAACATAATCTACCAAACCTAGCCCAGTCCCCATGGAATAAATTTCACTCCCAACTATTTTCTCACGACGACCCTTTATAGTCGTAGACCGTCGTAGAATACTAAAGTACACGCAGCCTCGAGACCATTTAATTTTGCAACTCCAACATCTCCAGGGATCGGTGTTGACTTCACGCTATAATGGCCAATTACGGCCACTTTCAAGGGATCGATCACGCCAGAAATGTAAATGTCCTTACTATATTGGGTTTGTGGATGTATGTGTATAATTGTAAATAACGTAAATTTTCCTTGCTGCATTTTTTGTGCGGTTGTGAAATAAATAAATAAATATACGAAAAATTAGAAATATCTTATAAAAAATCAGCGAAGAAAAATATTAACTGAAATCGATATTTGGATGTACCAGAATGGCACGGCAAATGATACTTTTTTACGAAGGGGATTAATCAGTAAAAATAATAAAATAAAAATAACACTGCATTATCTACTGGTTAGTGTGTCTACGATTACTCCTAATTATTTTTAAAAAATTTAAATGTTTTTGCATTGTTAAATTCATTTTTTTCCGCGTCCTATATGTACTTGTTAATGTAAACAATATTAGTAAGGCACTGAAGATGATCTGAATAAAGATCGAAACGTTGGCGCGATAAAGAAAATGTTTTTCTGAAACCTACGTCACACCAGACCGCATCTCACGATTTCCGAATGATCATAGACGAACGGTCATTAATCACATTAATCATTTTTCTTTTTTCATGGTTTCATATTTGATGCATATTACCTAATGACAGACAATATGTTATGCGTATTTGTTTTTTGTTCATTATTTTTTGGGGGTGGGGATATCGTGAAAAAAAGGCCAGAGTCGACGGCAGGGACTTCCAGCAGAGACTCACTCACTCTGACCACTATGCTACCGTGCCCTAACTACTCATACGGAAATATCTTTCGATCCCAACTTTCTTCCACACCCCTTCAAAATCCAACGTATATAAACATAAAACATCAATATCTTGCTGGCACTCTCAACACGACACACAAAAATGACACATCTACACAGAAAACGCTTTGAGTGAGTACAAATACTTTGATTGAATCTAAACTTTCTAGCATGTATAAATTCATTTTTTTCCCGACCAACATGTATTTGTAACATTTAAACAATGTTTATAAATCCCATGCCGTATAGATGATCCCAATAGATATCGAAACGTTGGCACGGTAAAGAAAATGTTTTTCTGAAACATACATCACACCAGACCTCATCTCACGATAACTGAATAATTATCGATTAACGGTCACTAATCTCTACACATTGGTAATTAATTAATTTTGTGTTTTGTCTAAGAAAATATAAAACCGTCTTTTTCTAGAATCTAAATACGATACTGTATGAATAAATGTCTGGTTTTATGAATTTTCAATTTTTTTAAAGGAATTTATTAAAAAATCAAAAGTTTTCTAAAATATTTTACATAAAACTGAATTTAAAATTTAGTTTTTGTTAAGGTAGATTTTTTTTTTTTGGCGGACAAAAAAAATTGCGCGTTTCCATGTGACTCTGAAGCAAATATATTTTACTGTCGTTGTCCAGGTAAATTTTCTTCAACCCCCCAAACCATGGGTATAATATAAATTACCCAATTTATTAGCCTATATATTGAAGTGGGTACCTGTGTGCCATTGGCCAAAAAAAAAAGTTGTAGGATCTGACCTCAGATAGGGCGAAATCGTAAGCCGAGTGGCCCAGGCGACGAGGACCCACAGGAAAATCTCGTATGGGTTCTTGCGGTAGTTTTTACGGCCGCTCTAAATCGATTCCATGGCCCCCAAAGTAGATAGAATTAGCCATTAATGTAAGACGTATTGTTCAAGTGATAAAAGAGGGGTAGCCGAGCTCGGCTTTTAACGTATTATCTTGTTTGGCCTGGGATATCAGACGGCTTCGAGCGCGGCCGACCGCGCTTCGTAAACACTAATTTTCTATTAGCAGGTCCGTTAAGAAACCCCCCATAATAAGCAAATTACTTCCCATCTAATACGCCCATAAGCTTAATACGAACACAAAATAATTTAAACCATTGTTGCGTATCAGAGTGAATGAATCTTAAAATCATTCAATCAATATCAAATGCAATAAAATCCATCGAAGAAGTATTTAACAGTGAACATTCATTTCATATATATATATATATATATATATATATATATATATATAT
>CM077108.1:10647488-10673078 GCA_039619505.1 Cimex hemipterus
TCGATTAACTTGCCACTGGCACTCTCAACACGACACGCAAGAATGGCACAATTACACAGAAGAAAAACACTTTGAGCAATGAAGATGATCTCAATAAAGATCGAAACGTTGGGACGATAAATTAAATGTTTTTCTGATACCTACATCGTACCAGACCGCATCTCACGATATTTGAATAATTATCTATTAACGGTCACTAATCTATACACACGTTCTGGCTTATATTTGAATATTAAAGAATATTAAAGAGAAAAATCGTATCTTTACCGATATTGTGTTTGTGTGTGTCTCGTCTCCCCCCCTCTCTCTCTCTCTCTCTCTTAACGTGTGAGAGTGTGTTATCGGTGAAAAATTTAAAAATTGATCGCTTATGACCAAATTTCTAGGTACCAATTTTAGTTTTCATATAAAGATTTTCTATTTTCAGGCTATGTGTACCTAGTTTTCTAGAATTTTTTTTCAATTCATTTGGAGCGTTTTTGGCATAATCACATAGTTGTATGGAGCAAATCAAGACATGTTTAAATTTTCTTGTTTGTAATTTGTTTTGTTGTAAGAATTTTTGTCCTGTGTGATGAAACTGTGTTGATATTGAGAATCCACAGAATTTGACAGTTACAGATTACTTATTAAGGTTTGTCTACTTAAAAACATACGTATTTTCACGCAATAGAAGCTAATGAATAAATCATTTTGGAAACAAACAGTGTGGTATGGCGATAAAGGGAGATTAAACTGAGGATAAATTTTCAACAATTCTCAGATTAGCCTAAACCTATTTCCTTAAGTTATGCCTACGTTTCCGAAGCATTTGCCAAGAACTAATTAGTAGTAAGGCAATTTTCGTTTAAAGTCCTTTTCAGCCGATTCGCTTTTTCGCTAAAAAAAACAAAAAACTCGAGCCACAAAATTAATTAACTCGAGATACAGGCTCTTTAAATTGTGCAATTTTAATTTAATTCTGTTTCCAAAGTTTCCGGAACGGGAGAGCAAAGAGCGGTGTGCACTAAAGAGGGGAGACGTTTGAAGCTATAGCTATTTCACACTGGAAACCCTTCGTGTAATTGAAACGTCAGTTAGGAACCACAAGGCGACTCCCATGGCATGTAAGTTAAGTCTAATAGCTTTAAACACTGCTACTCCTCCCTCCCATTTCTTCGTCATGGAAAGCATAATTACGATGCAAGTTGTTAATGAAATAACATTACGATATAGGTTGTTATTTAAATTGATAAATACAATTATAAAATTTTAACATAGGCAGTGTATTTTTCTTGAAAATAGACTAATATGAAAAGTAGTACAGAACAATATATTTTACTTATAAACTCACATAAGCACATTCCAGCAACTTGTACAGAACTTTCCTCTTTATTAAAAAGGGTCTACTTTTAATACTTGTTTGAATATAACTAGTAAGTATGAAAGAACAATCTATGGGATAAAGCAGAAAAATTTATTTGTTTAGTTCCTATTTGTTTTCTATTACATACTCACCGTGGTATTTTAAAAGGCTACAGAGACAAACGTGAATGTTGAATCATTATTTAGCCCGAGCTATAAATAATAATTAACTTGGTCAAGGGCCGAAGACCAAAAGGGAGGAGAATTGGTTGTCCTGAAGAGGGTCATGACCGGCCTTATTACTCTAAAAGGGCTTCCCTGCAGGCATGTAGTGTCTTCGAGTCCTTTAGGCCCGATCATAATTTCCTCTTAAAGGCAATTATTATAGCATTAATCATAAATTTGACTTCAACCATTTAATATTGCTACATTACAAATCATTGTTATTGTTGATTTTCTTGTGTATGTAAATATTGTATGTATGCATATGTGCGTGTCGTGGCTGGACAAACGACTCGTTCAATTTAAACTTTACTTTATTAAAAGTAAACAAATGTATTACAATTTTCTACCTCAAACACAAAATTTTAAACAACTATAAATGTTGAGATATCGTGAGATGCGGTCTGATGTGATGCAGGTTTCAGAAAAACAGTTTCTTCATCGTGCCAACGTTTCGATCTTTTATTGAGATCATCTTCAGAAAATTCCTTCACCTATTTGGATTTTTTATTCTCAGATTGTTTATATTAAAACTGATAAAGTTCATAATTTTACTATTGATTTCACATCGATTAACTTGCCACTGGCACTCTCAACACGACACGCAAGAATGGCCCAATTGCACAGAAGACAAACCCATATTTGGAACCAATATTTGGAAAAGAGAATAAAGCAACATATCCATAATGGCAAAAAACCAAAGCAAAATACTACAGCACTCGCTACCCACCACTTTGAACCAACACAATTTTGACTTCAAAAATCCAAAACTACTACACGACCCGCAGGAATCTCACAAATACACAGAAGATAAACACTTTGAGTGAGTAGAAATACTTTGATTGAATATAAAATATATATTGCATTGTATAAATTCACTTTTCCACATCCTATATGTATTTTCCAAATAATTCAGATATCGTGAGATGCGGTCTGGTGTACTAACTCTACACATATTTTTTAAATGTAAAATATGTTTGTAAATCCCAGGCCCTGAAGATGATCTCAATAAAAGATGGAAACGTTGGCACGATAAAGAAAATGTTTTTCAGAAACCTGAATCACACCAGACCGGTTTTCACGATATCTCAATTAATATCGATTAACGGTCACTAATTTGTACTACAATTTTAAACAACTGTAAATTGCACACGCCTTTTTCTTCCTCCAGGTCGGCTTCTCTTCGCGACGCTCTGTAACCTTCCTCTCACTCTTCCTCATCCGATGCAAAATGTCCCAACAACCAATCGCGCTCTCACATCATCATCACACATATTAAATGTCTAAAATTTCAAGGGTGTTTCTACTCACTATATGTAACAAAAAAACCTCTTGTAAACCTCTGTTCTCATCTCAACGGTAAAAAAGTAATTTCGAGGTTTTGGATGTATTTTAATTTTTCGATATTAATCAAATAAATTGCTAATAAACTTCAGAATTACTGAGTGTGAAAAATCTGTTTTGTGCCATCTGAAAGATTTTAAAAGAAGTAAAAGAGTGAAAGAATTTTTCTCAGCTACTGATGAAATCATTGGAAGGTGCGATCCGCTTGATCGTCTCAATAAAGAAATCGAGCTTGATATTCTCGCAGCAGTGGCACTACCGTTGCAGTAACCGTAATCAAAATGCTAAAATTTCAATCACCATCCTGTGGAAGATGTCAGTTGATAACACAAACCTTATTGAATTGAACATTAAAGAACTAACACGAAACTCAACACCCAGGCGGATTTCTTGGATAAATTGAACTCCCCCCCTTCATTGGAGTAAATATTTTCAACAAAACGCAAAATATTTAAGCCATCCAGGAGCGCAATTCAAAAATGTGGTTATATATGTATGGCAGGAAGAGCATTCACTGGAGAACGGGGAAATATTAAAATCTCCAGGAGCTGGTAGTTATCCAGCATTTTAAAAATATTTCAAATTTCAACACTTTTCTTTTTCTGAGTTTTTCGTGCAGAGGATTTTCAACAATTCTGCAATGTAATTGGGTTTCCTTTTTTTTTAAATTTAACGACCTTTCAGGTGGCATGGGCAAGATTTTTCTGCAGTCGGTGGTAATTCTGAAGTTTATAAGCCGTTTGGTAGACCTGAGTCGAAAAATTAAAAAACCTGAAATTACCTCTTTGCCGTTGAGGTTTGGACAGAGGGTTATAGGAAGCTTTTTGTTGCATATAACCTCCTGAAATTTTAGACACTTATCGGCAGTCACCCTACTTAAAATTAAACATTCAAATATAATAACATTAATTATGATTGCCGTTTTTTTTTTGTATAAGATAATGAAAGTTTTCCTACATTCAGAATTAATGAGATAGAAGATAAGATGGCGTATTTAACTTGTAGGCAAAGTTTTTCCATTGCTACTGTCTTCTTTTTTCTTTCTCTTTTTTTTTAATTATTGAAGTTATGCAGTTACGTCAGTTGCAATGGGAGAAATGAAAACTTTCAGGTGATATCTACAAAAAGGAACACTTAAGTAAACAAACAGTAAAGTATTATTCCAATCACTAAGCCCATAAGAGCTATGCTGTTATAAGAGAATAGCTGCTTAATGAAAATTTAATTGGTTAAGTTCAGTTTGTTTCTTCATTTTTACCTACATAGAATAGTTTTAGTTGCAACACTCAGTTGTACATCAGGGAACATTCCAAGAAATGATAATCTCTGTTGTAAAAATGGAATTATCATATTGCATATTATTATCATATTGAATATTAAAAAATAGGTTGCAATTTAAAAAGCAACTAATTATACTTTCTATCGTTGTTCTTAATTTTTCTTTTTGTAGCAGGTAGTTTCGATAAGTTCTGATTTTATAAGCAACCACCATGAACTTACGGACATATCTACGTTAAATTTTTATTATTATAATAAATTAAGACTTTCCTCAAATAGTGGATATTTCTTACATTAACTACAATCCTTTATTTTCACCGTTCCAGGACGGTTTTACGACGTCAATGAAGTAGCTACGTGATTTCATCATTCGTAGTGCAGTCCTTCCTCAACGCAGATAATTAAGGGAAGAATAACAATGATAGCATGCACATTATATATTCAATAGATGAAACTCAAAGCGCATTTATTTTATGATACTTTACACATAAAAAAAATTATTTTAATTGATGTGCCTTGAAAATGCATCAGAACATTAGTCTTATTTACGTGATTTTCCATTCTTAAAACTTCTATAGAGATTGGTGGGGTATTTTCTGAAAACGACGTGTTATTTGATACATTAATATTTAAAAATCGGACAATTAATCGCTTAAACAGACATTTTTGTCCAAATTTCTCATTACTGCCTTGAACTTATGTACATTCGTTTCTTATCATCCTACCCTGCCTACTCTAAGAAATGTATGAAGGAATTGCCGAAGATAATACCACTGATAAGTGTAAATGTACTACATACTAAATGTAGGTGAAAGTATTTAACAAGAAAAAGAAAAACGAGCACGAAAACAAAATTACCCATGAAGAAAATAAATAATATAAACAGTCGTACAACTATCTAACGTACTGAAAAATAGAAGAACAATTCACCAAAGATCACCATAACTCCATTATTGATCTATTGACCAAATTACGTTTTTCAATTAATAACTCTTTTTACGCAATTTCGTAATTTTGAAAAATGTGAAAAAGGAGGGAACATTGGAAAGGTTGTAAGTTGAAGAAGTTAGTTCCCGTGAGGATCGAAGTCGCAAGAGCTCAAGTGGTAGGGCAGCGGTGTATTTAGCTGAAGTTCGAGGGTTCGAATCCCGCTCGTGGCACTAGATTTTTCTTTTTAACCAAAAAATTTAAAAAAATTAATTAAATGAAAGGCATAACAATAACATTTAAAACGTTAGAAAAACTGCCACTGTTTTTGTAAAAGTTCGCTAACTTCTAGCTTCACTTATTTATACCAAAGAATTTCATAGTGGGCTCAGTGATTCTCAACCTCTGTTCGGCAGCATTTTTGTGTGCCGCCAAATTTTAGAAAAGTATTGTATATAGTAAAAATTATAACGATATTTTTCCTAGGAGTAAAGTATAAATTAAAGAAACACCCTAATATATATGAATATATCAAAATTTTAAACATTTAAAATAGTTTTATCTGGTGAGCTGGAATTAAATGACAAAATGAAAATGTATGTTGAGGAAAATATAAATTATGATTTTTTTTCGTATGTTAGAAATTAAAATATAAGGTGCAAAACGAGCTGTCTTATAAGACATTTTTGTTATTTTTAATAACATAAATTCAAGAATGCATGGGCCAAAAGAACATATATTAAACACAACGAGAATCAAAGCTCCAGAGTTTGAGTCAGCCCCAAAGATTTTAATAAAACTATTCTATAAAAATTTTATTGACCATTTGAAAATATTTGAGGAGAGAATTATGCATTATTTCCCAAATTTAGATGTAAAAAAATTGTTTGGGTTCGTAATCCGTTTGTGATAACGAATACGTCTGTATTTGAATTCACATAAAACAGGAAAATCTGACTCGCACTCTCAACGCAAGAATGGCAAAATAACACAGAAGACTTTGAGTGAGTAGAAATACATTGATTCAACATATGAAAGTATTATACGGATATCGTGAGATGCGTTCTGGTGTGGCCGCATCTCACGATATCTGAATAATAATCGATTAAACATCACTAATCTCTACACATATAAAAATATATTTTGCATTGTAGAAATCCACGTTTCCACATCTGTAATGTAATTTTTAAATGTAAACAATGTTTGTAAATCCCAGGCGCTGAAGATGATGTCAATAAAGAGCGAAACGTTGGCCCGATAACGAAAACGTTTTTACGAAGCCTACATCACATCAGACCGCATCTCACGATTTCTAAATAATTTGAATTAACTTTGAACCAAGAAGAAGAAATAATTTCGCTTTCTAATAATCTGCGTTTAATTTTGAAATATTCAAAAAAATCAATTCATTTTGGGTTAATATTTTATGCGAATATCCCATAATATCCAAAAATGCTTTAAAACTATTATTACAATTTTTTTACATCTTATCTGTGTGAATTTGGATATTCAGTATTAACCAACGTAAAAACGAAAAAACATCGAGTTTGTTAAATATAGAAGGCGATATGGGAAGATTGTCATTTTTCCGTCCCAAAATTAATGAAATTGTCAGAAAAACATCAAGATCAACGTGTGTAGAAGATTAGTGACCGTTAACGGATAATTATTCAGATATCGTGAGATGCGGTCTGGTGTGATGTAGGTATCAGAAGAACAGTCAGGAGAGTTGAGGACTCTCAACACGACATGGCACAATTACACAGAAGACAAACACTTTGAGCCCTGAAGATGATCTCAATGAAAGATCGAAACGTTGGCACGATAAAGAAAATGTTTTTCTGATACCTACATCACACCAGACCGCATCTCACGATATCTGAATAATAATCAAGCTCAACTTTATCATTAAAACTATTCTTATTATTCACTTGTAATTCCTCCCTTAATAAACGCACGGTTGCACATTTTAAACTTATCTATGTCTCCCGCCAAATTTTACATCTATAAAAGTGACCCGCGACAAAAAAAAGAAAAAAAAAGGTTAGGATCACTAGCTTCGGTTAAATTAAGCGTACCTTTATTAACGAACAAAGTCCTGTTTTATTACCAGAAGACCACACTGATAAACCATTAAGTTCATTTTTCTTTATTTCCAGAATTTTATATTTCTTAAATCATACCCGAACAAACAAACAGCAATTTTAATTTCAAGAGTGAATTTTCGTCGCGGAAAAAATAAAACAGTATTTTTGTTAGCTCTTATTCGTACCCTGTACATTCCCTGCTTATTAGGTTGACGTGGAAAATATTAAAATGCTTGAACAGTCTAAAACACAGACAGAAGAATGAACTGAACCACCGACTACAGATAATTAATCCAGACAACTTGTTTCATAAATTATGTTCTTAAATATATCACGCGAAGTAATTAGTTGAGTAATAAATACAGACCTTTATCTTACTTTTATCACAACATAAAATTGAAATACTACTGCTTTTATTGTTATAGAAATGATAATCCAAATTGAGGCAATTTGATAAAAATTAATTATATAAAACGTAAAAATTAAAACATGCCATCGTTCATGCGCTCCCTTTGAGTTAAAAGGGCTAAATTAATTAAGTTTCAATTTGAGTTTCATCAGCAAGACCGCTTTATTAAACTTCACCTCAGAGACAAGACTTTCATTCGGTTATCCCGGGAAATAGGGTCACTTCCTCGAGTTGGTTGGAACTCGTGTGACTTGAAGACTCCAACCGCCCCCCACATGCCATATAACATGGACGGCCCGAGCTAAGTGGCTCAGTAGCTTGGTATATTGTTGTTTCGTGACCGGGCGGAAGGGAGATAGCAATTGTACAACATAAACGCGTAGAAATGAAGCTCACGCAAGCGATAAATCCTAAGCCGTGGAAACTGTGTTTTTCATTAACCCCCATTGGAGTATGAATAATTAGGAGATACACACTGCATTTTACACATGTTATTATTTTGATGATTATGTTCTAATCTGTTCAAACTAATTATTTTAAATAGTAAACTTAGCAGATTTATAACATTCCTGGCAACAATATTTTTCAAAAATCAATTAAAAACGTATAGAAGGTCATTTTTTCAAGTGTGTTTTACGGTATTATACTTCAAGTTTATAAGAATCCGCAAAAAAATTATTGTATAAATATTTACTCCAGATACGTCACACGGCGTAAATTTTTGTGCATATGCCAGAATTTCTGTGAGTGTGGGCTTTACAACGCAAGAATTTATCCCACACATTCAAAACTTCCGTTTCGTAACCTAGTCGGTTTTTTGAACAACATGAAAGGTTTTGCACCTCATAAACGCTTTCGATGTAGACACTTCTGCCACGCAAGTCAGTCTACATTCAGCAACTCAATTAATTAATAACAATACGTGCCATCTTTTTTTTTTTTGCAACTTCGACGTTGATTCGTACCGAATGTGCTATGCCTTACGACGGGCGATTTTACTTGATTTTTTATTAAAATTCCACTTATTTCTAGGATCCGACAATAATTTATGGTTTTCCTACTTCTGTAACAGATACCATTCCAAAAATAACGCGCAACTTGAGCGGAATGGGCGTCGGTGGCCTCAACGGTTGGCTGACACGGTGCTCATCATTGTAAAGTAAAGGTCCCGTGTTCGAATCCAGCGGCCCTGATTTCGAACCCGACATACTTACAATTTTTTTTTTCAAAAACACCGTCACCCTGAGGGTATATGACCTCTACTGTAGCGAATCCTCGTAAAAAAAAATTAATTACGACGAAATTATCGACAAAAAGAGAAATATCTCATGTGACGTACTTGGACATGAAAATTGTTTCTGCGTTGCGACGGAACACCCTGAGTCGGAAAATAATGGCATAAAGATTTTGGTTGGATATTTATAAAAAAAAAACTTTAGTGGAAACATGTACGGCGTAAGTATTTGTTCCGGATGCCTTCCTTCTAAATCTTTACATCTGTGGACCCAACTTAATATATATTTTTCATCTTAAGGCTGGACTAAAAATATCTTAACTGTGTTTTGTTTTATTGTAAATAACTTCGCATTTGAAGAACGGAATCCCTTAAGTATAAAGTACCATTTGTATCCTGTAGACAGGAAGCATCCTAGGAAAGAATCGGGGAGCAAAGAAAGTCACGTTCTTGAAATTACCTGTCGGCATTTTGCACTCGTCCGAGGACAAATTCATGTAACCATTATCAAATTTCGGACCGATGTGCGCTCGGCTGTTTGCGACAGTTCACGTCACAAAAAAGCGAAAATTTTGTGATTTTTTTAAACGAAAGCTTGGCTTGAACTAAAAACGTAATGTTTAAAATATGGAAGAACGTTAGGAATAAACGTTTAGAGTCGGCTAATGAGTAATAAATGTATTTTAGATTACTACATTTGTCAATATCCTACTGATCTTCCAATCATACGTACAAAACCTCTTCCTCTCTTTTGTCTCCCTTTCTCTACAATTCTCGTTAATTGTAAAGTCGTGCTCGGCCTAAATTTGAGAGACTTAAATAATACGAAATTTTTATTTCCCTCTTGTTCATTCGTGGTTGTTTATTTATTTTAAATCCTCCCTTATATTTTTCTACAATAGCATTTGTTCCTCGCTTTGTCTAAACGTTTTTTTATCTCTACTTTCCTCTAAAGGATGCCATTACCAACATGTACCGGAGACACCTATTTGTTTTTAATCATTGTATATTTTTTATTACCCTGAACCATATTTTATTGTCTATGTTTCCTTTTCATTCAAATTAAGTTTATTTTTTTTTTTTAATTCTCTTTCCTACCTTTCCATGTATCACTGTCTCTCTTACTCACTTTTCAGCTTTTCTTACCACTTTGTTATTTGTTTTTCTTTATCATACCATCTTATGTAAAAAAGTTTTGTAGGTATTGCCAGAACCGTCTCTTAACCAATGTTGGTATTTCTATTTAGTAATTTTTCTTATATTTCCCATTTTACTTTATCCACATTTTTTTATTTATACGTAATAAAATAATACGTTAATCGAGAGCTTGCTTGTGTTGTCCAGCTCTCCAATCTTCCCCCTTTTCTTTGTTTTATTTATCTTCTCACTTTTTTTACATATCATGGTGTCTCTCGTTCTCTTCTAATTTTGTCGCGTTTGTTAGGACTGCTTATTTGTTTTTCCATCCATTATCGAACGTTTTCTTGGCTTCGACAAATTTACCTGTGAAGCAGTGTTGGTATTTCTCTTTGGTTCTTTTTCTTCTATTGCCTAATTACTTTAAACATATATTTATCATTTATATGTTGATAATGATTAATACAATTATCGAGAGCTTGAAATATATTATGAATATAAATGGAATAATTTCGTGGTCCTCTTGACCAATTAATATATTACAAATGTAATTAAGGTTTTGAGTTGAAATAGAAAAGTCAAATCCACGAGCATGAGTCGAAATTGAAATGGTCCTGTTGAGATGAGAAGGGGTGTCCGAGTAGCTCAAGTGGTAGAGCAGAGGCGTATCATCGTGGGTTCGAATCCCGCTCATGGCATTTTTATCTCTAACTAAAAACCTTAATTAATTATCAATATAATTTTAATACCTGTGTTAGTTACCTTAATACGAAAGCTAAATTTTGCTTTACACTTTCTCTCTCTCCATTCTCTTCTTTCTCTCTCTCTCTATCTCTCCCTCTCTGTCTATCTCATTATTTTTCTTTTAGGTTTTCTCGCTTTTTTTTATCTTTCCGAAAATATACTTATCTATCTGTTGTATATATAAATTTTATTATATTTTTGTCCATCTTTAGAAATTTCATTTTTCATTTATCAACCCTCAATACATCTTATTATCTAATATATAAAATATGGATATCTATAATTTTATTTTATCTCAAATAAAATTAATTGAGTGATAATATAGATTGAATATTATTTTTTATCAATCTTTATCAATATTATTTTTATTTATCATTCATCAAGAAATGTTATGATCTAAATGTATATAAATTGTTTGATAACGTGTTTTTAAGATTAAATTTATTCACTAGTATATTTCAAAATGTATCACCAACGCATCATCGAAATGTTTCAAACTGGGTTAAAGGGTGGTAAAACACCGTTTATCGCTAGGAACACATCTCTATAAACCATTTCGTAAAAGTTTCACCATGGCTTTTTAAAAGCAGTAAATTTTGTTGAAGTTTTATTCAGAGTTTTATATCTTTGTCCGTCAAAAGTTTTCTAAGATTAATAAAAAATTATAGTTCATAAATACATTTTTATTTATTCGATGTTTTTCAGAAATTGAATTCTCTGGAGAAAACTTATTATATAATGTCAAATTAATAGTCTTACGGCTTTTTGATTGTGTTTTTTAAGGTTATATTGAATCGTGAATTATGCATATTTTTCAAATTTATAATTTTAACATACATTTTCTATTGCCATTTGAAAAAAGAGAAATATAAATTTTATTGTCAGACAATGACTTTTGATGAGATGGAACTGACTTTAGCATTACGATTATTTAATCAAAAATTGTTTATATCCAAAATTGACAAAATCGAACATTTAATGAATTTAATTTTCATCTTGATGCGGCCGAGTTCAAGTGTTGCTCAGTTTGTACGAAACAATAACTTCGAAATTGGTGTTTGGACCGTGAAATATTTCGTCCGTTATAGCGATTACCTGGAGATTAGTGTTTACCTGAGAAACGAAACAAATGACAAAAGAGCAAGGACCCATAACGCCTGCCTACGAGCGTTATTTTGTTATTAAATCAAATGAGATCCCTCAGCAGATGATTGACGTTAAACATTAGCTTCTTACGGCCGAGGATGGTACAATAATGAAAGACTCTCGTTCCCCTTTTAGATTCATATTAGCGCACACACCTGACGTGGTTTATGTGAAAACAACAGTATTGTTGATTACACTTGTAAAGGTAAAAATTGATTTCTCGCAAGTAACGGTTGGAATATGAAAAAAAAAGTGGTTACCATACAAAAAAAATCGTTTTTAAATCAGCAAGTTTTAATTTTCTCCGATAATAAGAAGAAAAATATTTAAAAAAGGTTCATTATAAAAAATAATTTCCCAAAAAAACTCATAGGTCAATTAATCTGTACATAAAGAATGAAGACATTTTGACATAAAAGTATACAAATTGACAATTCGGGTATGAACGATCTTTCTGGTAACCCTGTTAACTCTGTTAGGTCGTACTAGTTCGAGAAGTATGATGACGCAGTCTAAAAGAATCGGTCAGTTAACATTCCCCGATCTAACAGGCCAGGGCCAATGTTAGATCGAAAATGTAGTCACGTTACTATCCGTTAGGGCTTAGGTAACCAACATGGCAGCCATGAATTTAACAGGTGTTATTAGTTTGTAAGTAATTTTATTCTTAAATACTCATTAATTAATTTTATTAATTTCTGCCCTTATCCTCTCAGTAATAAAAGATATATGGCTTAACCTAATAAGTTGTTGGCTGTTAAAGGTTAGGATACAAATTAGGCATACCTACCGCATACGGATTAAAGTGTGTCATTGGTTAGTACTTAATGAGTGAAAAAATAACATTTTGAAAGGGTTAATTAATTTTCCGTTTTTATTAACTTATAATTTAGCATCATAGAAAACTAAAACAACCAACAGGAAGCCTTCAAGGAATGTATTAGCATTTTTTATTTGGTTGGTGGAAAAATTAGCATTTAACATGCTAAAAATGGGGGATTCACAATGGTACTGAATATTTCTCGATATAACATCAAAGAAAAATCGTGAATACGCCTAATATGAATAGTTTTCGAGACGAGGTTAACATCTGCACGATCGTATTGTTTTGCTGAGAATCAGTCATCGACGTCGCTGGCAAGTGGATATCACAAAGGCAAGTGCATCCTTTAATTACTTAAGACTCATCGAACAATCTTTCTCGTTATTAAATTCACCAGTTTTTGTGGTCCGCTTGACCAATTAATATATTTTAATTAATTTAGGTTTTTTAGTTTAAATAAAAAAGTCCCAGTCAAGAGCGGGATTCGAACTCACGACCTTCCGCTAGATACGCCGCAATTCTACCAATTCAGCTCTCCTGACCTCGATCCACTCGGACACTAACTTCCCTGCTCAACCCCACCTTTTGAATTTTCCATCTTTTTTTCCATTTTTAAAATTTCGTGTAATTGTTTCGGATTCTTGGCGAAATGAAATGGCCACGGAAAGCTTTACTGAAGATAATTTTATTTAATTTATTAAATTCACTAGTTTACTTGGTCCGCTTATCTAAATACTATCTTTTAATTAATTTATATGTATTCAAGGTATTGGGTGAGGTCCTTTTGAAGATGAATACCGTCTCCACATAATAGGTTTTTTTTCATCAGAAAGGTTGTATGATAATAAATTAATTAATTAAAGTTAAAATGGAAAATGGAATTTGTTTCCAACACAAAAGAAGAAATAAAAGTAGGAAATATTCAATGCCCATTTGACGAAGAAGATGCATTCAATTTAGGCCAGAGGGGTCCTAACGGGAATCGTACGAAAAATCTCAGCGATAAAAGTAAAGGAGGGAACTGTTTTCTATCTATATGGGAAAATTGTTGACAGCTCGCTCCTCGAGTAGCTCCGGGTGAAGGGGAGAGGGTCAGTTCATTTGTAAAAAAGGAGGATTGCATGGCCAAGATCCAGAAAACCTTCCTGGAGGAATTCAGAGGGAGAATAAGTACCACCCAAGCCAACTTCAGGCGCCCGACCGAAACGTATTTACACATCAATTCTTTTCTGCAATTCAACGAAAAAGTTAAGCAGCACATATTTTTCCCCAAGACATCTTTAACGATTAATTAGTCGATGATAATCGATTACTAAAATAGTATTACATTTTATATCAATTATATAATAGTACCCCATTGCAACCGCGTTGGCGGTGAATTTGGGAATCTTTTATACAATTCAGGTGGGGAGAGATTCTTACAAACATCTGCCAGATGAAGATTAAATTTTTTGAAATCTGTATCTTTTCGAATAATTGAATCGACATGTTCACTCCACCTCAATTATTTCTGACCATCAATCCTGCGTTAACGAGCGAAAACTTTATAACGCGTCGTTAAATTCAACACTTTTCATAACTACGATGGGTCCATTTTGAAGGGAAAATGGATTTCAAAAATATAACGATATATTTTAAATACCAAGCAAAAAAATCCAAGAATGAGGTAGTGCTATGTGATTAGACGAACTGTTCAAACTGTTAAAAATGGTGAAAAGTTCAAAACAGCTTAATACACAAAAACAGCGAGGAAAGGGGCGGAATAGATTTATCGAGATGTATCAAAATTCAGGTACATCACCACCTATTGATTGTTAAAAATCGTTATCAACAAATTGCATTACTGCAAATAAAAACAGCTTTCAGATCATAATTTTTTTTAAATCAAAAAGCCGAACAAACCTCCTTATTATCTATCAGTTTACTGAATGCTATGAGGAGAGTTTTCGAAAAATGTTTTAATAATAGGCTAACAGGGGTGCGTCGGTGGCCGCAAGGTTCAGTCTTTGACACGGCGCTCATCACTGTACGGTATAGGTCCCTGGTTCGAATCCCGCTCGTTACATTAAACATTTTATCTCATCTAAAAACCTTAATTGATTGACTAATAATGAATGAAAAGCATTGGTTCAGGCGTAGTTTATCTACCTCCACCGAACTCACACTTGTACACGGTCATGTTACAAGTATGTTCAACCTCAAGAAAAAAGCAGAACTACAAAAACTATTGACACTGTTTGCCTCGAAGGGATTGTCTATAGGTAGATTGACATGAATCTCTCAGGATATTTTGTCAATGTAATTTTTTTTTTCAAAATCCCTTCATTTCCGTGTCCATATTTACCTCCTCTTTTCCTATAACCGCATGGAGTGCCCTCCCTAAGTTGAAAAATAGTTAAATCACATTGTATGGCGACGACATTGAGCTATTTAGGTCAGCCTGAAAGTCAGAAACAATTGTGAGACAAACTGAAGTTGCAAATAAAGTGTCCCGTTTCTGTAACCCGTGGAAACTCAAAACAACTTCACTCAAAACTGGGCCATCGTTTTTACCAGGCGTCGCCCTATCTTTAGAGAGCAATTATCTCTCAACAGCTTGCAAATTCCATGCGAAGTAAAAATCAAATACTAAGGCGTTATTTTGGACAGCAGGATCAATTTCTTCAGTCACATAAATGAAATCATAAAAAAAGGATGGTGCCTGCGAGGTACCTATTTCCGCTTTTGTCCTTCAACTATATTCTCAATTTCAATAATAGATTCTTCTTTTGCAAAGTTGTGATAAAGCCTCCTGTCGCCTGCCCCCCTTGGAATCACACCGCCAGATCAAATTGAAAGAAGTTACAGTGCACACAAAAACAAATTATTGAAGGTGGCAACCTCTTCGATCCGCCGCACCAAAATTAGACTTCTCCGTGAGAGTTCAAACATACCACGAAGATAAAACCGCTCGCTGAAAACTTTTTCAATAAACGATTAAGCACAGAAATCGTACAGGCCAAGAAATCGGAAGTTATCCTATCCATTTGGAAGCAATAGAGAATAAAACATATATTAAACCAATTAGCAGGTTAATTTGTGGATAAAGATGTGTATGTATACAAATTGACTTCTTGTAAATTATACACATAACGTGTCTAGAAATGAACGTAAGTTCCATATTTGTTTTAATTTTAAGTTTAGTTTTAATCTTTTAATTTAGTAACGTATTTATCTTATTGTTTGTTGTTTATTTATTTAATTAATTTGATTAAATTTAAATGGATTACTCTCTTTATTAAACCAAGTTTTTTAATTTTTTTTATATGTTTTTTTAACAACTTCTATCATATTATCTAATCATATTAGCCAATGTTTACAATTATGGATAATTTTATTTAAGAAAAGCATTCTCTTAATTTTAAGTCTGTTCTATTGTGTTTTCGTTGGGGTAAATGTATTTAATTAAAGCTTCAACTATATCAGATCTGTGGGAGTAGCATAGGAGATTGGACACTGTGCTGGGAAGAGGTATGCCGGCCATAATCAGCGATCTGTAAAATGCTTCTCTGCCTGCGGCGTTAAAAGGGCACTGAAGAGCACGTGGTTGGCATTGGCCACTGTTAAGTTGTTGAAGTAACAGTAAGGGGAATTAAAGGTTTTGATTTTATAAAGGTGGACAGGTGGTCTAGTTTAGTGGATGACTGATTATAGAAGTAAGGGATTGTCGGGGATAATTCATAGAACGGATCACGAGAAGGGAGGGATATGGGTTTGAATTTATTTCTAAACCTTGGCATTACTTGTGGAGCTAAACACCCTTTGCGAAGATCTTAGGGAGTGCTTATACAAATGAGACCTAATATGAATGAAAAACTGCAAATGACCAGTTATGGCTGCCTCGTTAGCCAGTCTATCCTCTTCGTCGTTGCAAACATCGTCGTTATGTCCTTTTACCCAGATTATATGGATGTTAGTGTTGGAGGTTTTTAACTGACATATTAAATTGAAAATCTGTATGAGGATGAAGTGATTGGCTTTAAGGATATTTTAAGGATACAACGAACAGGCGGATATTGCTGCAAAACGGGCCAACATTGATGGGATCCCACTTACGTACATTCCCCACACAGACTTTGTCTCCCACTTAAAAAAAAAGATATGGCAGAAGTGGCAAGAGGAATGGAGTGCAGTGAGGGACAACAAGGTTAGGAATATTAAATCAAATGTGGCCCCTTGGAGCTCCTCAGTGGGCGACTCGCGACACGAAGAGACTGTGTTGACGCGACTTAGAATCGGACATAGTAGGCTTACCCACGGGTACCTTATGTTGCAGGGATGAAAAAAAATGAAGCACCTACCAGATTGCCCTGCTTAGAGTGCCGTCCGTATATAGGGTTAATGCCGCTTCAGATTGACCCCTCCTGGCTGCCTGTTCTACTTAAGGAGGGAAATGAGACCAGTCAGGTACATCTAACGGACCCGGTATAGCGCGAGTATGGCTAAACAGCAAAGGAAAGGTTTGGGTAAGGTACGTAGGGGTGCCAAGTTAGTTATATTTTATTATTTTGTGCTGTTATTATGTTTGAACGTATGACATACTCTTGCGACAAGGCTAAAGCTACTCAATTCAATATGTACCCGATTTCGTTTGTTATTGTTAAATGTTACAATATTGTTAAAATCTTTATAATTAGATAGATAGATTACTGTAAGGGGATGTAATGTAAATTTATTCCAAATATATCAACTCTCAAAATCTCAGCTTTCAGACCCTTTCCTATTTATGGATTTGTTTGTCTTCTTCTTTCTTTCTCTCTATCTCTCTCTCTCTCTCTCTCTCTCTCTCTCTCTCTCTCTCTCTCTCGTTCTATCTATCTTCGATCTACATATCTACCCATATCTTTCATCTCACTCATACTGCCTCTACTTTTTTCTTTCTTAGTCTCCTTTGTTTATCACCCTTACAACTAACTGTATCAGTTAAACTGATCCACGGACACGTACTGGCTCTTACTACACTCATGGGTTTTATTGTTGCTGAAACGCAATATTATTACTTTAAAAATATGCAAATGTTAGAACGTTTTATCAATCTTTCTAATCGATTTGTTTTCATTCGTGCACGATACATTTTATCTGATAGAAACTGCCAACACACTAAAACTTCTATTTTTCCCAATATGTATTTCCTTTTGAGATTGGATCTTTTCCGTTCGCTCGTCTATATTTCATTCGTAGGTCAGTAAACAGTAGGTCATTTTCACGCGTAATCTTCCTTACGCTGACACATCAATTAATGATTGATTTTTCTTTTTATACTTGTTGAATAATCCAAAAACACACGCCTCACCGGCCTAAAAATTGACTTGAAAAAGGAATATGTTAAATTTCTCTTTATTTTATGTGAAATGATTTATCTAAAAAATACATGTTTTACTAAGTCAATCTTTGCGAAATGACTTATTAAATAAATGTTTAATCAGAATTGTTTGCCCGAAGGGTGAATATTGTCCCGAACCGTTCGTAGCCGGGAGTTTACTCAGGCTCGGTAAAATTTTCTGCGGTCAACGCGGGTTTTTACGTTTCAACATTGTTGGCCGGCACCACGGCTATGGGGGAAAATATAAAAGAAAGAGAAAATAAATATTTCAATCCGCCTACAAAATGGAATGGAAATAACAGATAAAAACACGTTAGACACAATAAAATGTTTAACCAAGAAAAAAAAAACCCGAGCATTCCAATTCACACGTATGAAAGGAAAACTGACTGACGAATAAAAAATTATATGCTTTTGAAAAATGTATTCATTTCATTTTTAATTGTTGATGTGAAAGCACTTAACTAATTGTTTTACAGACTAATCATAAATTTATAGATTCTGTTCATTTAAATATCTTATTATCAATATTGCCATATTTTACACACACACACACAAAAAAAAAAAAAAAAAAAAAAAAAAAAAAAAAAAAAAAAAAAAAAAATATTCTACAAAAATTATATTATTAATAAGAATTAATGAAAATCCAAAGAATTGTTTAGAAAGAATCTGTTCATGGCAGAAAACTCATTAAGGAAAAATTGCCATGTAATGAAACAATAACCGCATTAATTTTCTGAAAAGAGGTTTAAGCCTCCCTCTAAATAAATATTTCGGCTTATCCGATAGACTCTCCTCGAATTCCTGAAATTAGCTGGCTTTTTTAATCTCATTTGGTTTAGAATGGAGCCCGTGAGTGTTCTCGATGCCACAAGATTGCGGAAATTTAGCAATTTCCATCACACTCATGTTTGTTTCAGACACAGAGGGTATTTTTTTCTGTTAGTCTCTGAATTTTTAACATGGTAGAGCTGTTAAGATAACACAAATGTACTCGAAATGAATAATAGATTTTCTTTTGTAAATATGGGAAGTAATTCATTATTTTCGTGGCCCGCTTGACCAATTAATATATCACAATTAATTATGGTTTTTAGTTGAGATGAAAAAACGTTAGTGGCACGAGAGGGATTCGAACACGCGACCTTCGGGTAGATACGCTGCTGCTCTACCATCTGAGCTATCGTGACCTCGATCATAATTTCATCTCGACTAAAATCCGCAATTAATTGTGATATATTAATTGGTCGAGCGGACCACGAAAATAGTGAATTAATGATTTAAAAATACACTTCACTAAAGCTCACCGTCGCCATTTCAATTGTCCTCCAGAGAGAATCCAAACAGATTACACGACATTTGAAATATGGCAAAAGGAGGGAAAACAAGTAAGGTGAATTTGAAATGGGGAGTTGATGTCCGAGTGGATCGAGGTCACGATAGGTCAGGTGGTAGAGCAGCGGCGTATCCAGCCGAAAGTCGTGGGTTCGAATCCCTCTCGTGCCATTAACTTTTTTTCATCTCAACTAAAAACCGTAATTAATTGTGGAAAGTAAGTGGATTATTTGTTAAGTTTGATTGCACGGACAAAACTTATTAATTTTCAGCAACTCAAGTGTCATATCTAGAAAAAAGTAATAATGTAATTCTCGAATATCGCTTCTCGTCAGCAGTGGAATAATGTTAGTGTTTTACAGAAAGTGGAATCATTTTTCGACGCTAATTTTTCTCTCTATTTTCTGTCATTCCAAAAAAAAGTATGATATTGTGTTGAGATGAAAAAAATGTTATTTGACGGAGACCGGTAATTCAAGAATTCCGTGTTGTTTAAGAATGCAAAAGTAACGTCGGCTTTGTGGGTACGACGAAAAAGGGAAAAGGGGAATGGTCGCAACAACGGGACCACGGAATTTTACCGCTCCTGGCCAACGGGACAAGAAATGGAACAGGGGCTAGGTCGAGACAAGGGAACATACATCTTAATATTTCTGTAAGATTCCTTTGGGGACATCACCGGCCCAGGCCTAAAGAGTCCAATTTGGAGACTTCCCTACATTTGGAACACCCCAATCTCCCTCTTTTCCATTCTTTTATTCGTGGCTTCTATCTCCGGCTACCGCTAGGCATTTTTCAACTTGGGACGTTCTTGGCTTTTTCAGAGACGTGACTTTTCCCGTTTAATGTATATTATTTCTTATTTCGCATTGGGCAATATCTCTCTCTTTTTCATTAGCTTGAAATATTTCGCTTCAAGAAGGAAAAGGACAACTTGGTATTACCGAGTCGGCCCTTTTTCCATTTTCCAAAAAGGCCCCTTTTTTTTATATTTGTCATTTCAAAAAGATGCCGTCATATATCAGCACCTTTATGGACACGAAAAGACATGTAATGAATAATTTCACTCTACATTAGCGACATATTACGCTCAGGCGACACATTTGAAGAAATAATTTAATATCTCAATTATTAATTCGTCAATGATTAAACGTTACAATTATTTCGCGTTAACGAAACATGAATGTCACAATTTCTCATAAAACTGTCATTGCTGTCTTGTAATAAATTGTTAAGTATTTACGTACTGGTGTACATCGTAACATGGGTTCCCATCAAAAAGCATTGCTAATATTGCTATCAGTTACACTTTTCCATGGATATAGTGGGAGCAGTTATCAGCGTCACCGCAGCCTCTCTCTATAGGCCAATTAAAAATTACGAAAAACTTGGAATAGTTCTGGGAGGAGAATGGCCTAAGGAATATGATAATTATAATCACCTTGGATGGCACAATCACGAGGCACATCCACAAGATGCCCTAAAAGTATTGTACGTTTATCTCAACTTTTCTGTGTAAAACGCTGGTAGAGAAACTCGTTCAGATACTGGAACAAATAGGATTCTACTGTTTAGGCTATGTAGACGATGTTGTGTAGTGCTAAAAGGCCTCCATGTAAATGTAGTGATGGACCATCAACAAGTAACTCTCAGGTGGTGTAAATAGAAAGGAACTTTTTATTGCTCTTTTCAAAATCTTATTGATTCCGTTCACAAGAAGGAGGACTAAAGGAAGCCTAAATGGGACACGGATTTTATTCTTCAAGCGTCCCTCTAATCTTTGGGTCAAAATAGACATTCGGCCTACATGGAATCAACATCCAGTACTAGTCAGAAAGCCAAAAATTTTCTAATTGAAGCGCAGAAGGCTATGTGTAAAAGCTGTGAATTAAACCCGAAAAATCCTTAAGGTATTGCACCTGTGTCTTAAGATCATTGCTGACTGGTTGGTCACTGGTGCGGTGGATCTTGAATAGGCATGCTAATGGTATCAGGCTATTGAGTGTCACTCAAAGACAAGCCTTGCTCAGTGCCCGAAGAGCCTTCCAACGTAACCAACCAGCCTTGGTGGTGATCTTAAACCATTCACAACACGGTAACTAATCCAAAAGCAGGATCACAATTGGAAAGCCATTTACAAATATAGACCGTGTAAACGAACTATGGAAACTGAGGGTCGAGACAAAGTTAGATGCCATACTAGATACAAGTCGATGCCACTACACCAACATATATATGACTTCACAAATAATTATTCGGATATCGTGAGATGCGGTCTGGTGTGATGTAGGTTTCAGAAAAACATTTTCTTTATCGTGCCAACGTTTCGATCTTTTATTGAAATCATCTTCAGGGCCTGGGATTTACAAACATAGTTTACATTTAGAAAATATGTGTAGAGTTAGTACACCAGACCGCATCTCACGATATCTGAATAATTTAGAAAATACATATAGGATGTGGAAAAGTGAATTTATACAATGCAATATATATTTTATATCCAATCAAAGTATTTCTACTCACTCAAAGTGTTTACCTTCTGTGTATTTGTGAGATTCTTGCGGGTCGTGTAGTAGTTTTGGATTTTTGAAGTCAAAATTGTGTTGGTTCAAAGTGGTGGGTAGCGAGTGCTGTAGTATTTTGCTTTGGTTTTTTGCCATTATGGATATGTTGCTTTACTCTCTTTTCCAAATATTGGTAAGTAAAGCCAATGCAAGTTGCCAGACAGTTTGAACAGTTGATCTTGTTGATTACGTCAGATTTATTTGTAATTGGGGTCTTTAATTTTGGAAAAAGTGTTTGGATTGTTTTATAAATTTTGAAAGCTATTTTGAAGTTATCGGATGAGAGAAATTTGTTTAATTTATGTGATAGGTCTTGAATAAATGTGTTGGAAATGTATGTTGGTTTGTTTATATTATTTAATGTAGTATTATTAGTAATAGTGGATGCTGTCAGTTTTGAGTTGTGACAAACATGTACAAGGTACTTATAACAGAACGGGATTAGGACACTGAAAGTCAATCGCTACGTCGATACGAGTCCAGGCAAAAGAAACACTGGGCACTACTCTCAGGAAGGAGACTGCAGAAAATGTCCTATGCTTTTGCTTATGCACGCGCAAATTCTTGGAACTCGGAAAGGAAAACTGCAATAAAGATCTTACACCAGGAAGCTGCAGGCAAGGTTATGGCCGTTGATTAGCATCCTAATGCTGCCCAGTGAGTTATAAAATACCAGTGCCAATAAAATTACACGGATTGTGGTCCAGGTAGTCTCTTGCGTCCACCTCTTTTATCCCTATCTCCGTCAAAAATATCACGTATTGTCAATTTTCTTGGCTGACCTAGCTAATGTGATATTTTTGTACTTACAGGAATATTATGCTTTTATATGAAAGTCATTATGGATTAATCCGACAATTATCAATCATTGGCTTCTATGAAATGAAGGATCGAAGTTTGTCTTGTTTCAGTCAATGTTCCATTCCTTCCTCTATCCAATTATTACAATTTGTAAGGTCTGTGCAGCAATTTCTTTCTTCTATCATGATGAGGCTTTTGAACCAGGGTGAATCAATCATCTTCCAACAGGAAATCACAGAGCTACCTCGCTAATGAAAGAATATTATAATGGCTGAAGAGGCTGGGCTCATAGAAAATCCAGTACTCAGATCAATCAGAAAATACAAGCAATTTAAAAAACCTGGTCATTGAATAGTTTATCGCTAAATTTGGTGGACAACACTCTTGGAATCAACTAAAGAAAACTAAAACAAATCCCAGTAGAGATCGTGAAATGCGTGAAAGGCCATCCCCACCGGCCACCGAAGAAACAGCAAAATAAAATCAAACGTAAACAATAAAAATAATATTGCCCGAAGAAACAAAAATAGCCCATAAGCATGATGATTCTACAAAATCATATAGAATCTTTTATCTTTTCTTGCGTTCTAAATCAATCACTATGCGTTTTTTCTGATTACCTGTATACCTGATCTATCCAAATCCTTGAGTATCCAACAAAAAACTGGAACCTTTACCAATCGAACACGTATGAGAAATTCTCGAAAAAAGGTTCGGGAAGGGTTTCCACCCCAACCCCTTCCACCTTCGAAATGGTAATGAAATCCAACCAAAAAACTTTATTTATGTAGGGGCAAAAAATCACCTTTTTCATAGAAGCGGCATAACACATTATCGTAGTAAAAAACATATTTGTACTCAACGTTTAAAAATTATGAATTAATAATTTAATAATTGGCGGGAATGATGAAAAAAGCCGAGGTACAATTATTTTGCAAGGCATTATTAGCGGGATCGAGATTGCCCTTTTAATAAACCAATACCGTTCATTTTTGGTTAACTGGCCATTTTAATTGCTCTAAATGTATGTTGTACATATGAGAATTAACGCTTTTGTTGGGGGGAAAACCCTTAACCAATAATAAACCCCTTCCGATCCGGACAAATACCCGTAACCTTCTTAAGTTAAGGAAAGTTCGTAATACTGTTAATGTGGGGCGCTGTGGTTCGTCCTAGATCCTTTTCTCTTGTAACCGTTTCCAAAACCCCCAATTGATCATACTTTTTAAAAATTTGGCGTTTTAGGAGAGAATCGCATATGGAGATGCAGTTCGATACGTTGAAACGGTCGTATGACTTAGGTTAAGTATCTTTGGTCTTATGAGTGGGTTATATTTGACAAAAATTTGAATTTAGTTAAGAGCTTTGCATTTTCCAAAACAAACATTACGCTTCGCAAACAATCGAAACATTTACTGACGAAGCTATAAGAAAGAAAATTTCACCAACGTATTTAATACCAGTTTTCCTAGCAGTCTGAGCTGCGGATTTTTTTCTGTGGTGTAACATTACGTTACACAAACGGCAAATTCGTTTATTTGTACGTTTCGTACCGCTATATCGTTTTGTTTTTGTGCTACAGGCCGAGCCCAGCAAGGATAAAATGAACACTAACGACCAACTTAAGGGATCATTAACTGTTAAGACTTGCTTTTTCCCTTCTTGTTCACAACTGGTATAAAATCAAGCGTTATTTCTCCAAAATTCTTATGTTAAGTATTGGAACATAATAAATGGTTAAGAAGAGACAAAAAGGTTTTTTATTGTTTTATTTTATTTTAGCTATTCGTCACTTCCTCTTCGATCAGACGGATTCGACCTATTCGTGAAGCAATTTCCCCAATTTGTTGAAAGAATCCTTCAACTGATAGCTATAAATCTAGGCCGGGGTGCTTAAATTGATCCGTTTTATCTGAAGAGAGGCAGGGGTGTCGGTGTAACAGAACTGGGAAATTGTGGTAATCGTATCCTCAGGCGCCTTTACTTATTTTCACAGCATTGACATATAACTATTTTTCAATTTATTCTTTTTTCGACTATTCTATATCTTAAACGGCCTAACTTTTTAGTGTTTGCAAATTATTTGATATGACTGAATTTTTGTAGTTTTAGAGTCAGTTGGTGATATTATTTTATGATTATAGGTGACCGTTAAAGGATCATTATTTGTAAATCGTGAGACGTAGATTTCAGAAAGACATTTTATTTGTCGTGCCAACGTTTCAATCTTTAATGAGATCATTTTCAGGGCTTGGGATTTACAAACATTGTTTACATTTAACAAATACATTTAGGATGTGGAAAAGGGAATTTATATTCCTAATTAATTTTCCATAATCTAAATGTATTTTTTTAATGTAAACACTGTTGTAAATTCCTGGGTCTGTGTGACAAGTTTAAGGATGGACGTAAAATTTGTGTGACTAGTTGAATCAGTAGAGCTTCATTTTCACTGAATGATTTTATCAATTGTTCGGAAATCGTGAGATGCGGCCTGGTGTGACGTACGTTTCAGACAAACATTCTTTACATTTAACAAGTACACGAAGGATTGTTAAATTTAAACACTGTTTGTAAATTCCAGTCCCTGAAGATGATCTCAATAAAGATCAAAACATTGGCACGACAAAAAAAGTTGTTTTTCTAAACCCTACGTCATACCAGACCGCATCTCACGATTTCCGAACAATTAATAAAATCATTCAGTGAAAATGAAGATCTACTGATTCAACTAGTCACACAAATTTTACGTCCAATGTTTACATTAAAAATACATTTAGATCATTATTAAAATCATCTTCAGGGTCCGGGATATATATATATATATATATAT
>CM077108.1:10677075-10688135 GCA_039619505.1 Cimex hemipterus
AGAGAGAGAGAGAGAGAGAGAGAGAGAGAGAGAGAGAGAGAGAGAGAGAAAGTGAGGGGAGTGAGTGAGAGAGAGGGGGAATGAGTTGCATAGATTTTTTAAATTCAAATTTTCTAAATTTGACGGCTGAACAGATTGAACAACAATGTTTGTTTTGTTTTTTTAATTTAGTTATTGTATTACACCAGCGTCGGCGAGGCATAGAGATATTAGTTTTTCACTAACGCTTCTCCTGCTTCCCGAAGGATGTCATCTAGCAGTCAACAGTGCTCATAAGTGTCCTTCGTCAACAGGATACCTGATTTCCCGTATACTCGGTCGTCCTTTAGGATTTTTAACGTCACCTAGCCTATTCGCCCTTGTAGGACGTTTTGATTCTGAAGATGATAGCTGACGCACCTCCACATACGACAGAACGGTGTTACTGACGCTGCATTGGTGTAGAGGCAGCACAGCCGCGAAGGCCCGAGACACCCTCGCTCCCCGCTTGGTCATTCCGAGTGCGGTATTCCGAACGTAAAGAGCTCCCTAGATAGAGAAGGCCATCTCCCGGAGTAATAGGGCTTCTCTCGTGTCTACCGGATCCGCTCCGGCCGCGGTTTTGTTTAAAATGCAATTGCTAACCACCCCGTACAAAAGACCGCCTACAGTAAAACCCTCCAATCTAGCTCAGCCTACACCTATGTGGAGAGCATACTTAAGTAGGAGCAACCGATTCACTGCCCGTTCATATCCGCCAGTACTCACGCATTCGAGGATACCCTGCCGTCCGATCCGCAGTTTCCAGTGAGGCCACGTGTATAACGGTGGCCATACGCAAGTTTCATGCGAAGGTCACAGCTAGAAGACATCCTCTCCTCTAGGTTCCTGCACGAGCATCACCATGAATAACTAGGAATCTTTCCCTTGTTTAACAGCGGCTGAATTTTGGAACATTTCTGCTACTACTACTCTATGCAGACAGAGTCTGGTAACCTAACCCTCGTGTGCTTTTGATAAGTCACTTTCCGCCAATGCCAGTCCGAGGCCGAAGCGAGTACAGCTTGGGTCAACGGAAGACACTTAGAATTTTAGCGAAATTGTGCGATTTTAGGTTGGAGGGTAGATTTTTCATTGGGCGATGATCAGGTAATGTAATTCTCACGTGGACAACATATAGAATCTCAACAGTTTTACAGACCCAACAAAAACCTAGGGTGTCCATGTTTCCAGGCATATGTGTGTTAGAAGTATTCCAGGTCGATAAAGAAATGATACAGCCTCGTTCTGAGTATTTTTAGACCAAACCCCTTCTTTCAGAAGCCACCCACCATGAAGAATGGCTTGTATGAAGAGCTCATGTACTTACGCCCCTCGTCATATGCCTTTTATGTTTACCTTCAGACACATCGTTTTCCATATTGATGGTTTTCGAAGTGGTATCAGGCTTTACGACATTGTGTAACAGGTGGCCTCACACTTGTTAATAAACCTCCCAATCGGTATTGCCGACATTTTTAAAAACGTCAAAATATCGAAGCACCAGAAAAGCAAGGAGTATCGGCTGTCAAAAATGATTGAAAGCTACCAAAATACAAATTCGTCACCTTGCCAATTTCAAAAAAAATATTAAAAATAATATTTATAGAATTTATATGTTGGGCATAAATCTTATATTAAACTAAACATAATAACTCTTTTATTCATATAACTATTAGTGTCGTAAATGCAAGTTTAAAAGGTATTATATAAATTTTATTATTTAGTATAATTGTAGCTTTTAAGTTGGTGTATTTTCACTCATTAAACAAGTATGGAACTCTAACATTCCTAAATTTCCGGCCATTATCCAAGACACTTGACATTTCTAGATCTAAGAAGCTTCTATTTGACGTCACCTCATTAAAAACAATTTACTCAGCAATAAATTGTTTGCTCGCATGAATAATGAACAGCAATTCAAATGAGCAGCACTAAGCTTTGAAATCGACTTGACTCTAACTTGCAAATATTGTTGAAACGTCGCTTCGAGACAGGATGGTTTCATAGTGTTCACCGAACCGCGCGGCGTTACCATGTATAAATAATTGTAGGCACGAAGCTTATTCTGTCTGAAAACAGATGGTTTCTACATTTTGCACCCCTCCCTAGCCAAATGGAAGTTTTTTTGTTGTCATGGAAACGCATATTCTTTTCTTCAAGCCACTCTAAATAACCAATGCCTTTTCTTTTTTTTAAAGATTTATAATGTTTCTTATTACAAACAAAATATCTCAATGAAATTATTATTTGAACTCAGTATCAGTGTCGATACTGTGGACGGAAAAAAATGACTTACTTGATAGACGTTGGGCTTATAAGATTACACCCTGGTTCCTTGCTGAGTACTGTCAAATGTCTTTCTACCCTCGTCAACGAGTGACAAGAGCCCATCATGATCTTGCTGTCTGAGGTAATATTTTTTTAATAAAAATTATTTCTTATAGATGTATATGGTAAAACATAGAATTCATGAAAGAGTGAGATATTTCGAAAATATTGTTGAATTTTTTTCTATTATTGTGGTTTCTTTTTAAAGAAATACGCTATGCTCAAAAATATGGTCCTTTTCCATGAACGTTTTGTTTCAACATTTAAACCTTTCGGAAATACTTCTTATGAAAATGTTTTTTTTAAATAAGTATTAATGAGTAATCTTACGAAAAATATATCCATTTTTTAATTATAGTTTCATGTATAGAGATTAGTGACCGTTAATGGATAATTATTCAGACATCGTGAGATGCGGTCTGGTGTGATGTAGGTATCAGTAAAACATTTTCTTTATCGTGCCGACGTTTCGACCTTTTATTGAGATCATCTTCCGGGCCTGGGATTTACAAACATAGTTTACATTTAGAAAACAAATTGCATTGTATAAATTCTCTTCTCCAAGTTCTATATGTATTTTCTATCTGAATAATTATTATAGTTGCATTTTAAAATATTTATTTTTAAATATCAAATGTAATTGCGTATGAGTAATATGAAAATCGATGGCAAAATAAACGATCATCTTTTTCAGTGCTATCGAAATTCGTACTTCTTATACGCAGTCGATATTGAAATATGAATACTTTATATTTAAATTATAATTAAAGAAATGAGTATATTGTTTTTTCCTTTAAACCACGAAAAAATAATATAACGAGCTTATTTCGCTGTGATGAAAGATTTTTCAATGAGAAAAAAAATTATCACAAGAAACTTTCGTTACGGCCTAATTTTTCAAATATATTTTATACTATTTCCGTTAAGAAAATGTTAAAAATAAAATAAAATTTTTCTAACTGTAAAAATGAAAAATTGTTAATTAACTGAGAAAGAGGTGTTTTTATATCTTGAAGTAACTTCAGGTTTGGATGTTAGTCAACTTCAGTCACCTAAACAGCAACAAAGTTAGGCGGTTAAAGTACGCCTTATGCTAATGCAAACGAGAAAATGTCAACTTCGGCCATTATTAGGCAAAGAGGTAAACACATAGTTTGAATTAAATTAACTTTCAAACATATTTTTACTAGCACTTTATAATGCTTAAATTTCAAGTCCGTGTTTTTTTAACAATGCCACGCCGGGTTTTATAAAAATACAATCAAATCTGTCAGTTTTCAAAAAGCTTCGGGGATGTAATTTTGGGTTTGATAAAGCGACGCGGACCAAAAAGGCTCGAAAGCCCGTTGTCGCCTTGGTCCGACCCGTCCAGACCCTTTTGTTCTTGGTTAAAGTAACCGTAGTAAATAAATCATCAAGTCGACCAGGTTTGCCCTCTGCTGAAAACACACCACCCGGAATCCATCTAAAGCGCACAAAGGTGTATTGACTCCTCGCCTTTATAGCCTCTGTAAATAGCCAGGCTTCACAATAAGCCTCCGATTAGGAAAATAAGCTCTCTCACTCTCTCTCTCTCTCTCTCTCTCTCTCTCTCTCTCTCTCTCTCTCTCTCTCTCTCTTTCTCTCTCTCTCACTTGTGAGGTGCTGGGGAGATTGCTAATTTTTGATGCTGGACTCCCTTTATAAAATTATAATCCATTTACGTTTTCGTAGTCAATTAACCAAGCTACTCCTTTCAATTAATTATTCTTTTATGTAAGGTCTTGGTTGAGATAAAAAAAGCTGAGCTGAATTCTATGTATTTGGAATATGCAAAAAAAGGAAAAATACAAACTGTTGAAGGTTGAGACGGAGAGTTGGTGCCCGAGAAGGTCGAAGTAACGATAGCACAAGTGATAGAGCAGCGGGGTTTCTAGCCGAAGTTGGTTCGAATCGCGTTCGTGACACTGACTTTTATCTCAACCTACACCTTACATAGTCAGTTATGAATTAAATTCACAAGATATTGTGGTGACCAATTATTTTCCAAATAATTATTTGAAAAATGCAAAAAAGGAGGGAAAATTCAAAAGGTGGGGTTGAGGTAGGAAGTTAATGTTTGATTGGATCGAGGTCGCGATAGCTCAACTGGTAGAGCAGTGGCGTATCTAACCGAAGGTAGTGGGTTCGAATTCCGTTCGTGACACCGACTTTTTTATCTCAACTAAAAACTTAATTAATTGCTAGTTAAGCTTAATGTTAAGTTGTAAGGCCATTAATATCCATAGTGCAAATTAAAAAATAAATACAGTAAAATCAAAGAAAGTTATAAACAAACCGGTGCGTAACGTACTGGTCAGATTATCGACATTCCATAGCGGGGATGAAACATATTTCAGCCAACTGAATTTTGCGGCTTCATTCTGGTAGCTCATTAATATCCGACTATCTACGGCCGGCATGTCATCACTCGTGCTGAATCCATCCATCATAACAGCGGGTTCTCTCCATATGCAGTTGACTTAAAAAAGCACAAATTCTTGAAAAGTTCGGGTTGGAGAATACTGTCCGATGTGGTTAAAAAATATATCGAAATATTACTCAGATTGGTTTTGTACAAACCAATTTTTTCATTAAGAGTTGTTTAAATATTATGCTTATTATACTTTGTCTGTAATAAAACTTGTAATTCTAAATAAAATCCAGTGGCTTTAACGGAAAACAGGACTTCAACTTCAGTTTGGGATATACGGATGCCAGAAACTCACATTAGTATATAATATATAATATAATATATATATATATATTTAAATGTATTCTTAGATTTCCGCAAAACGGTTTTTCTATAGTATAATGTGCAAATAATATATAATTTTAAATAGATACGCCTCAATCTTAAACGCTGAGTTTCCTGGACATTGAAGGAACATTCGACAATACTCCTTACGAAGAAATGGTTACATCACTCAAACAGCGCGGAACAGACGAGAGCTGTAGGTGGATAGAATCAATGCTAACGAGCAGGAAAGTGCAGGTCTCCATGTTCCACGAAGAAGTTAAAGCAGTGGTAGCGAGGGGGTGCCCGCAAGGAGGAATACTCTCACCTCTGCTGTGGAGCATAGTAGTGGACGACCTCATATGCAAACTAAATGAAAGCGGAATCTATCTATGCAGACGACATCGTCATACTAGTCAGGGGAAAATTCGACTCAACATTAAAAGAGCTCACCCAAAGAGCACTAAACTTGGTGGAACAATGGTGTTCAAAACGGGGACTTAGAGCAAACCCTTCAAAAACCACCCTAATCGCCTTCACCAAAAAAAGAAAAATGGAAATACAAGGACTAGGTTTCTATAACGAAATGTTGCCCTTAAAAAATGAGGTGAAATACCAAGGAATAATCTTTGATAAAAAAACAAACCTGGAACCCTCACTTGCAACATACAATAGCAAAAACCAAAATATCGCTAATAACCACAAGAAGAGCCTTAGGCAAATCCTGGGGACTGAAACGGAAAATGGCCAACTGGCTATACACGGCTGTAATAAGACCCAGAATAACCTATGGATCATTAATCTGGTGGAACAAAGCTCAACAAAAAGTAGCTCCCCGTACACTAGGTAGCTTACAAAAACTAGCAAACCTATGTATCACAGGGGCGATGAAAACAACCCCTACAAATGCACTAGATACCCTGCTAAACCTACCTCCACTAGAAATATTCATACAGTGAGAGGCTAGGAAAAGCTCATTCAGGCTCCAAAAACAATTAAATTGGAAAGGGACCAAACAATTCGGGCACACAACCATAATTAACAAAATCAGACACCCATTTACTAGAGATGGGGACTGACTATATGGTCCCGAAAAGAATCTTCACGACCTCCTACAAAATCTCAACAGACTACAAAGGAGAGGAAGAACACAGGAGAACATCGGATACAATGATATGGTATACGGCTCCAAAACAACTGAAGGAACCGGATCAGGTGTTTTCTGTAAAAGCCCAAAATATGAGCAATCAAACTCACTAGGGAAGTACACCTCGGTCTTTCAAGCAGAAATACATGCTATCAATGCTTGTACTCTGGAAAATCTTAAAAGAGGTTACACTGACAAAAAAATCCTCATAAGATCAGACAGCCAAGCAGCTGTCAAAGCACTGGCATGTACAAGGATCACATCAAAATTAGTCAGTGAATGCATCCAAAATCTCCAAAACCTGGGACAACACAACAAGGTAACGGTATCCTGGGTGCCAGGAAACAGGGGAATTTTGGGTAATGAAGAAGCAGACAGACTGGCCAAAGGAGGATCCGCAAGACCATACATAGGCTCTGAGCCTATCCTTGGGATATCCAAAACAAACGTACAATACATCGCAGAATGGATCCAAATAAAACAACGAGAAAAATGGATAAACTCTAGCAGTGCTAGACACAGTGAAATAATGATAAAACAACCCTCATCAAAACTGGCACTGCTACAATTGGAGAGGGCAAATCTCAGGGGAGTGGTAGGGCTACTAACCGGCCACTGGCATCTGATAAAACATCTACAAAACATGGGCATATATAATAGTGATCCAATTTGCAGACTATGTAATGAGGAGGAGGAAACAGCCACTCATATCATCTTCGAATGCGAAGCAACGGCTCAATGGAGATTCAATCTGACGCACAAAAATGACTCAGAGAACCACATTGAAGCAATAACAGTCAATGACTTGATAATCCTAAGTAAAAGGATTGAGTCTATTGACTAAACTAAAGAACTAGGAAGGTACAATAAGCCAGAAGGCTGCAGTGCCTGGGGCACAAAAACCCCACCTCCTAGTACCTTTGCTACCATTCCATTCCATAAAAAAAGTCAACTATTTTCTTTATGCCAACTGGTGTACATTGTAAGAAGCGTAAGAAAACACAGTATCAACGTATAACACTACACAATATTTAATTATGTGTTCATAATGAAAGCAATGCACCAAACACACGTATTATATTTTAATTTATTTTTTCTGGTAGTTCATTTCAGCCCCTAACTAAATCTAAATTCTATATCCTATACCCGTTCAAACACTACATTCATTCAACAAAATACATTCACACACTTAAATACATCCATACAGTACACTCATTCCGTTTGGTCGGCGGAATACTTGATATTCCGACCTATACTTAAACTAAATTATATTGGGGTCGATGTGGTACTTTTGTAAATATTCCACTATCGACCCCGAACACACGCTCACTTGCTATCATCTATCGAGCGGTGATGATGTTATATTTCACCCTCACCCCTCGCCGTTCACGCTAATTAATACATGCACTCAGAGAAAACATACAGACACATTTTATCTTATTACAAACACAACAAAATGTAAAATAATTGATTACCATTCAAATCTTTCCAACATAATTTTTGAATGCGCAGAAAATGAAAATGACAGAGATAAACTGCTAAAAAGTCTGAGCAAAATCCAAACATTTCCAAACCAATACACGTAGAATCTGTTCTAATAAGCAAAATTCCAGCAGCATTCAATATAATCTATAGATTTCTAAAGTCGATATACCTTATTTTTTGATTATCTTCATCCATTAAAATTTAGAAGATGATTGAACTGAGTGTGTGGGCCTGGTCCTGGCAATTAAAAAAGAAAACTTCACGGGTAAGATGCCAACATAAAACCCAGTAAAAAATTTAGATAGTGACATATGTCAAAGGTCGATTCCTTAATTCGGAGAAATGCTGGACCACTCAAATACGTAATATAAAACAATATATAAATCGTAAAAATTGCCACTTTTTGCGGAAAATGACAACCGTTGTCTCTTACCTACCCAACCATAACTCCAGCTCATTGTTCATCCTGGAGACAATGACTGATGACCCAAACCCCAACGCTTGTTATTGGAGAGAAAACTTTTAGAGGGGTGTTTAGGTTGAAAAGACAATATTAATGTTTTCAGAAATGGTATCGGAATTGACATAAAAACATGGACAGATATGATATGATTTTTTATTGATGGAGTATAACGTATGTATTGCGATTTTAATGGACAAGTTCCCATAATAAAACGATTTTGCAACAGTTGATGATGGTTTATACTGTGGTTTGATAAAATTTAAAATTATTTTCTTGTATTTCTGAAACGTTATTTTATCAATATTATTACTAGAAATTCCTGCAAAGCAAAAATGTTATTTTATTGTGTTGTGATTGGTGACCGTTAATCGAAAATTATTCAAAGATCGTGAGATGCGGCCTGATGCGACATAGGTTTGAGAAAAACATTTGTTTTGCCGTGCCCACGTTTCGATCTTTATTGGGATAATCTTCGGAGCCTGGGATTTACAAACATTGATTTCATTTAACAAATACAAGTAGAAATCCCAGGCCTTGAAGTCGATCTAAATAAAATTTGAGATAATTAATTGAGGTTATTAGTTGAAATGAAAAAAGTAATAAAAAATGTTGAAGTAAAAAAAAGTAAAAACAAATAAAACAATAATAATTGAAAATTAATTAATCTTTAAATAAGTATTGGTCGAGATAAAGAAGTTAGTGCCACAAGCGGTATTCGAACCCACGACCTTCGGCTAGATACATCGCTGCTCTACCACTTGAGATGTGACCTCGATCCACTCCGACATTAACTTCCCTTCTCAACCCCGCCTAATGAGTTTTCCATCTTTTTGCCATTTTTCAAATACTCGTGCCATTAACTTTTTTCATCTCAACTAAAAAACTTAATTTATTGTAATGCATTAATTGGTCAAGTGGATCAGTAATTAATGAATTTTAAGATCGAAACATTGGCACGATATGAAAATTTTTTTAGAAACCTAAACCAGACCGCATCTCACGATCTCTGAACAACTATTATAATAATTGGGAGAAATGTAATTTAATTAACATTATCGAAGTATTCGACTAGTTAAACTTGATCTCGTGTCGCCAATAGTGACCAAAATTGCTCAAAATAATAAAATACTTAAAAATCCTTTCTATTAATAACAAAATAGCAAAAGTCACAAAACCCACCGCATCTATTAATTTATCTCTCCATAAGAAATAACCTGCTCATAAAAGAAAGAAAATTCACCATTAATTACCCCGGATAATCTTGTGCAGATTATGATATGTCATAAAAAAATGCTCTGTGTGACTTGACCGATAAAACGAAAACAGACGAAACCTGATAATAAATACAGAAATAGAACCATCCATTCAATGAATTAAAACCAAGTTAATTACCCGGAAAATAAAACTAAAATTTAGGGAGAAATAAGTACCTTTTAGAGGCTTTCTCTGATCTCATGATCAGGGGTAGAAGAAGGTTCCTTACATAGCCCAACCACAAAAATCTTAGCAACTATTCATACATTAACATTGTCATATTATAATAATCAGAGGCAAGGGATACCAGTCCCCTGTCGACCATTATCCTATCATGTCCTGACTTCATAGTTTCTTGTTTTAGTTTTCCCTCGATTTGGAGATGAAATATTCGACATTATCAGGCTTGCTTTGTTTTTAGTTGGAGTAATTTAAGCTGTTAGTGGATGTGAGTAGTTTGAAAATTTATGTTTCCGGAGATCAGATTGGAAAATTGATGATGGGGGTGTTAGCATTTCACTAGTTTGAGCTTTCACTCCTGTTTTCCATTTTAGATCCATTTCTGCACAGTAATAAAGTCCATATAAATATTTTTTTATTTTTGTAGAGGTTTTATTATTCCAATATGGAACAAAAGCGTCCGTACTGCCACGATAGCGGCTCTGGGGTTTCTCATTCTAGCAAGTCCCATGGTGTTTTTCAAAATTATATTATGAAAAAATTATTCTATCGTGCTTTTAACGTTACCCGTGACACTAGTTAGTTATTAAGTATTCTCATTTGACAGGAATTACTTTACTTTCCATTACCTTCCTTCCGATAATAAACGCGCACCTGGTTGAATTTAGGCGATATAATAAACAGGTTGATTAAGAAATTATGATTTTTGCACAAACATTATTTAAGTTAAGTTTAGTTTTTAGATTAATAGTTTGATTTGAAATAATGAAATAAAAGATAAACTAAATTAAATGCAAATTTACTAGTATTAATTACATAACTGTAAGTAAAAGTGTGTCAATTGACAAATATCGCCAGAAGCAGTGGTTATTTTGTATTAGCTCCTCATCGTTCCTACAACCCGGAACAACACCTCATGGTGTCGAATTGACGAAATGCCCATGACACATTAAATTAGCCAGAAAGCCATCGAAGATTTCAGTTGTTTATATTGTATTATAGGTTATTAAACAATAGGTTTATAAACGTACTCGCAGATATAAACCGAACTACGTGAATTATTATGTGCATACATTCATATACATGTAGGGAATTGAAAGGTCTCCCACAAATGAAGGAATAAAGAGCCAAAGTTTATTGACAAATAAGATACAAAAACACGTAGAAGAATGACCAAAGAAAACTTGTTAACGCAAAGACCGAGTTGGTAGAGCTGCGTAGTTGCATCAACTTGAACTGTCAAATGGGACCCAGATAGAGAGAAGAGACAGGGCTCCTGCCAGGTATGACCTCCGCTGACATTATGGCGGTCAACATCCTACATACATAATACATACGTACGTACATCATACATACATACATAATACATACATACATACCTACATACATACATACATACATACATACATACATACATACATACATAC
>CM077108.1:10688145-10733228 GCA_039619505.1 Cimex hemipterus
ATACATACATACATACATACATACATACATACATACATACATACGTATACATACGTATACATACATACACGCATACATACGTATACATACATACCTTCGGCTCGATACGCCACAACACCACCACGTGAGCTATCGTGACTTCGAATCACTCGGACAACTCCCCACCTCAAACCCACTTACTCATTAAACTAACTAATGGGAATAAATTGAGTAAAAGGAGACATTTGCCATAATTATGTATATCTCATTTTTTTCAAGTGAAGCATTAAATTACATATAAATACGTAATCACATGAAAATTAATTATTTAAATGTTGAATGAAATAGTTATTAGTAAATAAAAATGTAATCCAAAAAATACAGATTCAAGCCCTTTCTTTAACATACTTATTTAGTTATTTATTAACGATATTTCACATATATTAATAAACGTGATTCGTTGTGATGGTGCTTTTTATACCAAATAAAAATGCCATTAAATTTTCTAACGCAAAATCTTTACTGTGTTTCAGCGATTATTTTAGCTTCCGAGTTGATAGGAGAAATGAAAAAGGATTACCACTTACAATTCTTCACTGCTGTCGTTTCTTGTTCAAATAACGTATTTAATTTTTTGCTTACGAAACTTCTTTAAGGATTGTTTAATATTTTATTCTGTTTGAATGCTAACAAAAAAGTTGAATATTAAAACGACTGTGTTTAAATTGAATCTAACTTATCAACGAGTTTATTATCACAAAAGAAAGAATTAATCTGTACATAATTAGTAGGAGTATTTTTATGGAAAAATGAGACGCTTACTCAATGGTTCCATTACTTAGACTTTTAATCAAAATTCAAAAATCAAATGCTTCTGTGCTATATAAAAACGATTTACGAGTTAATTAAACCACGCCATTATCACAGAAATATTCGAGAAAAGTTGAGAATTTTTTATCGTACTCTATTGTTAGAAGTACATCTCTGAGATCCACTAACTGCTTATTGCCCCGAAGAGTTTCTTGGTTGTGTAAATCACGGCAATAAAGATATGTGAGGACGTGAACGTCCTTATCTTTATAAAGGTTTTCTTATTATTATTAAATACGAGAAGAATTTATGTTTTTTTCATCTTGAAAATTGTTAACTGTATTATCCTTCTTATGAGAGCATTTTTTTTTCTTTGCATATTATTGCTATATTTGAATGAAGATAACAATAATAGTTTAGAGGTAGAGGTGGTACCTTGTTTTCTTTATTATTTCTATAACTCAAAAAAATATTACACAATTCGCATTAATTTATTCAAACCACTCTCGCAAATTTTTAGAAGTGAAATGTCCAGAATATCTAGAGATAGACGGTCGAGCAGCAATGATTGTTTGACAAACAAAATGATAGGAAACTTGAACGAAGCTTTCCAATTTACAACTTGAAGGAAAATGTACAAAATACATATGCTATAAAGATTTATAAATATTTCAGCATATGTAAACTAACTCTCTAATTTTCCTTCTTACCGTGGAACAACATAAATGTTAAACCAAGCAGTTCTTTCTAATTTTGTACGTAATTTCGCCAAAGTGTTCCTTTTCAGAGAAAATTTCTTTAATAAAGTATTGATTTATTATCATAGAAAATGTTATTAAAGTCTAATTTTCTCTGACTTTCACTCACAACCATGACGGACATGGCCTAAGACCTCCTCAGGGAATTCAATTTATACTGATTTTTGGACGATACCAGCATAAAACAAACAAAAAATTTTGAAAAATTATTAAGGATTGGCAATTGGACAAAGGAAAAGTTTCCTGGGTTCATGGCCAGGCTATCATATGTCATAATTTTTCATGAATCAAATTATATTATTGATTTTTCTAGTACTAATGTTTGTAAATTTTTCTCGAAAGACAGACAAACAAAATATATTTTTAAAAATTGTTTTGTGCTTATTCAGATGCGCTCTCAACACGATACGCAAGAATGGCACAATTACACAGAAGACAGATACTTTGAGCCCTAAAGATGATCTCAATAAAGATCGAAATCGAAACGTTGGCACGATAAAGAAAATATTTTTCTGATACCTACATCACCCCCAGACCGCATCTCACGATATCTGAATAATTATCCATTAACGGTCACTAATCTCTACACATTATTTTATACGTAAATGCAATGTAAGAAATTATAATTGATGTAAATATATTTTATATAATGGTTTCTTAATTAATTTAGGCTTCATGGTATTAATACATTAGATAATCATTTTAAAATTTTTGCAATCACAAGAAACCATCTGTCGAATACAGTTTGAACCCACTGCCTCAAATTTGTAATGTAAAATAATCGGAATATTTACTATTTTTAATTTAATCAATATGAATATTGATTATTGGATTAAGTTTATTTATATTAGTTTAATCACCAGTAATTATATATAAAAATTAAAAAAACTAAGAATCTAAAATCAAATGTGTAGAGATTAATGACCTTTAATCGATAATTATTGAGATATCGTAAGATGCGGTCTGGTGTGATGTAGGTTTGAGAATACGGTTTTTCTGAAACCTACATCACGCCAGACCGCAACTCACGATATCTCTATAGTTAATGTGATATGAAGGTTTACGACGTCATTAAATATAAGATTATGGTTTGGCCCCAAAAAGAAATTTACTGTTATCAATATTAATTAAGGTTTTTAGTTGAGATAAAAAGTCAACGGTACGAGCGGGATTCGAACTCCATACGCCGGTGCCCTACCACTTGAGATATCCTGACCTCGACCCACTCGGACACTAACTTCCCATCTCAACCACACCTTATGAATTTTCCCCCATTTTTGCCATTTATTTAACCGATTTGATTCTCGGCGACAAATGAAACGGCCACGGAGAATTTTAGTGAAGGTATGCTTCATTTTAAACTTATTAAATTCTCAAATTTCGTGGTCCGCTTGACCAGTAATAAAATTAATTAATTTATTATTTCTTTAATTACAATTAGCTGAGGTTTTTAGGTGAGATAAAAAGTCAATAATTAGTTAATTGTAATATATTAATTGGTCATGCTGACCATGAAATTATTGAATTTTTTTATTAACTTTGAGTAAAATATGATTGATAATATGTCAGCAAATTTACCTTTGTACGGGTACTTTAGTTTTGTAAAATGCCTGATGAGGTAGCTGATAGCTGAACTTCACATTATAGCCAGATATAAAAACGAATTAATTGGTTCTAGTAGTTTATTAATTAACCTTTTTAATCAAGCTTTTTCCGGCTTCTGAAATGAAATGGTGTTTGCCAATTTGATTTATTTTACTCTGGTATATACCAGATTTATTGGAGCGGAATTAGATTTTTCCAATAGTCAAAATAGCGTGTGTAGCTGATACAAACATTTACCTTGTAACATTCTTGAAATATCATAAAGCCAATTGTTTATATTTGACCAATTTTTTTTTCAGCCTGCCTAAATGGAAGTCAATCCCGAGGGGTTGGTTGAAGGTTTTCGACCATCAGATGAGACTTGCATACCACAAAATGACGGACATATTCGGGCCGTGACATTAACTACCAACCCCTCATGGGCATATTCAATCACAATCCAGGGAAATACGGAAGGAAAAACCTCGGGAAATTCTGTTTTTTCCTGTTTCAACCCTTTAAATGAAATAAAGTCAGTAAAACGGGGAAAAAAATCACTCCCACAAATCAATCGAATGTAGTCGTTATGGGTTTTACTTTTTGACGTCTTATTTGTTATTTTATTATTTATTTTAATGAGACGTTTCTTTGCCAGTAGATATTGTTATAAATTTAAAATGGTTTTGTAAATGTGCAAAAATATGACAATCATAACGCCGTTTGATTCAAACTAAACCGGGCTATTCTAATGGCCATGTAAAACATTAAAGGCTCTCTTCTCGGTTAAAACGAGTCTAACCAGCAAGGCGTTAATGATCTTAATTGCATGACTGTTCCCAACCCCATCCCATCTTGGTATAAACTGTATAAAGGGTGGAAAAGTTGTGAAATTCAACTATTGGAAATGGCTGTTATTCAAGGAATATGCTTTATGAAAGGTGTCGTATTCTTTTCGCTTTTCCTTTGCCGTTTATTTTTTCAAGCCCACTTCAAAGAAGTCTAAATATAGTTTCGTCCGAATGGAAGGATATAACACCGGCAAAAAATAAACCATTGCCTCGAGGACACGGTCGTTTATTTTTTGTATAAAATAATATTCGTCTGGGGCCTGTGAAGTTGAGAAAAAAGAGCTACATACTAATAAACATCTATCTCCCATAAAATGTATAAGCACGTAATACATGTGTTGAATTAAAATTATGTATTTCTCTACATTGATTAGTGATCATAAAGATGAAGTCGTTATTTTTCGTATAAAACACAGTGAACAGCTTTTCTTATTTTATGACAAAATATGTAGTGATTAGTGATCGAGATTCGTTGATTATTCAGAGATCGTGCGATCTGGTGTGATGTAGGTTTCAGAAAAACATTTATCGTGTCCACGTTTCGATCTTTGTTGATATCATCTTCAGGACTCTCAGTGTCTGTCTTCTGTGTAATTCTGCCACTCTTGCGTGTCGTGTAATTGTGAACTCTCAACACCACACATTGCTATGCAACACTAATGTTGAGGTAAAAAGTCAGTCTCACGAGCGGAATTCGAACCCACGACTTTCGGCTAAATACGCAGATGCTCTACCACTTTACCCAACGTGACCTCGATCCACCCAGACACCAACTTTCCATCTCAACCCCAACTTTGAATAACCCCTCCTTTTTTCTCATTTCCAATCTTTTTTATTTCAACTAAAAACCTTAATTAATTGCAATTGCTCAAGATAAAATGCGAAACCAATGAATTTATTTACAAACTTGAACCACATTTTTATAATAGCACATAAAAATATATTTTAAGTTTGGAAATAAAATTATTTTTCACTCTTTCAATCGTTTAAATGTATCGTCTTGTATCTCGGTGAATATAATTTTATTGTCAAAAATTGTATGTAAGTGGGTGCGCAGTATATTACTCTCATTAAAAGCTACAGAATCACCCGTTATGTTTTGAAAACACGCCGGTTCCTCCTAGTTCATCAAGGACCCCGGTTTCAGTGTCAATCGCTTAGCTAGTTGTGTTTAAGCCCTTTTTCGGGCATTTTGTCATTAGGTATGTTGGTGACACCTTGGCTTTTTTGCAGAATCTGCACGACCTATTGGATTTGAAAATCTTCTTCAGGTGATCTTTTTTTTCCTGCTTCCTGTAATGCATTATGTATCCTTTTTCCTTCCAAAATTTGTAAGGAAGTTTTTGGTTGTTTGCCTCACATGAATATGTTCCATCGTTCTATCATTTTCTTTTTATCTTTCTGTCTAAGCTGCTCGGTGAAATAGAAAATCTCGTATCTTATATAGAAGTTCCTCTTTCTGCAAGGGCATTCGCTTTCTCGATGCCTTCTACTCTATATGCCATGGTACCAAGCAGATGCCGACTTTCTTTTCCATACCAAATTTGTTTACTATGGTTTTGCAATTACGCACCATATTTGGTTTATAAAATATTAAGCAAGAAATCATTTTTAGTTTCTTATTTGAAAAAATTGAAGATCTACGCGTTTTCGATCCCTTCTAATCCCATATGCCTTGGTACCAAGCAGATGCCGAATTGGTTTGTCATACCAAATTTATTTACTATGGTTTTGCAATTACGCACCATATTTGGTTTATAAAATATTAAGCAATAAATCATTTTTAGTTTCTTATTTGAAATAATTGAAGATCTACGCGTTTTCGATGCCTTCTAATCCCATATGCCTTTGTACCAAGCAGATGCCGACTTTCTTTTCCATACCAAATTTGTTTACTATGGTTTTGCAATTACGCACCATATTTTGTTTATAAAATATTAAGCAAGAAATCATTTTTAGTTTCTTATTTGACAAAATTGAAGATCTACGCGTTTTCGATGCCTTCTAATCCCATGTTGCCTTTGTACCAAGCACATGCCGACTTTGTTTGTCATACCAAATTTATTTACTATGGTTTTGCAATTACGCACCATATTTGGTTTAAGAAATATTAAGCAAGAAATCATTTTCAGTTTTTAATTTGACAAAATTGAAGATCTATGCGTTCTCGATGCCTTCTAATCCCATCTGTCTTGGTACCAAGCAGATGCCGAATTTGTTTGTCATACCAAATTTATTTACTATGGTTTTGCAATTACGCACCATATTTGGTTTAAAAAATATTAAGTAAGAAATCATTTTTAGTTTCTAATTTGACAAAATTGAAGATCTACGCGTTCTCGATGCCTTCTAATCCCATATGCCTTTGTACCAAGCAGATGCTGACTTTGTTTGTCATACCAAATTTGTTTTCTTTGCTTTCGTAATTAAGAACACTTTAATTTAAAAAATATTAAAAAAGAAATCATTTTTAGTTTCTTATTTGGCAAAACTGAAGATCTATGGCGCCTATGATACCTGAGTTTCTGGATATTAAGTTTTGTGCGTTTACGCGCGTGTGCTAACATTTCGCAGTTTAAGGTAAAATATCTATTAAAAAGCTAAAAATGATTGTTAACTTCATAAATTTCAAATTGCTAGTTTAAAACAAAACATACTTACATAAAACAAAATTATACTTATTAAGTTCATCCAATGCCTTCAGCTAGATCAGTACTCACGGTATCGCTGATGAAATGTTTAAAGTTATATAGTTCGTGCTTATGAGTTTGTAGCGAGTTGGTGTGAACATAAAATTATTAGCTTGAATCTGGGAACTACCCTTGACCCCGAAGTATATCCAGTACTGTGGTGTCAAGGGCGACTGTAGTAAAGGCAGTTAAGGCCATTGGATTACATATTCACATTTTTATTCAAATTATTTAAAACTTTTTATTAATAATTATTCACTTAACAATCCATCTATGATAATAAAAGAGTGTTGTTCCATTACGTTCAATATTTTTTAATTAATCTATGGTATATAAATATTTGATTTGATATTTGATCTGCTTGCAGAATTAGGTTTGAAAGAAGTTTCCAGGAGCGTCAGTGGCCGCAACGGTGCTCACTACTCTAAGGCGGGCTTCTAAAACTATTATTATACTAAAACTTATAGTTAAACCCCTAAGATGTCGCCGGGGAACTTCGAGAAAAAGAAAACCTACAAAAATAAACGGAAAATGAATAAGCAAAATTAAAAACCTGTTAACAAAGGGCAATGAAAACAAAAGGTTTTCTTTCGCAGCTGCAATCATTGTGTTTTCTACAGACATGCTCCAGCTATTAAACAGATTGCAGCCTCTTTTAATAAAGGTTTAAATGAGTCTGTTCAAATTATTAATTGCCTCAAGTCGCGGCAATTCAAGTCCAGCCTTTCGTCAATACTATGTGTTGATAGGGGAACCCTTCATTATTCCCAGATTAAGTACAGAAGTCTGGAGACTGGCTTGTACGAAAGCACTTTTCGATTACATCGTTCTGAACCCCTTTATCTCTGTTGACAGACCAAAATTACAAATTGGCGAAGGTTCTCAATGATTGGAGATCTTGCCGAAATCTTTTCGATCTTTATTTATATCATCTTCATTGCTTGGGATTTATAGGAAAACTTAAACATGATCTCAATAATGATCAAATCGTTGGCATGATAAAGAAAATGTTTTTCTAAAACCTACTTCACTCCAGATTGCACTTCACGATCTACAAATAATCATTGGCAAACTGTCACTAAGCCACACGTCGTCAATGATGAAAAAGGCAATGAGTACTGCCGCATTTATAAAAAAAATTCATTAAACTGAATAAGATGAGTTTTTCTTTGCATGGGAAGGATATCCCAACCTTCTAGGCTAATGACAAAGTTCACTCCTTAAAAAACAGTCCAGTTTTGCATTGAATCCATTCAGAATGAAAATATGCAGTGTTTTCCAGTGTTAAATTATTTTTTTTAAGGAAACAAACTGGATCTTACGGACTGCCAGTGTTTGATGACACATTTTCGATAATGTGAAAGTTCCTTTTAAGATGTACTTCCCAACAGTTCTAGATACAACGCTGCAGGACGTTGAACGGCGGTAAAACCAGCTTCAGATTCAACGTAGTCTACCATTTCATCTTCCTGAGAATATGAATTTCGATATACAATACATTACCTAAGACTCCACTTTGAAATTTATTTTCCAGTCTGATAGTTATTACCATTTTTGAATCTGTCTTGAAACAATAAAATTTCAACCGCACATTAAAAGGCAAAATGTTTCCCCCCTACAACTTACATATGTGAATCCGGTTGTTTTTGTATATACAGACCAAAATTAAGCACCTAAGCTGTCTAGATGCTGAACCCGACGGCTATGAAAATTTTTAGTCAATATATAGAAATTGTGCAGGCTAAAATATCCTCACTCTTCCTATTAATTTATTAATCATTCGTGTTAAAATTTTTACTTTTGGTATTATCAATTAGCTTAGGTTTTACAAACCTGTTGATTCCGTTCGAACTAATTAAAGTTTTGCGTATCATATTTTGAAAATCAATGTTTGCTTTTTTATTGACATCACTTTCCATCGCATAATTAGGAATGGACTGGCTAATGCTAATTATTAATACTTTAATTTACGAGTATTGTTGCAGAGGTCCGTTGGCTAAAAGTTTGAAAAGCCATGTTTGGGCTATTAAATTAATAGAAGTGGGCATATTTAAAACCACCGCTAACTTTAGGTTTTATATTATATCACAATTAATTATGGTTTTTAGTTGAGTTGAAAAAAAATTAATGGCACGAGCGGAATTCGAACCCACAACCTTCGGTTAGATACGCACCTGCTCTACCACCTGAGCTATCGTGACCTCGATCCACTTGGACATCAAGTCTCCATCTCAAACTCACCTTACGAGTTTCGAGGTTACGACAGCTCAGGTGGTAGAGCAGCGGCGTATCTAGCCACAGGTAGTGGGTTCGAATCCCTCTCGTGGCATTAATTTTTTTTTCATTTCAACTAAAAACCGTAATTAATTGTGATATATTAATTGGACGAGTAGACCACGAAAATAGTCAATTAGTTTTATATTATATTCGCAGTTGCACATCCTCAGATAAGAATTCAACAATAAGTCTGGTAAATTATTATAAACCATTGTGTGGTAATTAGCGACTGTCGATCGATATTTATTTATTTATTTATTTATTTATTTTACAGTCCAAACAGGTTAGGTACCCAGGCATAGGACAGTCAAGTAACACAACAAAACAATCGTTATATAAAATACTAAAAAATGGTATAAGAATAATAGCACTAAAATCACACTCACAGTCACACTTTCAACCAAAAATTAATATTATAAATAGTTTAATAAACAACATAGCAGGAGTAATAATTAAACTCTCAATTACATTTTAACGCGCGTTTAATATTTTTTTTAAAGATCTGAAGGGTCGAGGAGAAGGGGTCCGTACTGATAGAGAGTCTATTTAAGTGACGCACAGCTGTGGAGATTGAAGACTGTAACCCGTATTTGGTCCTGTGGCGCGAAGTACTAAACAATTCATGGGTCCGTAGTTGACGCTGGGTGATTTATTTAGAAATCGTGAGATGCGTGTCGTGTTGACAGTGCGATGAATGACACAATCACGCAGAAAGCAAACAATTTGAGCCCTAAAGATGATCTGAATAAAGATCGAAACGTTGGCACGACAAAGAAAATGTTTTTCTGAAGCCTACATCACATCAGACCGCATCTCACGATTTCTAAATATATAAATAAATTATTTGGAAAATAGGCATAATTAATTATGTTTTCGGAAGATTTATGCTATTATTTTAAACTATTTGTAAGTAATATAGTTGCGTAACCGTTTGAGAGAATAAAAATTCTCTTTTACAGCCTCTTTAAGGACAAAGAGTAGTACAAATACTGAGTAAGTGTGTTGAATAATTTTCAGAAAATGATAAATTCAGAGAGTACGACTGAACGGTTGTTTTGTTTATACATTTATTGCATTTCTTGTTTCTTCGATCGCCTGGGAGATACGCACTCACGTCCTATCACAACGATGCCCTCGGGTGTAGTTTAGCAAGTATGCTTATTTCAGAGTTCCGCTATAGGATAAATGTCCCATTTTTCGTATAGGGTAGCCGCAGAAAGGTTTACGAAGACAAATTTTTCTTTTTTTATTAAATAATTCTTATTTTTATAAATATTACTTTGGATTTTTTTATAAGTTCAACTGTCAGTACAAAAATGACAGCTTTTATGAAATTACAAATGACAATCATTAGGCTTTCGTAGGCGCGTTCAGTATATACATTTTCCCAAACCTTTGACAATTACATGTTTTATTAAACATTTATAAAATGTCAAAGAAGGTTTTTTTAAGAAGATGGGTTGTTTACTCGCTCCATGCTTATTATTTTTCAATTTCTTATAAATATTAAATTTATAAGAATTTTTAAAATAATTTATTAATACTGATAAAATCTGACAAATGAATTCTTCATAATAATTTGCTATTTATGTTTTTTTTAAGGTAAGGCTTTTGATAAATATGATTAAGTATTCAGTATTTGAAAGATTCGACAGAAATTGCCTTTCCATTAATAAACCTCATTTATCTGCTCATTTTGCATATAAACCTCAATGTATATTAAATTTTAAAACGATTTGTTTTAATGCTTTAATGCTGCAATATTTTTGCCAAGGGTGGTTGAAATAAAAATTTAACGTCTGTAACCCAGACAATATAAAGCCAAGTTCGTGGGTTCGAGTCCAGCTCGTGACTTCAACTATTCATCTCAACCACACTTTACAAAAAAATAATAATAATTTTGTTATAAATAAAATATTTTGTTAAGTAGGACCAATTAGAAACGTATAGATTTATATAATAATTACTAAGAACCTACACTTCACTAACAGCTCCCCCAGGTCAATTCAAGTTCGTCGAGAATCTAACCGGAATGCTAGAAATTTGAATATTTGCCAAAAGGAAAAAAATGAGAAAATTTTGTAGATTGGGATGATGATTTGGTACTTAACGACGATAACTTAACTAATTAGACCACTAACGTGTACTTCGAAAATCGTGGGTTCGAGTCCCGCTCCTGACATTAATTTTCTTCTCAACCACACTTAAATGTCATACCAAATTAAATAATTACTCTGGTTACCTAGGAACAACAAAAACATAGAAAAATACAAATTATTTTGTTCAACTCTTCCAAATTAAAGGCTATTTTCAATAAGTCATTTTTTTACTGTATGTTTTAAAATGTATAACCTTTTTCTAAAACACCCCTTATAATTTAAAATTATTATTTTTTTATTATAATATTTTAAATAGTTTTGCATGTTGTCGTATCTTTGGATTTTTTTTTTGTTTCTGCTGTCAAATTTCTAGCCCACTGATGTTCCTTACCTGTTTGATTTCCAACTGCGGTGGTTGATTTTCACATGTGCCAAAACGGCAGCCGGCTATTTTTGCAACAGAACTGCGTATCCCTCGTTAACTCAACACGCGATTACGTGTGAAAACCGATGAGCAAACAGCAGAACAGTCCCGAATCGCGACTTAGTGCCGACTGTGGGGAATTCGCCTCCAGCCTCCTGGACCTGCGCTCTTATTAACGAAGACCCCCGGTGCACGTTATATAGTTTATTTATTGGGATTCTCTCTCGCGTTATTTTTATTCGCCATTTGATAAACATTATGTTAGCATCCGCAGTGTTAATATCCTCCCCTCCTGAATCGGGAAATCATAAAACACCACAAATTTCAACTGCGTTGCTTTTCGATTTGTCGTAGTAGGTGACCTTTACATGCCATATGTATTTTGTCACGATAAACGTAAAAACAGAAATAGTGAAGTAGAATATTGTTGTTTTTAAATACTCCTCTTTCCATTTGTAACACTCTTACATACGAAAAACACACAGCCACATTTATTATAACCCTCTCACACTCTTTCCCATTTTCTCTCTCTCTCTCTCACTCTCTCTCTCTCTCTCTCTCTCTCTCTCTCTCTCTCTCTCTCTCTCCATGTTTGTGAAACTCATTTATCCTCCAGTTTCTATATTTGGCTCCTTATGTCTGTTTCTCTATGACTCCGTTTATCCTACTTCCTTTTCTTTCAATCTCCATCTCTACAATATTTCTCTCCGTTATTTCCCTCTTTCTTTCTTATCTCTGTGTCTCTGTCTCTCTCTCACTCTCTTTCTCTCTCTCTCTCTCTCTCTCTCTCTCTCTCTCTCTCCCTCTCTTATATATATACATATATATATATATATATATAAATCGGACATGTATTTATTTATATAATTATGTCATTACAATACATTTCTATATTTTTCTCCCTATTTCTCTCTGTTTTATGTATTACAATATTTCTTATGTGCTGTTTTGGCGTTTTATCGGCTATTTCATCGGTCATTTCACGCCCTAACATCCACATTAATATTATTATTATTATTAATTTTTAAGGGCGTTTTAACGGCTAAGGTATTTTATAATTTTTTCTTTTTTTTTATCTATGTGGCTTGTTTGTTTTCGTGGTCTTTACTGTGGCTTTATTTTTGTTTTCCGGGTCACAGTCGATCTAATTAATGCTCCCTCCATCCCACTTCTCACCCCCCTCACACTCTCTCTCTCTTCCTCTCTCTTTCTCAAAAAAAAAATAAAATAAAAAACCACTGTTTATATTTCTTGCCCAATCTCTTTGCTTTTCTTTAAATCTTACTGTTTCTTTTTCGAATTATTTCTATTTACGTTTTTCCATCTCGTACATATTCGCACTCCTTGTTCCTTGATGTTTCCCCTTCTCTTTCTTTTTCTCTTTTTCCTGTAGTTCCTTCAGTTTCCTTGATTTTCTTTTTTATCTTCCTCTCTCACTATTTCTTTCTTTCTCGATCACTCTTTATCTCTTCTCTTTGTATTCTTACCTTGCTCCCCAGGAAAAAAAGATAGACAAAGGTTTCTTCTAAATGTCTAAACACTAGAAATATTCTGCTTACACAAACGTGTGGCCATAGAAAAAGTTTACCTGCGTAGTTTCGGAGTATAACAAGTACAACTCAGTCGTGGGAGAAGACGTGATATTTAATCCGCAAACTCAGAAATTAAAAAATAGGATACTTGGAAAAATACGAAGATGGCAGCTGCCGTTAAGAAAGTGGTGCCATGATTGGCGGAATAATTTTCCGTGTGTGTTGACTCGATCGATTGCAATCGGATATATATAAGCGTAAATCAACATGAGCGTCGATCAATAAATAGAAGATTCTGCATTGATATTAAGTAGTCAATCATATTTACATTTGAAGTGTAAAATCTTGTCATATTTGTCTGATTAAATTGGATATACATAATCTGAAACGTTATATAATATGCACTGATTAGTTATAATTTTTCGATTAGAATAATTACACAGTTTTTACATTAATGAAAGTTCCGACAAAGCAGCAGTTTATAGTATGATATAAATTTCAACTTGCTAAATTTATTCGACTGTTTAGTCTAACTGACAACTTCGGTTCATCCCATCAACGATAATACATTCGAACCAGCCTCACACTACCTTCCCGTTCTGTTAATCCTAGAAGCACCAAGTTAACTACTAATACTCACCTCGAAACATAGATCAATGGTTCTGTTGATTGGAAAATGTTTCAACTGTAGAACACCTTGAACCAATAAATCAGACTTCTGCTTCGAAGTATTAACTCAATTAGCAAATTAAATTTGATCGCAACGGCAATAAAACGAAGTTTACGTGTAGCTTTGCTATGAAGAATTACCAAAAAGATAATGTGAAGTGTACACCAATCACTGTCAATGATACTTTCGGTTTTTAACTTTCTTCACCATCGTAACGAAGGCCAGTAGGCAAAGCGAGATGTAGAAAACTTATGTTCTCCTTGTACCTCTTTTATTAACTTACGACACTAATAATGATATGAAAAATCTCAAAGCAAAGTGAGATTTTTTTGTACTTTCCATATATAAAGCGCAAATTAGATAAATATTTACTTATTGGCAAACATTTTTTATTATTGAACTACGTTACCATATGTTGTTTGTACATAGACCTGAAGATAATCAACGTAGAATTAAATATTTTCTTTAAGGTCTTTACTGTTTCTTCTAGCTATTTTTGTCATTAAAACCATATATTATCACAGTGTATTACATTAATGACAAGATTTAAATCTTGTTTAAAAATATATGTACAAAGGATTAAAATTAAGATTAAACCCGACACATAACGTCGACTCACGTAAGGTTGGATTGATACTGTTAGTGAAGTCTACCAGGCTCTGTGCACGCATCATTATGCGCCCTCTAGAGGTCGCTACTTTTTTTCAGTTCTTTATAAATTTCCAACAATCCCCTAAATGGTAAGATGGAACCTATTGGGTTGTCCGGAAAATAATGCAGGATTTTGGTATTAAACAAAAAAAAAAAAAAAGAAACTAGTTACTTTAAAGCAATGTTCTTTAATCAAAATAATTTCCCATACTCTCAATACATTTCTCCCAACGTGTTGGTAACTTATTAATTCCGTCTGAGTAGAATTCAGAATTTTTAGAATTGATAAAGTCAATAAATGCATTTTCCAGTTCCGTTTGATTTTTGAATATTATGTGTTGTAAGTAGTGGTCCAGGTGTCTAAAAGAATGGTAGTCAGTAGGCGAGAGGTCCGGAGAGTAGGGTGGGTGAGGCAAAGTTTCATAGCCAAGCTCCAATAATTTTTGTGACGTTACACGTGACACATGTGGTCGAGCGTTGTCATGCAACAAAATGGGCCCTTTCCGATTGACCAAAGAGGGCTTCATTACTGCCAATTTCTGATGCATGGTATTAATTTGGTTACAGTATGATTCAGCATTGATGGTTTCGCCAGGATTTAAGAAGCTGTAGTGTATTAAACCAAATGAAGCCCACCATACCGTAACCATTACCTTTTTTTGATGAGTGGCCTTGAGGTGGTCAGCGACGGTCGTTTTACTGACTTTGAGTTGCTCCGCAAGTTCTCGAACAGTTGTTTTGGGGTTTTCTTCCACCACTGATCGCAGAACATCATCATTAAGAGAGGAAGGCCTTCCACGACCTTCTTCATCTTCAAGGCTGAAATCTCCCTCCCGAAATTTTTTAAACCACCTTTGCACAGTGCACTCATTAACACAACCCTCGCCCCAGACTTGGTTAATGTTTCTAGCCGTTTGGGCTCCGCTTCGGCCGAGTTTAAACTCGTAAAAGAAAATCGTACGAAATTCTCGATTTGACATTATAAGGATGACTGAATTATTTCCAAGTTGCGGAATGCTACAGAGGTAAACAAACAATATCATTTGGAAGAGGATTAATAAGTGTTGACATTCATACAAATGGGTAATATACAATCTTATCTGTCTTGGTTGATTCTAATGTGAATTTTTTGCTCTGTCCAACATATTGAGCGTCGCAGCCACCACAGGACACCCTATAAACCACATTAGATCGTGTGCCAATAGGCTCTTTAGTATTTTACCATATGTTAAACATCACAAAATAGCCTTATAATTTTTACAAATATTCATTTATTAATACTTATTCTTTTGCAATTAACTACCAAAGTAATAATAGATAAAAAAAATATGTGGTGTTTAGTGACCGATATTTAATGATTATTTAGATATCGTGAGATGCGGCCTGATGGGTTTTAAAATACATTTTCATTATCCTGCTAATGTTTCGACCCTTATTGAGATCATCCTCAGGGGGCGTTATTATCGATAAATATGATGAAAAAAATCACAAAAATTAGGTAACACCATCATTACATTCCTTACATCGAACATTTCATTTTTCAACAATTTAGCTTTCCTTTCCGTAATTATCCCCGTGTATATAATCCCGAAAGGATAATCAGGTCGAACCATTACCCATTCATTCCCATTATTGGCTCCTTTTACCTCGAAAAAGCCGAATTCTCATGAGATTTGTTTTCTGTCCCAACTTCCTTCCCCACTTATTCAAAGTCCAGCGAATAAATAAAAATTACCAATATCTCATTGGCCCTCCCAACACAACACCCAATAATGACACATCCGCATAGAAAACAAACACTTTGAGTGGGGAGAAATATTTTGATTGAGTCTAAAATTCCTATCATTGCATAAATTCACATTTACACATCATACATGTATTTGTATAGTTTAAATAATAGTTAAAAATTCCAGGGCTTGAAGATGATCTCTTTAAAGATCGAAACGTTGGCCCGATAAGGAAAACGTTTTTTGTAAAACGTACGTTACACTAGACTGCATCTCACGAACACCAAATTATAAAAAATAAATTGTGGCTCTACATCTTTTAATTTTTTTTCAATTATCTTTGTGTAGATAAAATCTTTTGGGTGATGTTTAGAAATGTGACAAATCATTTTAAAACCATTGCACGGAATTTTTGAACAAGAAAGCAAGTTTTTGCTGCTTAGCAGTAAACTCTTTTCTCAACAAAGTCAATTGGAAGAATAGGCCATGAAATTTAATTGTGAACAATTATTTTGATCAATACTCTGTCTTATCCTATAAAAAGCCTTCTGATTTTTGTTTTATTTGTTAATTTTCAATGAGGGGTTACTTTTAGGGTCTTGCGTTTCTTTACATGACACAGGAGAAAGAAATTAAAAAGAAATCAACAGGACTGAATTGATTGGAGACTACATTTTTCCAAAATATCACAAATTTTATAATTTGCAATATATTGTTATTCCATTTTCGGTACCTATACGAATAATCAACGTTTCAGAGTTTAGACTAAAGTTTATGTATTAACATCCTAGGGCAAGTTAATTTATATTCAATTATCAATATTCCGAGTTGCCGAAAAATAATTTGAGTGGGGTAGGCAATTCGCCATTTTTTGCCGAGTCGACGAAATTCGAGGGTTTTCGTTTTCCTGGAGGAAATCGACTCCATTTCCATTCATTAATGCAGGTCGCTTTTCCTTGATAGCTGCATTTACATGGCCCAGTTCGGAAATGTACTTGATGGAATTTACCACTTCCAGCAAGCTCTTCATATTAGAGAATCCCTCTGGCGATACCATCAAATGAAATCCTGTTTGAAGCTGGTAAAATGAAAGTTCATCAATTTTCAGCGACAATATTTGACAAGAGTTTTCATCAGTGGTAAAAAATAAAAGTCAGATTTTCTATTGTAACATCCTGCTTGGGTATTCAATGCAGTCTCTTTTTTCCCAATGAGTAGTGCATTCTGCCACGCGACAGCTATGACACAACTTTCCACAAGCTGGCAAGTACAAATCTCTCGTCGGAAAAGATCATTCAGATGCTATACAATTATTTCTCCCTCAAGTTGTTGTTGTATTTGTTGGTTTTTTTTTAATGCTCATTGTAAACTAGATAAAAACAATTAACACCAAATTCACACACACGTACTGAGTATATTTTCAGAGAGTATTCCTATTCCTGGTACTGCGTGAAAAATCACCGATTTGCGAGATTTAATGTTGTTGTTACTTTTAGAAATTTAATAATCAATCGTATTTTACATGCATAATGAATGTGATTAAACGGCAAAATTACGCTTATGAAAGGAACTCACTGAGATGGTTAGGTAAAATAATAAAATGAAAATAAAAAGAAATGGAAATAATTAAACAAACAAATAAAGAAGACTAAGCTGAGCTAAATTAAGGTGACCGTTTAGAAAAAGATAGATGACGATGGCGTGGTTTATTTAAAAGTGCATGTAGGTCTCCTAATCCTATGTACTTATCATACAGAAAGACTGTGAAAAAGAGGACCTAAAAATAAAAAGATAAATAGATAGTTGTGTAGAGATTAGTGACAGTTAATCGATAATTATTCAGATATCGTGAGATGCGGTCTGGTGTGATGTAGGTATCAAAAAAACATTATCTTTATCGTGATAACATTTTGATCTTTAATTGAGATCATCTTCAGGGCTCAAAGTGTTTGTCTTCTGTGAAATTGTGCCATTCTTGCCTGTCGTGTTGAGAGTGCCATGAATCTACATCATGAAACCTACATCACACCAGACAGCATCTCACGATATCTGAATAATTATAGATAGATAGATAGATTGAGAGAGAGAGAGAGAGAGAGAGAGAGAGAGAGAGAGAGAGAGAGTAAGATTTTGAAAGAAAGAACACAAACATTATAGAGGAAGAGAAAGTACGATAAGAAAGGTAAAAAGTAAAACAATAATTCGAAACAAAGTGAGACAGAGTGACATACATATAAAAATAAATAAAGAGAGAGTATTAGAAACAAAGTGAGAGAATGGGAGAAAGTGAGTGAGAGTAATGGGAAAGAGACAGTTTATTAGTTAGGAAAGTGGAAGGAAAACAGCGTTTAAAAATAAAGAAAAAGAACAGTAGGAGAAATAGAGTATTAACGAGAGAAAAGACTGAAAGAAAGTCTGAGAAAAAAGTATAATAAAAGAGATGATTAGAAATCTATAAGTGTAAACACAAAATTTCAAAAGTTTATGTAATTAAATAGCCTGATAATAACCTCAGGCCTGTTTTTTTATTTGTTTTTGATAACATTGAAATCTATTTCCCTTGTTTCTTTTGTGATCAAATAGCCTCTCAATTTCATTTTTAAAAAATGTATTTGAGTTTGTGGTAGTGACAGTTTCATAAACACGTTTGGTTTTTTGTTCTGTCATACCACTATGATAAAGTGTTTCAATTGTTTATGTATAATAGTGTCAAAATAGGTTTTTCTTAGGGCTTTGACTAATACAATTTTTTGCCATTATATTGGTGAATTAAACCATTTGAAGGAATAAACATTATATAATTGTCAAATAAATAACTCTTTAACCAACAAGTATTTAAATAATGCCAGGCATGGTATTGTAAATTTAAAACCAAGCATAGTCATTAGACTATAAGAGTTTCTGAATTATTTTAAAATGTTTGTTTTGTTTCATGTGTTGATATATCTTTAAATGACACAGCTTTTTTTATTACTACCACAGTATTGGTTTTCTGTTAGTTTTTTAACGGTTTTAATGGAAATTTCTTACGGAACTGGGAAACTATATTCAACTGACACCTGGCGGTTAATGGGAGAATTTGTTTTCCAGTCGTTCCTGACTTTCAGCGCCAGATATCAGACCGTGTTCTATCAAGAAAGAAAATTTAATTATTACTCTTCTACAGTTCTCATTTTGATGTAAAGTTTTAAATTTTTAAACGCAGTTCAAGTTCCCTTTTACAATGACCGTTCTTTCTTTCAACAGCTTTTGTTAATGTGGTGCAACATATTCAGTAAGGAAAGGTTTATCCTTCTGCGTTTTCTCCCGCAACGGGAACGCAATCTCTTTGTTCTAGTGGCGGAAATTAATTTTAAATGCGCCAGGGATGAGGGATCGAGCATAAAGAATTTTTTCCCTATCTTCTATCTCCGCCCTATTTGCATACGCATCCCCGTTTTTCTTTTTGTGGCGTATAACGAGAAATGGGCTCGTTTAAATTGAATTTAATGAAAATGACCCTAGCCGAATTTCTTTAGAAGACGAAACTCTTCTTGATACATTAACTAATTAGGTAGTTGGCAATTGCGAAAATGAAAACATAAATTGAACAGCAAATGAAAGTATTGGAAGAATATTCGATGTTGAACGCAGTTTCTAAATAGGTTTCTGGAGAAATAATAACAAATATGTGCGTCCTTCAGAATTTCAATAACAGGGAGAATTCTGCTGTTTCAAAAGACAGTTCTACTTAAAAAAAAAAATGATCTATTAATGTTTAGTGGTCTAATTGACTAAATTACTTCTTTGAATTAATTTTTCTTTTTATGCATGTTCTTAGTTCAGATGATAAAATTAACGTCACGAGCGGTATTCGATCCCACGACCTCAACACTTCGATCCACCCGGACACCAATTCCTAACTCAACCCACAACTCTTCAAATTTTCCATCTTCTTTGCCATTTTTTTTTATTGCGCGTTGACTTTACATAAAAAGGAGAACTAATTTGATAAACTTGTTTTTAATTAATTCCAAATTCATTCAGGATCTCCTATTACTATGGTGGTAGTAAATCTTGTATATTCTATTGCTTTGTAAAAATAAAAAAAATAGAGAATTATACACATTTTTTACGATGGTTCGCAACAACAGAGATTATATCAACCGTTGGGTTTCTTGATTTACAAATAGGCTAGCGGTAGGATAAAGAAAATAAATTATTGTTCTCTGATTAACTAGTCTGATCATAACTTGGATAAAAAATGGGAAAATAAATTATAAATTAGTATGATTAATAAGCAGTAATTATACAGGTATCGTGAGATGCGGTCTGGTGAGATGTAGGTATCAGAGAAACATTTTCTCCATCGTGCCGAAGTTTCGATCTTTAATTGAGATCATCTTCAGGGCCTGGGATTTACAAACATAGTTTACATTTAGAAATCACTAATCTCTACGCAAATTACGCAGTAAAGTCAAAGACGGAAAGCTGCGAAAGAGACGGCTGCGGATGAACCATGTCGGTTTCTTTCCATTAAACTACCACCACCCCAACGAAAAAGGTATAAAAAAATATTTCAATCCACAATATTAATTGAACTGTTTTCGTAATATTGATGATTAGATTAAAAGTAATTTAGATATCACTAATAAAAATTCAGTGCAAATATTTTTGTCAACTTTGACTAGAAAACTAAGATTCTTATATGACTGTTTTAACTGACAATTTTAACTTAATATTTGTGAATTCATGATTCCGAAATTGTGAGATGCTTATTTTTTAATATTTTTAATTTTTTAATAATATATTAATAATAAATATTTTTTATATTCAATCGAAGTATTTCTACTAACGCAAAGTGTTTGTTTTCTGTGTAATTGTGCCGTTCTTTCGTGTCGTATTGAGAGTGCCAATGAGATATTGCTGTTTTATATTCCCTGGGTTTTCATGAGGTGGGGAGGGAAGTCGATATAGAAAGACATTTTTGTATGAGGAATCAGGGTCTTTGAGGTGATAATAGCCGACGAAGGGAAAAAACTTTGGTAATATTTCGGCCAGATTATCCTTTACTACCGAAGCTTGAACAAATACTTTGATTGAAAAAAAAGAATTCATTGTATAAATTCATTTGTTTCTACATGCTACATGTATTTGTTAAATTTAAACAATGTTTGTAAATCCCAGGCCCTGAGGATAATGTCAATGTGAATCGAAAATTTGCCACGATAAAGAAAATGGTTTTCCTAAACCTACATCACACCAGACCGCTTCTCACGATTTCTGAATAATTAACGATTGACGGTCACTAATAACCACACAGTTAAGTATATTTATTGCTACTAATAAAATAACTTTGCGATTTCTCAACATTCCCACGATGGTATCACAATCAAGTTCATTTTTAAGAACAAATTTGAAAAAAAAAATCCACTTTTTTCATTAGTACATTTACACCAAAGTTTGAAACGACGTAGGCTCAACATTAATTAACGTTTAGCCTCTGGTTGGTATGTGAAAATTAAATTACTTTTGAATGAGTTTCCATTTGCGTTTCATTCGGTCAGAATGCAGGTTAGCTAATGAGCTGGAGCAGTAAGTAAAATTGAACGGATACATTTTCTTTTTTACCGGAGGATAAATTCGCGATGTGCGTTTCAACAGAGGCCGAATATGTAAATAAAAATTTTAAATGATGATTTTAACTAATCTATGTAAATTGTGGGTAATTTGATTTGGATCCGGCCGACACGGGTGTTCATGATGTAATCAAATACATGCTACCCCTTATGTAAAACAGTATAATACTTTTCAATTTCAATGATTTACTTATTTTCATGTTGGAATTTTAAGAAGTACAAAATGGTAATGAAAGGGGGAAACACTAAAAAAAATAATTCAGGCCCTTCTTAAATCTTAATAACGAGAATAAATCAACCTGGGGTATCAACGAAAATGTAAATTAAAATCTTAGATAATGACTTGAACTAGTATATTTCAGGGTGAGTAAATAATTTGATCTGGCTCCGGCCGACACTGGTGTTCATGATGTAACGTGGTGATCCATTATTTACTTATCTTCAAGTTTGAATTTTACTAGATACCAGAGGGAAGAAAAATGAAATACTGAAAGCAATATTTAATTCATATTGTACATTGATTATAAATCCGTTCGATTTTGTGGTCCGATTAAACAAATAACTTTTCTCGATTAATTAATTTTTATAAACGTTAATGGTTGAAAGAAGTTATTTGGACAATCGGACCAGGAAATCTAACGGATTTAATAAATAAATTGAAGCATGCCTTCACTAAATCTTTTCGTTGGCATTTCGTTTGTAGCTGAGAATCGGATATATTACACGTCATTTGAAAAAATTGGCAAAAAGGTGGGTTACGATGGGAAGTCGGTATGTGAGCGGATCGAAGCCACTATAGCTCAAGTGGAGCAGCTGCATATTTAGACAAAATGGGTTCGAATCCGGCTCGGGATACTGACTTTTTTATTTCAACCAATAACTTAAATAAAAATTTATTATAAATATCGTGACATCAGGAATTTACAAATCTTAATTACCACAATAAATTTCAAGTATTAAAAGAAGAACAACAATATGGAAACACTATTTACCTTCTCCTGACCCCCTCGCGCATTAATCATACTAATTTGTAACTTATTTTCCCATTTGTTGAACCAAGTTCAATCAACCATCAGACAAGTTAAATGGCAAGCAACTCCTTCTTTTCATTATTGTATTGCTAGTTTATTCGTACTTCGTGCTTCATCAGTTGTGACCCCTCTCTACTCACGCTAATAAATCATTTCCGAGAAGTACAATTCATTCACACCATCCAAGTGTATTCGATATTCTCGAGGTAATTGGAAATAAGCCTCTTTGTCAACGCTAATAAATTACTTTTCAATTAATTTAGGTTTTGGTTGAGATAAAAAGTCAGTGTGACATGGGAGATTCGAACCGACGACCTTTTTCCAAATGTCTTGTAATCTATTTGTTTCTCGGCGACAAATGAAATTTTCACGAAGAGCTTTAGTGAAGTGTACATAATTATATTTTTATAAGCTTCCTGGTCCGCTTGACCAAACGACTTTTTTTCAAATATTTACAATTTTCGATAATACAGATAATACAGTTGAAAAATGACAAATAGTATGAAAATTCAAAAGGTTGGGTTAATACGGGACATTAGTGCCCGAGTGGCCGTAGGTTCGAATCCCACTCGTGACCCCGGCATTTTTTATTTAAACCAATAAACATAAATAAAAATAGAGTAGAAATTTCGCCGTCATCAGGAATTTACTAATTTTAATTGCTACAATAAATCTCAAGTATTAAAAAAGAACAAAATTATGAAAGTTATAGACGCCAGAAAAAAATTCAGATAGGTGGTTGAATACATTAATTATTATAAATTATAAGTGGATTGATTTGGTAGGTCAATAAATGATAAAACTTGAATTTATCAATAGTAAGTATGATATATGCTTTTCTACCATCGTACAATATTTCACATTGAAAAATGCGAAATACTCCCATCAGATTAAAGAGGCTTCAATGGTTGTGATTGCTTTTTATCAAATTTACATGTAAAGCAATGACACTTTTATCGTATCAGCCAAATAAAGCCGACCGACCGGCCGTAAAAAGGAGCATTGGATTATGAAGAATCCCGTGGACTATTTATTACAGACCTCGAGGGACGAACCGTACATCACGCCGGCCCAGATATGAAGCCGAGTGTACCGTCACTCCGTAATATATTAGCGCTTAGCCTGTGCAGGATAGTTCTATTCGTTTATAATATCCATTCTTCTTCCTTTCAGCACAAAAGAAATATCAACGTCCAAAGCAAGAAAGAAATCAATCGTGGAAACATGCAGTTATATTATACAACTTTTTTTAAATTTAGAAATCGTGAGGTGCAATCTTGTGTGATGTAGGATTCAGAAAAATATTTTCTTTATCGTGCCAACGTTTCGATCTTTAGTGAGATCATCAACGCTCAAAGTGTTATGTTCTGTGTAATTCGGCACTCTCGACACGACCCGCAAGAATGCGCAAGTACACAGAAGACTTTAAGCCCTGATGATGAGCTCAATAAAGATAGGAACGTAAGCACGATAATTGTGTTTTTGAGTGTCGTGTCGAGCGTGGCTCACGTGCGTGTCGTGTAATTTTTCAATCTCAACACAACACGCAAGAAAGGCACAATTACACAGAAATTTTTGATCTTTGATCTTTGATCACTGAAGAGGGTCTGAATAAATATCGAAACGTTCGCACGATAAAGGAAATAACCGCATCTCACGATTTCTAAATAAATATCGATTAAGGATCACTAATCCCCACACATATTATACAATATTAAAAATTAATTTTGGATAGCACATTCATTCGCAAAGAGAAACCTCATTGGAATATTCGAATACTTTTTCAAACAGTCAATTAGGCATAAGTTTCATGCGATAATTAATAATAATAATTAATCCGGCTTGTTTCAGTCAGTCGCCGTGATCCTTACTGAACTTCTTAATTCGAGTTATAGTTAATTTTTTGTTGCCTTTTCTAAACGGGTATTAATAACTTCGTTAAAGACTGCTTAGAAATGATGAGAGAGTAGGAAGAATAAAAGAAGAAACGTCAAGAAAGTTTCGAAAGGCTGAGTCCACAACCGAGTCGGCTGTACATGGGGTACGAGAATGGAATATTTACAGCAACTGTTAGTAACTCAACCGGGCCAATAAAGACGGCCGAAAGCAAAGTAAAATATCCGACGATGTTGAATTCATAAACATTCCCATTTAAATATTTATTTATTAACAGAAAACTAACGTATACGCTTTTATTGATGACAATTTTTTTATTTCTTTAATTTGATAAATTAAAGACAGTCCTAGTTGGAAAAAAATACATTTTAATAATATTTTCGGAGGAAATGTTTTCTATTAATAGTTACATAACAGATTTGCATATTATTTTACAGTTTTTAATGATATAATTTACTTAGAAGTAGTGACATGCGATACGAGAAAATTTTCAATGCCAGTACTCGATACTGGCATCGAAGGAAATATTCGTTACTACTAAAGTACCTCCAGAAATGTATCGATTCTAACGAGTACTTACTCATGTTAGTAATTTGTCGTGTAACCATAATTGATCAACTTACTACAGAATTGTGGATAAAATAAGCCCGTGCGTTAAAATAAACAAAAATTTTGTAAATTATTTTCTCAATTTTAAATACATTTTCAAACAGTGGGTACGTTGGGTAGGTAAGAAGCAAAACAAGAAAAAGCAGTGATCAAATTCAACTGATATTTCATTTTTGTGGTTATCGAATTTTGAGAAAATCGATCGACTGTTTTCTTTTAAAATGTTTGAAAAGATTATACGTATTCAGGCACACGAAATACCGACGATTCAGTTTTCTTAGTACAATAACCTCATACGCCTTATTTTTGAGAGGAGACATGATGAGGTATCTAATTTTGTGAAGCAAGGCGAACACTTTTTAGGTACTTGAAGGCAATAACATATTAAAAAATATACTGAAATTGAAAGGGGGCGAGGTGCGACGCAGGAAAGGATTATGAGTTACCACAAATATCAGCACAGTTACGAACCACAATTTCGGACTCTCGATTAATTTTGTTGGCTTCTTTGTTGAATCTTGTAAGCGCTAATGGCAACTTGTCAACTCCCAGTTTATGAAAGGTAAGTTTCGAACGAAAAGTAACAATTCAATATTACTTGGGCACACTCTACACGACGCGAGAATGTCACAACTACGCAGTAAACAAACATTTTGAGCTCTGTACATGATTTGAATAAAACTGTAACGTGGCACGATAATGAAAATATTTTTTTTAAAACCTAGGTCATACGCGACCGCACCGATAACCATTACTTTTACACTGATTAAAAAATCTATTTGACTATTTTTACCGATAATACAAAAACATACTCGATACAGTGCTTATATCGAATGACAATATTCGCCCCGCTTGTAGGCGCCCCCCACCCCCCAAACAGTATCTAGTCAACTTCCAGTTTGATTGAAAGTAAGTTTCGAGCGAAAAGTAACAATTCAATTTTACTTTGGCACTCTCAAGTCGACAGAGAAGAATGACACCACATCACGGAAAGCAAATACGTTGAGCTCTGAAGATGATCTCAGTAAAACTCGAAATATTGGCACGATAAAAGAAATCTTTTTCTAAAATCTCTATCACACCAGGCCGCATCACACAACCCCTAAATAACCATTATTGAACACTGAATAAAAATTCAATTTGAGTATTTTTTACCGATACCACAAAAAGTGTTCGACTATAGTGGCAATATTCGATACCAAAAGTTCGCGGTATCGAAAGAAAATAATCTATACTTTACTAATATCGATTAATTTTTATGTCACATGCCGCTTGTTGTCGCTACTAACAATAACTAGTCAATTTGCAGTTTGATGGAAAGTAAGTTTCGAACGAAAAGACATAATTTTGCTTGGGCACTCTCAACACGACAGACAAGAATGAAACATCAACACCGAAAGCAAATACGTTGAGCTCTGAAGATGATCTCAGTAAAGCTCGAAATATTGGCACGATAAAAGAAATCTTTTTCTAAAATCTCCATCACACCAGACCGAATCACACAACCCCTAAATAACCAGTATTGAAAACTGAATAAAAATTCAATTTGAGTATTTTTACCGATACTACAAAAAAAAAAAAAAAAAAAAAAAAAACTCGACACAGTGGTTATATCGACTGACAATATTCGATTCTAAAAGTACTTGGCATCGAAAGAAAATAATTTACATCGAATTGGTATCGCACGTGACTAATCAGAAGTGAAATATTGTAAATTTATCATACATAACGATAGATATAACGATAAATGTTACAATTCAATATACTTAGCGACGATTTTGAATGGCAAAAAAGGATATGGGTTATTTAAAACGTCGAGATTATAATGTTTAAACAGGATCTTATACTGAAGTAAACGTGCTTTTGGCCAAGGCGGAGCAACTTTGTTTGCTCTCTTCTCTATGAAGTACAATCTTCTTCCATTTGTTTCCTCGAGCTTGAGTGATTACGTCGTTTATTCCTTTTTTCTTTTCTTTTTGTTTTTTATCGAGAAAAACTCGAACGTCTCTTAATCCATTCTCTCCGGCTAAGAATGAAATCTGAAGAAAAGTCGGCAGATAAATTAATCAATTCGAATAAACGGTTAATTGTTGTATTAAATGCGCTGCATGGCTCTAGATGGAGGTTGTGCACGGAACGGAAACTCATGATAAACTGCCTAGATCAAGACAGATAAATTACGCCGAGATTTATGTTCGCTAACAGAACATGGTAAACTGTTTCAAACAACTTGACAATTTTTGTCTATTATGGCACGTTGATTAACATAACCGATAGCATTCTTCTCTTATCCATAATCTACAATAGTTTATTAACTAATAAATTTTTAACACTTAAAATATTATTATGAATCACTCTGGTATTACTCTTAGAAAAGGGAAAAACAAGATCAACGATATTATATCAAAATTTTCAGTTTTCTGATTTTGTTGTTTTCTTTATAAACTTTTTTATGATCAGCAGAATATCTAAAAATTGCAGTTAACATTCCAATGATCGAAAACGCATTGGATCCAGATAAAGTTCATAAGAGTCGTTACTACTTCAACTAAAACACGGAATATCCAAGGAAAAAATTTTTGCATACATTATCCCACAAATAAATATTTTTATTTTTATAACCTCTTATGTCTTTAACACTTATCTGATTGTACATCATCATAGTCGATAAATTTTACAGACAAATTCTGATGTTTTTTGTAGTTTTTTATATCCCACATCACTTAATGCAAACTTACTCATCCTACGTAAAAAAAGAAATCAATTGAATTAGAACACCCTTGAAATACATGTAGAACAAAGGTAAATATCTTCATAAAAAATGTATTTCAATTTATTTTCTTGATTCCTTGCGCCATTTACAAGAACGTTCGGGTGGTTTAATTAAAATCTACGATAGAATCGACAGAACAAAATTTTACAAAAAATGGTGCACACGAAAAGAAACAAACGTTTCGTTTATTTCGTGCAATTTTGTAACAATAATATATACCATAATGAACTTGTGTAAAGATAAATAAACCAAGTTAATTTTTAAAAATCGTTTACATTGATGATATTCATAAAATCGAAAATAAATCTTCATTTATGATAGAATGAAACGTTGTAGTTTTACAAAAAGATCAATTTTCTTTTTACACTGCATTTTTTCTCTATCAAAAGTAATAAACATTTCCTGGTCTATGATATTTTTTTTTTTTGTAAACAAAATTTTAAAAAAGTCTGTAAAAACGCAGCAAACACGTAGACGCCACGCTGGATTTATTGGCCCTTTCTCGTCGGATTGCGGTCGGTGACCAAACGGAAAAGTTGAACGGCGTGTGTCCATGTGTATACGTCGAAAGGACAGTTTATATCAGTTTATTCCTCTGAGGGATTTAGAGTTGTTTAATGGGCAACAGTGAAAGGGCGTAACAATCATTCCCTGCTACCGATTTGTTTCAGTTTCCCTGACAATGTTAAATCTCTTCTGTCATCGTGTATATAAAATCCACTTGATCCCTTCTTCCTTTTCCCTTTTCTTCTAATTAATTGAAAATAACTTGCATTTAATATCAAGACATTAACCGTCAACGACTCTAAACAACAGCTATTTGGATTATCGTGAAATGCGGTTTGGTGTAGGTTTAGACATTTATTTTTATCGGGCCAACGTTTCGATCTTCATTTAGATCATCATCAGAAGCTGATATAGACATTGTTTAAATTATACAAATTCACGTAGGATGTGAAAAAAATCATTTGTACAACATTAGAAATTTTAGATGCTAAGTGTTTGTACTCACTCGAACTGTTTTGTTTTGTCACGATTGTGTATTTTCACACAATACTATTGTGGGTGTGTATACTACACATATTGCCACCTCAATATTACATCACCATCCTCTTCATACAATAATAAACACTGCCAAACGGCAGCTTCATATCGTTGTCTCCCTAGGCCATTTTTACCACAATAACAGAAAACTGTCACACCCGACCGCATCTCACTGTCCTCAAATAATAATTAATTAACTGTCAATAAACACCATAAATTTATACAGTACATGAATGCTAACATAAAACCATAGTTTTACTAATGTTTTGAATGTTGTTAAAAAAGTGTAGAGATTAGTGACCGTTAATCGATAATTATTAATATATCGTGAAATGCGGTCTGGTGTGATGAAGGTTTCAGAAAACCATTTTCTTTAGCGTGCCAACGTTTAGATCTTTTATTGCCATCATCTTCAGGACCCGGGATTACGAACATTGTTTACATTTAAAACAAAATATATCGGATGTTTTACTGAAACCTACATTATACCAGACCGCATCTCACGATATCTGAATAGTTGTTTAAAAAATATGGACGTAAAAACATTTCCTAACGATTATATGTCTTTCTCATAGAAATAGATGATGTTTTCTTCAAATATTTCAATTTCGAAGGTTTTGTTAAAATACAAATTAGACAGTTTGTAAGTTTCGATCTGAGGGTAATGTATATCGTTTTATTCTCAGATTTTTTACGGTACATTGTTTAAAAAATCGTAAACCTTAATTTTCAGTTTATCCGTATTAATTAATACTCAGGCAAAAATTAGAATATTTTTACATTAGTTTTACATATACTGTTACCATACCAAGCAGGATAACAATAGGCTGATATATATTTTTTTTCGATCTTCACTGATGCTTTCCTACTCTTCTTACATGCAGTACGACTCCAAAGTATCAATTTTTTAGAAATGATAAATGTTGGCGTGAGTGTGTTGTTTAAACCTTTTTTTTTTTTTTTTTTTTTTTTTTTTTTTTTTTTTTTTAAGTAGTTTTTACTCAAAGTAAGTGGGAACTATCTTTTTAAAATTATCTAATTTTCTTGTTGTATTGGACATGAAAATTACAAGAATCTGTACGACCCAAAACCGGCACAAATATAAACGAAAAACAATCATCGATCTGCAATATTAAATGACAAAATCTAAGAAAGAATATGCAAAACAATACAGCAGAATTCGCATTTATTTCTAAACTGAGGGCTGGGTTTTCTCGTTGTTAATGCCTCTTGAATTCAAATCATTTCACACGTGGAGATGGAAGTTGGAGCATTGTTCAACCTGGCCCAAAAAAGAAAAAGAATCCGAGTGCTGTGAAAAATTACACCCGCTTTGACATCGATCGCATTTAGTGCAGGCGCGCGTTAAGAATCAACAAAACGTCGTATGAAAGGAAATGCCTGGACAAATCTCTTTTAAACAAATGATAATAAATTTCTTTTATTCCGATTTTTTGTGAGAAATATTGTTTCTAAACTTATTTTCCTTCACTTTTTAATTATATGTTGTCATAATTTTTCAAATGCGCTAAAAAAAATATTTCATCTATTTTCTTCCTTACTTGATAGTGACACTTTATTGAAAACTCCGTTTTTTCTTTATTAAAATGAATGTATTTCGGGTTAATTCTAATGACTCCTCCCTAGCTGATTATGTTTTTATTCCGGATGACAATGATGAAGAGGTGATCCTGCTGTTTGTAAATGTTGAGCGAAAATTTTTGCCAGAATGAATTGCATTTCTACAGGTTAGTTTCTTTTTGTCGATTTTTCTGTGTGAAATCGTATTTTCCTTCCCATTTTAATTTTGCATAGTGATAATTTTTCAAATAAGCTTTAAAAAAATTCATGTTTTTTTATCATGTTTAATCCGAAGACATTGGTGATACTTTATTAAAAACTCGATTTTTTTTTCGTTATTAAAATGAATCGATTTCGGTTTCATTCTATTATGTATGCTGATTATGTTTTTATTCCCGATGACGATGATGGAGAAGTGATTATGCTGTTTGGCGGAATGTTGAATACTCCATGGAACAATTAGATTAGTTTTATAATGTTTCTAGAGGGTGATGGAAGATCCATCACCACAACTAAGCGAATGATATGTGAACAGAAAAAATAAATTTAAGAGTGAGCGAAAGAATTTAGAAAGTGGTGCATTGAGGAGCAATATGACCTGGCTGTAGAGAAATTTTGGAGAACAACCTCGTTGCATGATGGTTAATCCAAATCCAGGGGGTGATTTTTGCGATCTACCGGTAGTCTATGGTCAATAAACAAAAAATGAATTATTCCGAAATCGTCCGCGCGGTCTGGATTTCGGAATAATTATTGATTAACGACCACACACAAAAGAAGGAATTACTGGCCTGCTACAAAACTTGATCGGTTCTTTTCTGTGTGATTATAACTGAGGACAATCATCACATATCCTTAAAAAATATTAATCGAAAGCGGATACAATCTGAACATAAAGAACGAGAAGTTAATTTAGTTTAAAAAAATTGTGTAAAACCATTTACTTTAAAATGTCCATCAATACAAGTATATTGTCGATTTCTCAGAAACACAATTGAGGAGGGAAGTCAAGTTTTCTCGCAATGCCGAGGAAGACCTAAATGAAATTTATTAATGAGCTTAGGTTGAAATGTTCGAAGCATGTTCAGGAGTTAACAATTATTATCTATATACCGGGAATAGTATGGCATGAAGTACTTCTGATTTTTTCAGTTAACTCAAATATTTTCCGCAACCTTTTTAAAGATTTCATCGGAAAGCAATAACCTGGACAAAGTTCGATTAATTGATTAAGTTTCCAACGTACTGTTAATATTAAGTTGGTAACTTTACAAAACATTGTGCGAGGAGAAGAATTAAATCAGTGGCCGAAAGAAATGGGCGGTGTATCCTTTTTGCCCTGAGGGTGTTGAATAAAGTAAAACAGATTCGATAAAGAAAATTGCTTATTATGTTTTTACCGTGTAGTTTTGCATTTAGTAAAATACTGATCGATGAGGATTATATCGAATAAATTACCATATAGGCAATCCAATTAATGAAGAGCCACTGATTGATGTTGCAAACTACAGACGAATCAAACCCAACTCATCTCCAATTATAAACATACAGTACCATCGTTGATGATTTACTGTGGAATGACAAAAGTGTAATGACTTAGAAACCTATAATTACGGTAGCAAAATATAATAAGATAATTATCTTTTTAACGTAACTGTGATGTATTTTTTTATGCGCGGTGATTGCACCCTTACATAAAAATGTTTTTTCTATACCTACTTTCTTCTCAACCCTTCAAAATTCAACATAGATAAACATAAAACATCAATATCTCACTGGAACTCTCAACACGAAAAAATGGCAGAATTACACGGAAGAGAAACACCTTGAGCCCTGAAGAAGATCTCAATAAAAGATCGAAACGTTGTCACGGTAAAGAAAACGTTTTTCTGAAAGCCTACATCACACCAGACGGCATCTCACGATTTCTGAATAAATATTTCCTATAGTTTAGAGTTAATTTGACAGGTGAAAAAAAAGTTCCTGTCAATAAAAATCACGTAATTGTTAAAAAAAATCCTTAATAATTATTGATAATTATAACCACTCATCTTGGTTGTTAAGAAAAGTATAAATTGATCCAAATATGAAGAGATCAATGTTATTAAATTATTTACACATGGAAATTCCTAAACCGGACTGTAATTAGACGATTAATACGACTTGGCGTGAACGTTAGCAAAATAGCAGACAGCTTGTATGTTAGTTTATTTATACCTGTTTCTACAATTTTTTTTAATACTTAAATGAAAATAGAAATAATCACTTGGCTCTTAAAAAATTAAAACCAACAAATCCTATTCTAAGTATGATATTAATAAACCCGATATAGCTTATAATTTCACATATAAAACGCCGATTTTTACCCTAAAAAGTGATTGTAAGATCAGATTCACCGCCGGTATAAGATCTATCACAATTTAAAAAACAATTAGTAATGTTATTAGTAAGTAACCATAATTTATTAGAACTATACAGTACAAGATTTTTCCAACTTTTCCGTCCTGGCAGAAATGGGGTAGCAGTAGTGATATTTTGGCAACGGGTGGAGGGGCATTTGTGATGCAGGGCTAAGGAGCAGGCGCTATGCTTCTTGATCGGCGAGGGTTTCAAATTCAGTTCCGCGACTGCCCTCTAAACAGGAACAACACCTCTGACTAAACGCGTTTCAAAACGTAAAAACATCGATAACTATATGAGGTGAGTCGAAAAAAGCCAAAAGCAATGAATTAAAATTATTCACAGCAGTGTAAACTATATGGAAATCAGAAGTATAGAAGACATGTTATTTTTTATTTATGAAATTAAACTTTTTTTAAATTCGGGGGAGGGGGGTTGAATAAGGATTTTCAAAATAATTTCCTTCATAGCAATTTTTACACATCAACTGTGGATCCCCTATAAATTTTCACCGGTACTTTGCGCACTTTTTTCTTTAAATTTAAGCCCTCCGTTCCTCTTCACGGCTTCTTTTGTTGTGAGAATTGCCTCACCAAGGTGGAACGGAACCGAGCTAATGCCGAAGTTTCTGGTTTCTCTTGACTAAGTTGGCGTGTTTCTGTCTCTGCTTTGCCCGTCTTCGTTATGTGGTAGTTAGGATATAATTTTTCTCAAATCCTGCCTGCTGACAGATAGAGGAGTTCCATTTTCATTCTTTGCCAGGCTTAATAAATCCCTTGGCTCGTTTTGGTGCTTTTGCCAAGTACATTTTTATCTATACTTTAAATCCAGTCAAATTTTAAAAATGCCTTCAGTAATCAGCGTAGAAAAATAGGCAGCAACAAATTTAGAAAATACTTTTTTTCAATCTATACATTATTAAAAGTAGGACTGAGCAAAGTATTTTCATTAATACAAAAACCCTCAATTTAGGGGCTAAATAAAAATATGAACCTACTAAAAAACGTATTAATTTTTCGCTATCTTATTCATTACAACAACACTTTTTTACAGTTCTACTTGAAAAAATTATTTATTTATTATATTTTTAACTCATTTTCATTTAAAAATCCCGTGCTGTACCACGTCAGTTATTATGAGTTTGGTCCATTAGACACCGACTAATCATTTTAATTAATCATTTTTTGTTAATTTCCAAATTAATGAAACAACTATCATTTCTGGTATAAATATCATAATTAATATTTTGAACGAAATGACAACTATTTCGGTATACAATCAAAAGAAATAAAGAGCATTCATGTAATTAGCTTAAACATAGTAGCATAAATTAATTCATAATTCAATTTTTTCGAATAAAAACTTGATCGGTTCAAATCGTTTGTGCAAACTTTAAGGTTTATCAAGTGAGCAGCTTAGTTGAACAATTCATCAAATAATAATACTAAAAGGTTTTTCATCTAAATTATTAAGTTTATTTACCTTTATTTAATTATACTCATAGTTGTGTACAAAACCTCAGTGAGAAGTTAAATTTGAAAATGAAAACATTCATCTAATTTTTTGCGAAATATATCACCTTAGTAAGGATTTTGACATGTGACAAAAAATAATAGAGACTACGTTATAATTATTTCCGGTTTTAATTAGTTACTATTAACTACTACATACATCATTAAGTATTATATAATTTTTTTATAATAATTGTGAATGTTTTTACAACGGTGAGAAATTAGTCTAATAAGGTGTTCAACCTAATTTTTTATATTTTAATATATTTTTTAAATTTTTAACTGTTTGATTCATTACATAGTTTAAAAGTACTGGCAATCTTCCCAGAAGTTTTTGGAGGTTACTAAATTTTTTAAAATCATTCCATAGATAGATATAATGGTGGTACAAATCGTCTTGTTCGGAGAAGAAAATTGTACAAAAACAAAATTACACAGCACCCTTCTGTTTTCTTTACAACAGAAATCATCTTAATAAATTAATAAAACCGTGGGACCTACAATGAGATACAGTAATTACTGTTTTAAAAAAATTTTGAAAATGGAAACGGAAAACAAAAAATTCTCATTTTTTATTTCGAAATATCGCATTAAAATAAAGAAACATATATAATGATACAACATGTTTACTCAAAAAACAGCGGTCATTAAATTTCATACAGCTTCAGCTTCAGCACGGAAATCATAATATAAATAATCGTTGTATTCGAATCCGGGGCGTTTTTAATTTATAGTGAATAAGCTCCATATTAATTCCTACATTGCGCCTACACTTCCTTCAAATAATATTATTTGAAGATCGTGAGATATTAATAGAGACACTAAATACTATTCATACAAATAATATTTTGTTATGTTTATAACATCAAGATAATACTATTTGATAGTTCAAAGTACATATTCCTCATCTTCTACTCAATTACACGGTGTTTTGTAGTAAAATTTTGGGTGTCTTAAATAAGAAAAATTGGTGGTAACAAAATCATAAATTTTGTACATAAAATACGAGTTGTTCCATGAACAAATTAACCATCCTTGTTAGTAAAGCAATAACAGTTAATCAAGTAGCTACTAACTTAAGTAAATAGTTAATTCCTCTTAAAAATTATATCTGTATAAAAAAAGTATAAATTAAACTAAATTTAAATAAGGCGTTACTAGTAAACAACTAGATTCAATTTATTTGTTGTTTTTCGAAACTGCAATGTATTTTAAACTCGTTTTCAAGTGTAAGTTTTTTCTTCTCGCTTGTGCTTTTTGAACAATTTCTTCTACTTATTCAGATATCGTGATATGAGATCTGATGTGGCGTAGGTATCAGAAAAACATTTTCTTTATCGTGTCAACGTTTCTATCTTTTATTGAGATCATCTTCAGAGCCTGAGATTTATAAGCATAGTTTACATTTAGAAAATACATATGAGATGTGGAAAAGTGAATTTGTACAATGTATTTCTAAATGTAAACCATGTTTGTAAATCCCGAAGATGAACTCAATAAAAGTTCGAAACGTTGGCACGATAAAGAAAATGTTTTTCTTATACCTACATCACACTAGACGGCATCTCACGATATCTGAATAATTATCTATTTACGGTCACTAATCTCTACACAAATTTCTTTTACATTCACCACATAGGTAACTTCGCTCAAAACGCATTGGATTTATTAACAGATTATTTACGGTAATGGGTAAAGTCTCTGAAAATTATTTGAAATATAATAACTTTGTTTTATCACTTACGTATTTATTCATTTATTTTACGACTGTGTAGATTTTATATTTCACTGGTTTTCAACAGTTTGCTTTTATATTTTGACATTGATATATGCAATTGTTAAAGCACGAGTTCTTGGAAAATAATAAAAATAATTATTGAGAGTGTCGAGAATAAATTACCAAATGTAATGTGCTCTCACAAACCTTTATACTCGATCATGTGAAAGTTAATGATTTACAAGTCATTTTTTATTGTATAAATCATTATTACACTTTTCCTAAATACTTTTTTTCATTCGTGCTTACTTTGTTGAACATTATAAAATCGAAAAATATAGCCATACATCGGCAGAAAGTGTATAACAATTTAGTAAAGGACTAATAAAAATATAAATATAAAATTAAAACTTTTTTTTAACTCGCTTGCTTTGAAAACTCAGAAAGAACTTTCCTTTAACTATGACCCGTTGTTTAAAAAATTTTCTACTGATTTTGTCTGTCTAATTATAATATTCACAAAGATACAAAGATTTCTGCGTCGATTCCCTTTGCTTGCTGAAATCAGGTATAATTCTTGGAACGGACACCCTTTCGAGGGGTAAAATTATTGCATGCTTTGCAAGTCAGTTTCACCCTCTGGTACTTATTAATCATGAAAGCCATGCTTGTACAATTCGATTTGATTGGTCCATTGATAGGGCGTTATAACTAATTTTTCCTTAGTCTCATCCATCTTTTCATTTCTTAATCAACGAATTAAAGGTAAATCCCCTTTCTCATTTTGTAAATCTGTTTAAGAAATAAAATTGTATTTCTGTGGCACTTTATACATTTTAGTCGGAATAACGTAGTCAAGTTTGTCATTGTATGTTTAACAGCATATATTATAACTCATGGCACACATTATAAATTATTTTAGTTAACAATTCAAGTTTATTCTAATGCAAACAGCCTTGCTTGTAATAATTAATATGCTAAATTGAAGAATGTATTTTTTTTAAATAAATCTATGTTGTAATAAAATAAACGTTTGGTAGTTGACAAGTGAAAGTAATTACTTGAGACGAGCCGGTTAAAATTAATCACCCGATTTTGAATAAGGGTTCCTGCTTAAATTTGTACCAAGACTGCGATTTATGTGTACGCCGAGTGTCGATAAACGGGCCACCCCAAATTATCATAAATTAAGCATAAACCGATCGGTTTCGGCCTAGTTTGGTCGAAGGCGATGTCGTTGGCATTGCCTCGACTCGTTGCCTTTCGGTCATATTTAATCACTGGTAGACAATTCCACGAAATTAATGAGGCAAGCGCTAATCACTTAAGGGAGGGTTACTCTGAACCCATTAGGACCGACTTTCTGGACTAGCCCTCAACAAATCATGGCTTTTCACACATTCAGTAACAAGCGCGGTGACCTACCGGTAATTGCCTATGTTACAAACTTTCACCCTCGTGGGAGACATTTAAACAGCGTTTTTCCAACTATTCACTATGTACTTTTACGGAACAAGGGTCCGACGCAATTACCTCTTTCATTTACAATGAAAAGTTTGCTCATGTTTGATGTCTTTTGACACAAGCGTTGCAGTATATTTACAAAATTAATTAAAGATGAGAAGAAAAGTGAAAATAATTTACTAAATCCTGTCCAACATAAGTATATGTTGACTTACTGCACAATGAGTCTAGTTGTGCTTTCACACATTTAGATCTCTTCTCTTTCTCGGCTCAAACTAAATCGATAATTTTTCAATCAACAACAATAGCAGACGTCATATAAACCCTCGTGGTGCCGGTGTATATGGAAAAAAGCCCATTTGTACGTACGTCGGGTTCGAATGCAGGGCCGCTGGATTCGAACCCGATACCTTTATCTTACAGTGATGAACGCCGTGTCATAGACGAAACCTTGCGGCCACCGACGACTCCCGATGCACTCCTTATTACCAAATCCTAAAATCATATCTAAAAGATCTCTTCAGAGTACGATACTTAGTTCTCTGAGACAAGACCGACCACAAGTGACCTCCTGAATACCATTTGTACAATTGACCCACTGATGTATCCCAACATGATATATACACCATACAATAACACAATTTTATTTCTAACCCTACTCCTACACAAGCAAATTCCAATATCGAAGAACATTAGGAACTCGTTGAAGAATTGTGTAAAACTTGGGCGATACGTCTGCGCGTTAACACAAAGACGTAACAGGTACCACATAGACAGTGGTCTGACAAGGAATCTTCATATAAGATTCAAGCGACAAGCATTCCATCAATGATTTACAACCAGAAGCAGACCAAATAAACCATGGAAATCTATACAAAATATCAGTTCGTCTTATTTGAATATGAAGAGGAAAACTGTGGGGCACCACCGAGCCATTGAACATCCAATGAATGCAAATATTTCAATCAAAAGCCCTCAGAAGTTTTTTCTAAATTCCTTATTCTGCCATCAACCTCATTGTGATTAGCATTGATAAAGAATTGATTCTTTTGCCCTTCACTCAAAACTTTCAATTTTTCCTAACCCTGGTGCATAATCCTTCTCTCCATCTCACAAAAGACGTTACGACGATGACCCTGAAACCTCCGCGCACAGTGAATTGAGGGCCAGAATTAGTAGTACTTTGTCAAAATTCTAAATAAAATTAAAAATTAACCTAAAACATGAAAATATTAATAATTTCGAAATTTCACAACTCAAAACCATATTAATTTTTTTCAAGGGTTCGCAACAGCAGAGGTCATATATACCCTTATGGTACCGGTTTTTTTGAAAAAAAAAAAAAAAAAGCCCATTTATAAGTATGTCGGGTCCGAATGCAGGGCCGCTGGATTCGAACTCGGGACCTTTCCTTACTTGATAAGCGCCATGTCCAGGACAAAACCTTGCGGCCACCGACACCCCCGATTACAAATATTATTCTCAGAATTTTTAAATGTTTTATTAGATTAATTGTTTTATTTGAGGCGTTCTTGAAACAGCCATGCTACATAATTTGATATATTTTATGACGAACTTGTCGTACTATCGAGAAACTCAATAAATTACGACGTTAATTTTGCGGATCTTTCCCCGTTCAAAAAATAGTGACAAGGAATTTATCAAAAAAAAAAAAAAAAAAAGATTGATTGCAATTGTATTTACAAATGAACTCTAATAAAGTATTAAAAAAGGAATAACAACGAAAGAATGGCGGCTCTGCCGTGCCTCAGCACATTAATTTTTTTTAACTGAGAAACAAAAGTACCAGACTCATTAATTAATTAAAAACAACAGAATAAAACACAGGCTCACTGGCGATGATATGATGCGAGACGATATACTGTGGCCTGGGTGGACGATGTACAGCAATTTTTCTCAATTTGTTAATCTTCTCACCTCAGGAAGCATCAGAAAGAGACTAAGTGGTTCTTTCCATTTCCGACGTGTTCGGCGCTTCGCCCAATCAGATCAATGCATTATAATTTTTAAAAAATCGCAATTAGGACTGTTAATAGATATTTATTTTGAAATCGTGAAATGCGGTCTGGTGTGATGTAGGTTTCAGAAAAGCATTTTTTTTATCGTGCCAAAGTTTGGATATTTATTGAGCCGTTAAGATTATTTCAATAAAGATCAAAACCTTGGCACAGCAAAGAAAATATTTTTGTGAGATCTGCATCATACTAGGCCGCATCTCACTATTTCTAAATAAATTTTTGAAAAAGTTATTTCATTCGGATGTTTTTTAGAACAAAAAACTATCATAACTTCAGTATTTCTTTATTTTGCAGGTTTTATGCTCATTGGCCTTAATTGAGCATCATGAATTATTTAATTTGGAATTTTACAGGGAATTTGTATTCCTTTGTTCAGATTCACCTCATATCCGATTGCTTGGTAGCTCTCTCGGAAGAATTCAGGAAGTCTTGATAGCCTGACAAGCTTGAATATTAAAGAGCAAGTTTATTTTATTAGTTAATACAAGTGTATAGAGATTACTGACCAGTGAATAGACAATTATTCACATGAATGTGTATAATTACCAATAATTATTTAGAAGAAATATTTCGTAACAATTATGTTGTTTGTATTGTCAGGCACTTTCTTTTCACCTGTCCAATTTACTATAAGTCATAAGAAATAATTATTCAGAAATCGTGAGGTGCGGTCTAGTGTGATGTTATCAGAAAAACATTTTCTTTATCGAGTCAACGTTTCGATCTTTTATTGAGTATCATCTTCAAGGCTCAACTCTATAAAAATGCTTACCACAACCAACAAAACATACATTATTTTATTATCTGAATTGAAATTGCGTCGCCTAATTAATTATTGAATTTATGACTAAGTTAAATTTCTTTACTTAACTAATAAATTTTATTAGTAAGACCAATAAATAAGGAATCAAAAATGATAATTCAGCAGAAATATAACGAATGTAACAAGAAGGAAAAAGTAATAGTTTTACATATTTTCTTCAGTTAAAAAATCGTTCTAAATCAATTGTAAAATTAATTAGGTTTCAAACTATGAAAAGATTTATGAATTTCATAAGATTTTGTGATCCGATTGAACAAATAACACCTTTCAATTAATTACTATTTATGTAGGGTACAGGTTGAGATAAAAAAGGATCCCATTCAAGACCATGATTTTTTTATCACAACCAATACTTTACATAAAGATTTTATAACGTTTATATTTATTAAACGATATTTATTATTAATATGCTTTGTAAGGCAATGATACAACTCAATAAATATTTCCACATTGGTTACTTTTAGGGTTTGAATACTTAAATAATTTATTGACTTCGAACGAAATCTTTTTCACTTACGTTAAGATGTAGATATCTTGGTTAGTTTTAAGAATTAGCTAGAATAGTCTACAAACGTTTACATGATTCAATGTTTTTTTCATGAAGCAGAGAAAATACGCGACTGCGACATTTGGTTCAGTTCTCCTTGAAGGAAAAAAAACCCGAAGAACTATTCTTTTTAGGTAGTCTTGAATAGATTAAACCGCCGTGACAAATAAGTCGTGCGGGTTTAACATTGCAAAGCGCCGTGCCTTTCTTTTTTTCCACGTTTTTTCCTTCTTATTCCCCACTCTACTTTCTGTCGCCCATACCTTCCCTCACTATTTCTCTCTCTTTTTAGTTTCCTCTCACTCTCGCCCTCCATTCTTTACTCTTTTTACACTTGTTGTCCATCTTCATCTCCCTTCCCGATCTCTCTCCATCTATTTTTTTTTTAAATTACTATGTACGGTTATATCGGTCGTTCACGAAATTTTTAACTGAAACGATATTTATTTATTTATTATTTCACTCTCCTGTTCTGTTTCTATAAGAAACTGATAACTCTTAAGGGTTCAATTATTATTATGGTTAGTTATTATTTATATTATTCAATATGTTTGTATGGCAAATGAACTATTTTATAAAATATTAGTTCATTTTAATACCTGAATAGCCAACGATTGTGTTAGGAAATATATTGCAAAATTCCATATTATATTTTATACCGTCTAAATAGTTTGAATACCCAAAAAATAAATAAGATCGGATTTTTTTCGGAATCCTGAAAGGTACTGGTGAACATTCAGTGGTATCATTTGAAATTATTCTCCGGTCTTACGAAACCGATAAATTGTTAGAAAGCGGTTTACAGAAAGCGGGATGGGTTGAATTTTGTTTGGAATAAAACGAAAACTTTGCTAAACGCAGGTGCACGTATGCCGCGGGTGTTAGGTCCTCAAGGATTGTAAATTCTTCGAATATATTAAACTAGATAATTTAGAATTATGTTATGCTTTAACTCGGAAGAGAAAGTTATTTAGGTTTATTTAGGCACCGGGTTCGCCTTTTGGAAATTATTAGTTAGGTTTTAATGGCCCTTTTCAAAACACGATGGGCGATATGGATATATTATAGTGGAATGAGGGAGGGCTTTACAAGAAAACAAAAATTGTTCTGGATGGAAAAGGTACAAAAGGGGAGTTAAAAAGATTATTCAGAGAAATATTTTCTATCGGTATACCTTACCCAACCTATCAGTAATCAGTCGTACCTTTCTTATAAAAGTTTGAGCACCGGGTATTATAAAATCAGCTCAGTCCGCAATTGGTGATTGCCCACTGCTAACAATGGTTAAAAGGTAGATGAGGACCGTCCCGGAACGAACCGTCGGTGAAGTAGGAAATCTAAGCTTTATTGTCAACTTCTTTGTGGTTTTGGCTCTATGAAGTCTTTCGTTTACCTTTTGGAAAAAAGTCCTTTTTCAAGTTCAAATTGTTTCTGGGTCAGTGTTTATCGAGCAAAATGTCTGCCCTTCTTCGCTATACACAAACCTTTTTTGTGAATATTTTTCTATCGGGGGGTCAGGGTTACCTTCAAGGTGTTACCTTCCGGAAAGCACTTTTCGTCCGGTCTGACCATCCAGTCAAAAAACCTTTCTACTTGTGACGTTAATTTTCATCGTTATTTAAGACCGAATTCCTGCCAGACCGTGAAAATTTAGGACAGTGGGCTAACTATTTGTTTCATTACCGAATGCAGTGAATTTTTCCGGATAAAAATATTAATATTATTATATGAGTGGAGAGAGGCAGGCAGATAGGCAGATTTAGAAACAGGCGGAAGTTTTAATTAAATTAATTTCTTACATATATTCATATTCTGTCAGCCATAACATTATCTAAAAATACTTTTAACGCTAGTTATATATTGAGTCTAAAGTTTAAATTGAATGCTTGTTTAACGGTTTAAATATAAAAACAGCAAGTGCAAAATAATGGATAACCGAAACCTGTAATAATGTGATAATTTGATCCACTCGTAAAATGTTTTCGTAAATTAGGTGTGATTTTTTTACAGAATGTCCGTACTTGTTATTTCTTGTTTTTGTAGTGAAATGAAAATATTTTTGCTCTCACATATCAAACTTGATTCGTGTACTTTCGACGGGAAAAAACAGATTTTCTGCAAGAACATTTTATACAAACTAATTACAACGGCACAAATAAAACAAAAGTTTTTCTATAAGAAAAGTTTTTTTTTGTGGAATAAAAAACGTCTAAAATAAAAAGAATCAATTAAAAAATGTGTACCGAACTAATTTCCTTTTACCCTAACAATTCAAACGTTTATTACATGATCAGTTTTGGAAAATAAAAAATTGAAAACACCTCAATCCAATCGCTACTCTAGCAAATTGAGATATCAATTATAAATAATTAAGCTTTTAGAAAAAAAATTATGTTTGATTTTAATTCAAACATGTGTAAATACAGTGGCTTCCAACTCTATAATAATTTCACAGATATACTAAAAAGAACACTAATAAAATCAATAAAATTTAATAAGTTTGTCGTGAAATTTGGTCACTACTTCTAAATAATCAGTAAGTAATTATTATTCTTAAATAATGATATATTGTTTGAAAATATATTTCTCGTGGTAATTATTTTTAGCTTACGTAGAAGATCGTTGATAAAAAATTCAAAAGTTAAAAAGTACATAATGCATGTTGATCAGTGTCATTTTTTTGCTTTCTGTTTGACATTCCAACTGTGCAACAATAGATTGTGGGGAAAAATTACTATACGTTTGTTGATAAATCAAAGTAATTTAGAAAATAAAATTATCATAACGTCTATAAAAGTTCAATATATACTATACTATATAGTTGTGATGTACTGTACCATGTTATTATTTATGTTATTCATCAGAAAAATAGATTAACTAAAGCAAGCTTTGAAAGGTATTCACACACCGCTAAAGATGAGCGATTTAGTCCAAAAACTGCCTAATTACCTCGGAGGTTTGCTAAAATCCTCCCTCTATTTACAACAACAAAAGGAATCCTGGTAGAATTAGTACTTTGCTCTTTGGGGGCCTAATTACTCGTTTAAAGCAAATTTCTTTATTTAACAGAAAAAGTCCGGCTGGAGTCTTATATTAAAAGTCGATTAGGCAAAATGTATAAAAACAATGGACCTTTACTCAAATAATAAATCACTATATTTGTATTTTTCTTGCTTTCTCTCTATTTTTTTTTAAACCTTGTACTTACTGATTATTTGGAGAAGGGGTGATGCGCTCTCCAAAAATTCCAAAGATCTCCAAATAATCAATAATTAACGGCCACTAAACACCTCACACTTGTACCTACTTTATTTTTCATTTCATTTCATAATGTTAAAGTACTTTATTAAATTCACTAGTTTTGTGGTCCGCTTGACAAATTAATATATTTCAGTTAATTAAGGTTTTTAATGGGGATAAAGGAGTCAGTGTCACGAACGGGATTGAAAAATGGCAAAAAGGAGGGAAAATTCAAATTGTAGGATTGAGATAGAAAGTTAGTGTCTGACTGAAGTAGAGTAGTAGATTCGAAGTCACGATAGGTCAAGTGTAAGAGCAGCAGCGTATCTGGCCAAAGGTAGTGGGTTCGAATCCCGCTCGAAGTACTGACTTTAATATCTCAACTTACAACCTTAGTTAATTGAAATTTGTTTTATTATGCGATTTCTACTATTACCTAGAACTTTTCTTTCGTTCAATTTAAGATTTTATAGCAGATCCCAAAGCTTTGCTTAGTTAACTAGCTTCATGGTCCGCTTGACCAAGTAATATCTTACAATAATTAAGGTTTCAAGTTGAGACAAAAAGGTCAAAAGGAGAGAAAATTGAAAAGTTGTGGTTATGACGGGAAGTAAGTGTCCGAGTGAATCGAGATCACAATAGATCGAGTGGTAGAGCAGAAGATTATCTAGCCAAAGGTCGTGGGTTCGAATCTCGCTCGTAACACAGACTTTTTTATCTGAACCAAAAACCTTAAGTAAT
>CM077108.1:10736915-10769492 GCA_039619505.1 Cimex hemipterus
AGAGAGAGAGAGAGAGAGAGAGAGAGAGAGAGAGAGAGAGAGAGAGAGAGCGAGAGTGATGACACTGTACTTTGTCTTCGGTTTTTACTTTTAAGACGGTTTTTAATGTTTCATCCTGCTGATTGCCGAATACAAAGAAAATCTTCGTTGTATAAATGGGCATAGTTAATGATATTAATGTTGTTTAATTCAAAACCTACTGTTAAAAAAATTCATTGATCCAGTCTTCTACAGGGGTACTAAAGGTACTTAATGAGAGAAATAGTGTGTTTAAAAATTAGTTTAGTTAAAATGAAAAAACTTGAGCAAATGCGGCGTTATAAAATAATATTTTGTATATATATTTCGTTTTTTGGGAGGAATGAAAACATAAGTAATTTACAAAAAAGGAAACGGGAAATAAACAGCCAACAGAAATTCTGTAGTAATTAACAGGCTATACAAAGAACGTTAATAATAAACATAATTTATTGATTGTTGAAAGTTGCTTTATTGATGGAATTTCAATGCTAATTTTTTTAACACAATACATTTAATATACATTCTTCGGCAAAGGTAGATTTTTGTCAATAAAGTAAGGACGATTTAACCTGGAAGGTAAGAAATTTTGAATTGGATGTGCATTCATTTTATCGTGGTTCTTCTCTCGGTTAAAAATTTGAGGAATACGTTACCAGGAATGTTGTTGTTTATGCAAATCGTCCCGATATATTTGAGGATGAAAATAATTTATAGGCTGAAGGCATACAAAGAAGTGGCGATCAAGTCAGCCTAGAAGGCCCAAATTGCGGCATTGTGTCTGTATGACAGTCACAAGTGGAACGTACATCAACAGAAGAACGTGTCCAGCATGGGTTGAGCCCATGTAAACAAGGCCTACCGCCTTTTCACCGCCTTTCACCCAGGCTATAAGGTACTACGACCACTTTTAGTGAGCCTATTCGAAAGACGAGCAGCACAAAACGATCTAAACCACACCGTTCTTTTGGTTTAATGTTAAACATAACAATAGTGGATTTTTTACTTGAAAGACGTGCGGTAAATTAGGTTCGTTTCATATCGCTCTTTTTTCCTCTTGAGGTTTTTCATTTATTGTTATAATAAAAACACAAAATAAAACAAACTGAGCATGATCCATTTATTTTTTTATTTTTAAAAGTTTCTGAATACATTTACAAGTTTGGCCAATAATTGATGTTTTGTGAAGCCACCAAAAGTTGTAGCTGTTGTGAAAAGAAATTCTCTGAGATCACACATAAGTGGAAAATTGGGCGCGTGTGTTTTTATGTTTGGTGCAATTGGTTTCCATCTATCCTTAGCATAAAGCCTGAAATTGTGTTCTTTCTGGTATTAGGTAAAATGAGTTGATACATAGATATATGATTTTTATTCTGAATGCCCCCGTTTGTTTCTTATAATTTAAAAGTTCGACAAATTTTGGAAGGTCGTTCAAAATTGATTGAGGTTCAGTCATCCTTATAATGCCTGTCATGTGCCTAATTATGCTTCCTTTCATGCTTTATTACACAGTATTCTGACGGAACCCGTTGGAAATGTTATTCGACGAAAACCGCGTTACACAAGTAATGAAATTGAATAAAAAGGGTCAATTTACAGGCTATTTTGTGTCCTCGGAGACCTAAATTTGTTTTATTTTGTTATTCACGATTTCAGTTTTTAATCTTTAATAAGAATATTACCCTATTACTTTAAAAAAAGAGATATTAGGCCAAAAATACGGTTTTGAAGTGAACTATAATTTATTTAAAAGTTAATTATACACATCTTAAATGCTAATATATTACTCATAAATGCTGATATGAATTATGTTAATTATTTATTACTATTTCAGCTCTTTGTGCTTTTTGAAGAGATGTTTTGTTTTATTTTGTAAATAGTTTTATTAATAAACATAATTCCGTTGCACTTGTGAAAGCTTGTGCATATAGAGCTGCACTAGTCAGTTAATTTATTTTTTGGTTTAATTAATAATTTTTATTTAGGTACCAAATTTGCGTTATCGCTCCCGAATTTTAGTGTTGTGCGGAATATTGCGGTCATTAATCTTCTAAAATATTAAAAATCGTATTGGCAATTGGATCAATTTTCGAGAGTATTTTCCTGTGAAAACAGCACAATAAATTTTTGTGGTGCAACAAAGAATCGCTTACACAAAAAAAAAAAAAAAAAAAAAAAAAAAGGATCCAACAAAAAACATAATAGGTGACATTCCGATCTCTTTAATAAAATTTAGCAAAAGCTGTCCACAATTAAAAATTTTAGTTTGAAAACCTACGCCAAGATATATCCTTTCTAAATTAATACTTAGTAATATTGTTTATGAATTTTATACATTTTTTAATGAAATACGGAGGTAATTGGGGTGTGTGCATGAAATAAATTTAAATTGGTTTAAAATCCCGTTGAAGGGAAAAATGGCTTTCTAATCATATCAAAGGGAAGATTTTAATTTTAATTAATTTTTTAAATTAATCTTTATGTAATGTATTGGTTGAGATAAAAATCGGCAAAAAGAAGGAAAATTCGAAAGGTCGAGCTGACATGGAAAGTTGGTGCCCTAGTGGATCGCTCAAGTGGTAGAGCAGAATGTCGTGGATTCGAATCACGGTCGTCACGCAGAATTTTTTCCCTCACCTTTCATAAATATTAATTAATGGAAAAGCGCTGATTGGTCAATCGGACCCCGAACTGTAATGGATTTAATCACAATGGCTATTTTACAGATAGTTAGATGGGGGTCTGTTTATTTTATTTGGGGACTATCTTCATGGGTGAAAGTGTGTTCTGTGTCACTGGTGTGGATCTAGTCGAAAGTGTTGACACATCTATAGTCAACGAAACGCTCTACGAGATACAAAATATCAGCTATTTGACGGCTTTATACACGGTGCTTTGTCAATAGACAGGGTTGATCAAACATGTCAAATTGGACTATCACATCTTTATTCTCTAAAGTCTGACACTGAATTGTGTTCGAGATAATTTTTTTTTTTTAATCACCTTTTGGTATATTCAAACTTATATAACTTCATTTTATGAAATCTCCTGAAACTTATAAAAATTTAATCCCGCTGTAAATTTGATTACACGAATAGAACGAACGTTAAAAACTCAATAACATATAGTTTTTTATTGTAACCATCAGCAAAGAAACTTCAAAATAATTAAATAATAAATAATAAATCTCACTGGCACTCTCAGGACGACATACAAGGAAGACATATCTACAGGGAGAACAAACACCTCCAGTGAGTACAAATACTTTAGTCGAATTAAAAATTTTCTATCGTCGCATAATTCAATTTTTGTTTAATCTAAATTTTCTAGCATTGAAATAAATTAATTTTTTTAATCTAAAATTTCCAGCTTGTATAATTTCATCTGTTCGCATCCTAGATGTATTTGTAAAATTAAAACAATGTTGACAAATCCCCTGCCTTGAAGAAGATCTCAATAAATATCGAAACGTTGGTATGTTAAAGAAAATTTTTCTAAACCCCTTGTCACACCAGTCCGCATCTTACGATTTCCAAATTGTCTTATTCGTACTTATTGCCCCTATTTCAGATTCACTTGAGAAGAAGAAACAAATGTTAGGTTGGGTTGTTGTGGCATGTTGGTTCGATGTCAAACCGATTTGATTTGACAAAACGTTAGGATTGATGACAGTAATTTATTTACATGTATTTATCTGATGGTAAAAGCGATAAAATATTTAAAATCTCAAAATAATGTCACACAGAGATTGCTGTATCGTCCAGAAATATACAAAATGAAAAATATATAAACGTAGCTTTTCTGAACAGAAACAGTCTCCAAAAAAATACTTGTTTCCTAACCTCAATTAAAATGTATCGAAATTATATCGAAGTAATATAATATTATCATATTTGAATGAGCGTTTTTTTCATATTAACTTTATGTCCACAGTGAAATACAATTGTCATATTAAGGGTGAAATTAATCAAGTCATGATAATTTTCATTGGGTTTTCTGTCGTTACCACACAAACATTGAAATTGAAGTAGTATAACAAATTAAAATTTAATTAAAGTTAATATTTTTTTAACCTGTTATAGGTTTGTTCCAGTGTAACAACAATTTTACTGTTAGTAATGATTTCAAAAGTTCTTATCCTCTCGGATAATGTAATCTTATATATAATTTTTTATACGTTATTACTGCTGTGTTTATCTTTAATAAGGTAGACTGAGGATTGGCCATACTCGGTTGACACATGGGCTCTACTCTTGGGCCAAAGTCCGCGCAGGTGCCCCTTATACAGAGAATGGTTGCTCGATGTGTCCCACATAATAGAGGCGTGCCATACCTTGGCTCCTTATAGAAAGCGTGCAGCCATGCGGCCGGATTTAAGAAGAGTCCTCGAGCAGAGTAGCGAGTTTCTGAGTCCCCTGTTCCCCTTTCTAGGGAAAATTGGTTTTTTTTTATAGTATATAGTATATCTTATGTGTTATGTGTCTTTGTGTTTTGTCTGTGGGCATGTATTTATTGGCGTGAATGGCGAGGGGTGAGGATGAATAGAACTTTATGTCTACAGTGTCATACAATTGCCATATTAAGGGTGAAATTAATCAAGTCATGATAATTTTCATTGCGCTTTCTGTCGTTAACAAACAAACTTTGAAATTTAAACAGAAAAGCATTTTTTTTATCGTGCCAAAGTTTCGATCTGTATAGAGCTGTGGTGATTATTTCAATAAAGATCGAAACTTTGGCACGATAAAGAAAATGTTTTTCTAATACATACGTCCACCTGACCGCATCTGACGATCTTCGAACAATAAAACAAATATTTTTGTTAATTGTGCTGGATTGGTCAAATGATGGATTTTCCCTCAGCGTTGTCAGGATCTCAACAAGCATATTTTTGGAACAAAAAACGTTCAGGATTAAATTTATAAAAAAAAATATTTGGACGCACAATACTTTATAACAATTATCCTTATTATATTTATTTGATTACTTTTCAAGCCCTGGTCAGTGGCCAAACAAAATGTTTAAAAAAAGGCACTAATCAATATAATAATATATCCACTTGTGTGGCCACTCCTTTTCCTGACCTGATATTCTGCCCCACCGGGAAGAAGGACATTCGGTTGACTAAAATTCACCTTTTGGCCAAAGGAGAGATGTAAATTAAATCAAAACTTGTCTTCTTTGTGGGCGCCGTCCAAACCCCAGCATGATGCGATTTGGGTCGAGGAGAGATACGGCACATGCGGATACTTATCTTGCTTTGCGAGCGATACAGGGTTACGGAAGGGGACAAAGTGAAAATTGAAAACGGGCAGCAGACAAGAGACAGGTTAAATTAAGGGAACAAAAGCGGAAATTAGTGTAGGAAATTAGCGAGAGATGATTCTAAGCAATAAAGAAACTTAGGGGCTAAGCGATGCACTCAAATTGAAGGAATTTCGAGGTTACAAGTTGATTTGTCCGAAGCAAAACTCGAACAGAACTAATGCAAATATGATGTAACACGTTAAAACCTAAAATATACAGACATGACCTAATTATTCCTAAAGTAAGAGAACAGTTAAGCGCATAAAACTTTTAAAAAAAGTCTCACACGTTTCAAACGCAAACATTTATCATTTTTGAGCTTTTTGGTCAGAAAAGAGACTTTTATTCACTTTGAAAAACTCCCAACAATAGATCATTTGCTCAATAATGACAAGAAGTGGAGGTTATTAATTTTTTTTCGCTTAAAATTTCCAGTTTAATTCCGAGAACAATCGGTAAATTGTCCAGCTTCCCTCGTCCAACAATGGAATTTAAATGACGTCCATATTCACAGAACCATTGGTTAGTATGCCATTATCAAGGCGCAGCGCCATTGTCTTCCTCCAGGTGTGCTCGACGTTTGTTAAAGATGAATCATATTTTCCGTCCATTTTATAACTAAATTGCGTTGAATTTATCTGACGGCGTAATTTTGATATTGTGCATTGCAAGAACAAGTAGAAAAACTCAGAATATTTTAAACTGTGTACCAACAAATAAATACCAACGAGGATAAAATTAATTGATTAATCTTTATGTAAGGTATTGGTTGAGATAAAAAAGCGGCCCGAGCGGGATTCGAACCCACGACCTTCGGCTTAAATCGCCACTACTCTACTACTTTAATTATCGTGACCTCGATCGACTCGGACACAAAATATCCATATCAAACCAACCTTTCAAATTTTCCTTTCTTTTGTTTATCTCAACCAATACCTTGCATAAACAATATTTAAATGAAAGATGTTCGGTCAATCGGACCAAAATCTAATGGATTTAACAAAATTAAGTCAGAGTAATGAGAAAAAAATCCATTTATACAGAGATCGTTTCTTTTTTCCATTCTTGCCAATTTCAATAAAAATTTTGTTTTCTTATTGAAAAATGCAGTACGCAGTTTATTTACTGAAAAGAACTTCTTTTTTTTAAAATAAACTTAATTACCAATGACGCAAAAAAAATTTAATAAAACATAATAACGAATACTTTCCTGGCCAATTTTATAAATCGTTCAAACGAAGAGAAACATTTTCAATGTATGACGAAAAATCCTTGGTAAATATGGGGAAATTATTGTACTATGAAAAATACTCTCAATTAAAAATATATTCTATTTTTTACCACCCACCATAAACGTGAACAAACTAGCTTATCTATCAATATTAAATCCTAAAATTTGAAAAAAAGTGTTTTCCTGTAAAAATTGCTTTTGCAACCGATTTGTCAATAACGTAAAAGTAATTTTAATTCAATAAAAAATGACATCTCGCATAGAATATCGTAAATTGCATTTCCTTTCATTTTAATCGATTTTTTTCATCTTTATTATTTTAACATTTTCTCGCACCGGTTAATTAAACGTTTTTACGTTGACATTTAAATTATTATTTCCATTTTTTAATATAAGATGAAAATAAATGTACAAAGCTCGGATAGACTACTAGCAGGTGAACAGCCAGGATTTTACGACCCAGTACGTAAACCTTGCCACTTCCTCTCGGTGCAAAATAAACTAGGTCTGTAGATTTTACAAGACTGAAAAAAAAAAAACCTGCCACACATGCTAATATACTGAGGAGGAATATTTTTGTGTCGAATAAAGTGTTTTCCAGCCTTTTAAACCGCGAAAAAATGTGATATTAAGCAAAGAAAAAGGGGTGTAATAAAAAGGGTACATGAAGGATGCAATGTACACGTCACGTCGCTGACAGTCTATATCCTGATTTATTACATTTTATATTAACTTCGTAGTCAACTATTTCTGGTCCTTTTAGTTTAGCGTGTTATTATAATAAATTGAACGACAATTGAGGAGAATACTTCTATAAGGCAGTTTGAAAGTAAATTAAAAAACACACTATAACTTCAAGGTGATTTAAATATCACGTTGGCAGATATGTTCATAGAAAATTTTTAATAAAATTAAACGTTCCTCGTTGCAATTTACTGCCTATACTATTCTGCCTTAGTTTCATTTCGTAACTTCAAAGCATTTTTAGAACTCTAGCATCCCGAAAATTTCGATTGAAAAATTACTTCTCTTTTTCGTACATTTAAATTTTGTTGATTCCCTGTTATTGAATCACCGATCGTATATTTTTATTTGAGAATGATTTAATGAATATTCGTTAATGTTCAAATAATTTACAGAAGTTTTAACATTTTAAGAAGCAAGCTTTTTTTTTAACTAATTTAAATAAGGAATGGAACGGCGTAAATCATATTCCCTGATAGGTCCCGATTACGGTCTGACAACTCGTTAGCTCGGAATGAGTAAGTGCCTCCCTTTCCAAAATGGGCAGAAGACTCGGATTTACCATAATCGAATGCACATTGAAAACAAAAACAAATTCTAACCAGATAACCTCTCAGCAATAAGTTTCATGCAAATCCGACTTGGTTTTGAAATGCAAATCCGGAAGGCGCGGTGTAGCACTTCGCTTTGTCTTATTACTTTTAATTACGCTACTTCAGCTGTCGTATACGAAATTGCATGAACTCAACACTACTTTAAATAAAAATTTAAATTTCCACAAGGTGACATTTTCATATAGAACTCGAATAAAACAATTTACAGCTTGATCCAATTAATCTGAAAGTAAAGTAGTATATGGGATAAAAAATTCAGTGTTGCGAGCAAGATTCATTGTCAGGATGGTTCAGTTAGTAGATGTGCGGCGAATTTAGCCGAAGGTCGTGGGTTCGAATCCCTCTCGTGACATTCATTTTTTCTCTACCAATACCTAACTGAAAGATTAACTAATTGAAATAATCTATCTGGTTAATCGGACCACGAAACCTGATGAAGGTAATAAGCAAAATGAATTACATCTGCACTCAAACTCTCCGTGTCCATTCATTTGTCGCCAAGAAACAAATAGATTACACGATATTGGAAAAATGGAAAAACAGGAGGGAAAATTCAAAAGGTCAGGTTGAGATGGGAAGTTAAAATCCGAGTGGATCGAATTCACGATAGCTCAGGTGGTAGAGCAGCGGCGTATTAAGCTAAAAGTCGTGAGTTCGAATCCCGCTCGTGACGCTGACTTTTTTCTCAACTAACAACTGTAATTAATTGTAATACATTAATCGGTCAAGCGGACCACGAAATTAGAGCATTTAATGATTTAAAATGAAGTATACTTCACTGAAGCTCTCCGTGGACGTTTCATTTGTCGCCGAGAAGCAAATTACACGACATTTGAAAATGGGCGGGGTTGTGATGGGAGGTTAGCGTCTGAGTGGATGGAAGTCATGAGAGCTCAAGTAGTACAGCCGCGAATTTAGAAGGTCGTGGGTTCGAATCCTACTCGTGACACTGAGTTTTTATATCAAGATTAGTTAACTACATCTTTATGTTTAATGAATGAAATATCTGATTTATGCTCCAAGAATCATTATAATAATTAAGTAATATAATACTTACTATGTTCCAAGCATGCAGTTACTTGATAATAATAAAATTTTAATAGCTGTTAGTAAAATAAAATCAAAATTGGTAAGACTTTTTCTAAAATAGTATCAAGTTATTATCAATTAGGTAAAGTCTTTGCTTCTACGTTTCAACCCTAACAGAAAACAACAGAAACGCTTCATTGTTAATCATTAATTCAAGGGTTTTTGATGTACGAACTGAAATTTGTTACAAAAATAGTTTATTATTTTATTTTCTACAGAGATTCTACAGGTTGCAACAGACCTACATGTCATGTTCCTATCACAGATGTAAATTGTTCTAATCGAATTGAGCAAAAGTCGGAGACGTGTGGAATTTTTAATTTAAAATGACTGGTTTGAGACTGAATAATTTTTGTAACAAAATTCCGGTTCGTACATCACACAAGTTAAATTAATGACTAACTATGAACGTTTCCAGGAGGTCCATAATTCAGCTCATCGTTACCAATTAAATTTATTTAATTAATCTTGCTGCAAGAGGCGATTTAAAATTTTCATTTCCGATCATGTACACAGTATCGTCAATACTTTTTAAATAATTTACGATGGACATAATTCAGAAAATTAGGTCCAAATTATTATAGTTTATGGTATTTACAACATAGTTACCTTAACTTTGATTTTGAAAAGCTTATAAAGTAAATCAAAAACGATGAATTAAGCTGGTCCTTATTTTATTTTATGGCAGTTTTGTTCCATTTTAACTTATCGTTTATTTACTTAGAATGTTGAAAATAAAAGACAGACGTAAGGATGAGATTTTATCTTCTTTTGCAGTTTCACATTTTACCAAATACTGTCATTTAATAACGACACTCCCACGGCAATATTAAATAACGAATAGGGCGCCGGCCCGTTTCCCAGGGATGAACGGGTAGCACACTGCGGTCGAAAACGTTTTTGGATCCCATTCCAGTTCGCCGGATGATAGGGCCAGAGCAAGTTTTCTTGTTTTGGGCCCTTGCCATTTCATTATTCGTCCCGGCCTTGCTACGTCGTTCTATGTCTTGTGTATTGACTCGTCCCAAACATCTGGACGAAAGCATTGCACTTCGTTTGTCCACTTTGTAATCGTTTCATAAAAATCGGCTCACTAATTTTAAATATTGAATGTCACTTTTCATTTATAAAAATCCTGCTTTAATATTTTTTGTGTTTAAATTGGTACTTTAATGGTCATAACGCAAACCTTAATTCGTTAATTACTACGAAATATGAATTATAATGAATTAAGACCTAGGATACTAAAATTTACTGTTTTAATTTAGTCGATTTCATAAATTAAATATAAGTATTGTTTAGTAAAATTACACTCAAATCGTTATCCAACTTTCTAATCTCTCCAATTTTGTTGTTTTGGTCAGTCAGACGCGTCATTTTTACGCCTAAATTTTTTGTTCACACAGCGAATTTTTATTATTTGCTTAGATCAGATCTTGTGTTTGACAGTGTGTTCTCTTTTGTGTTTCGTATGTTTTAAATAATGTTAGAAATTTTTATTGATCTGATTTCCGTTTTTATTTTTATGTGAGTTGCATAGTTTCGATTTCTGCCGTTTTACGCATTGTGCTAATATTGTATTTTCGCCGACGGGAAGATGAGGTTCAATGTTAATAATGAAAAAAAGTTTTAGAAATAAATATGATCTAACGGCTCCAGATTTTAGAAAAAGTGCTGTGAATTTTGTAATTAATTTCCATGAACATAGTTGTCACTTTCACAATGGCAGTGGCGACCAACGTGTTAGAATTCAAGTTGTTTTCGGTTGTTAAAACTTTTTTTTTGTTGTAGTTTTGCCAAAGGGCTTTGTAAAAAATTACGGTTTCCATTAACCATACATAGCCAATTGAAACCAAATGGTTTTTTTGAAAGTTGAAATTTTTGAAAAAATAAATAAACGATACAAATAACTTTATTAAGTATTGTGGTCCGTCTGTCCGAACGACTTTAGTTTTAAGTAATTAACCTTTAAGTATGGTATTGGTTAGGATTAAAAAATTCAGTGTCACGAGCGGGATTCGAACCCACAATCTTCGTCGAAATCGTGACTTCGATCCAATATTTTTATCTCAGCTAATATGTTACTTGAAGATTAATTAATTAAAACTAATTTAGTTGTGTCAATCGTGTCAATCGCACCACGAAACCTAATGAACTGAATTAGCAAAAAAGAATTATACTTCACTAAAGCTCTCTGTGGTCATTATATTTGTCGCGAAGAATCAAATAGATTACAAGACATTTGAAAATGGCAAAAAAGGAGGGAACATTCAATAAGTTGGGATTGAGATGAGGAGTTAGTGTCCGAGTGGATCGAGGTCACAATAGTTCAAGTGGTACAGGAACGGGGTATTTAGCGTTCGAATCCCGCTCGTGTCACTAACTTTTTTTTTATCTCAACCAATACCTTACTTAAAGATTAATTAATTGCAAAGAATTTAAAATTAACAACGCCCCTTGGGCTGGCGTCTTCACACCGCATTCAACTATTATTTCCAATTCGAAATCCTCAACTAATAAATTTGACCGAAAGCTCGACAAAGAATTGTGTCCTCTAAGTTTGTCTACCTCATCCCAGATCCTTTTCCATTCAACGTTAAAATTTGAGAAAGCTGATCACAAAATAACTAAAGATTTTTTAAAACAATTATTGCTATGGCAGTACTAAAAGATGAAAAAAATTCAGTGTAGTATAACAGTCCAATATCCATTGTTCCAAACATTTCTTATCACAATTTAAACAATAATAAGACCAATTTGTAAACGACGTGAAGGAGACTTTCATCAACTAATCTGCTGATTCACATGTAAAAAAGTTTAAAAATTTATCCCTTTCATTGTGTTTCACATGAATTGCTACTGATTATATGAAAAAAATTGTTCCGTGGTGTTATGTACATAAAACGTTTTTTAGTATGGAAGGGCACCAGTTATTATATATAACCTAAGTAATGAAACTTCGCATCTCTCAATACTTAATTACGGTGTATCACAAGGTTCTGTTATGGGCCTAATTATTTTCTGGCAACAACTGGCTTGCTTGTTAATATGAAACCTTACATGGTTTTTCAGTTGTCGGAACTTACTATCAAAATATCGATTGAGGGAAAAAACATAATGAAAAACAAAAGAAAATTGAAGTAGAACTATAGAAAAGTTATGTTCGAAAAATATAAGCAATTTAAAGTAGTGTTTTTATATAAATGAGCAACTTATTTGGACGATAATCTTGTGAAATGACCATTATTCTAGAAGTTTGTGTAAAGATCTCTTTCTCAATTTTTTCTTGTCCTAGTAAATTTTATAATCGGGATAAAAAACAGATACAAACTGATTACTGAAGATGAATTCATCTGATGAATTAAAACTGCTCGGATAGGCGGATCAGGATAGCCATAAAAGTAAAACTATAGTGCCTAAGCTGTAGACCTCAACTATTACTGAATATATTGCATAAAACAAATAAAAAGGGTTAGCATTTTTAACGCAGTAACTTTCCTTACAAAACATAACGTAATCCTGTAATAAAAGTTACTTGAGATATTTGAAACTTTAACAAAGCCCATTACCCACTTTCCAGGCAGGTTTAACATTTTCCGGCGGTTTGCATTTAAACGAAATTTTATTCACAAAGAAAACAAGGCCCCCTTCATAAGACGAGTCGGCACAAAGCGTTGATCATTTTTTCTCTTAAAAGTTTTTCCTGTATAATTAAATTAAGAACAAAACAAGGTAATTGCCTTGAGTCGTCCTTAGTAATGTGGCATGTCCGCCTACTTCTGACTTATTTCCTCCTTTTTTTTTTTTTTTTTTTTTTTTTTTTTGTTTTTGTAGTAATGCATGAATATTCAAGCCCTCCAAGCACAACTTAGTCCATTCAGAAAACTATTCTCCGCCCCGGTAAGAACCCGCCCCTTTAAACTTTATTTAATTGTACATAGGTGCTTTATTTCAACATGAGAGCCCAGAAAGGGTCTTCTTTTCTGTTGAGAAAAGCTTCCACTTAAATGCTAAGTGCTATCTCAGTTTGTTGCTAAATGTCCAGTAAAATTGCATTCAGTTCAATGCCTTAAAAGCATACTACCTAATTATTTTTTTTCTTTTTGTACCTTTCAAATTTCCTTCCCGTACAACTGAATTTGTATTTGTACAACTGAATTCATTAACTTTCAAAAAATATGGTTTTCATCTATTTAAATATTATCACCAAACTTTATCGTCTTTTAAAATGTTTTATTTTGAGTATTATTTTGTACATACTGCGATTGATTGATACGATGGATACATAAATTAAATGAGCCTAATTTACATTTTAAACGAGTTCAAACTTGATTCATACCTTCAACAACCACAACTGGATGCTAGTTTTATTCAAAATCGGAATTATGCAGAAAAACAAGACCTCTTTACAAATTGATTTAATCGATTGATTACCATGCGTGATTGTCAGGCTGTTCATTTTGATCACAATAGGGCTAAGATTGCATTATTTCTCTAATCTCTTGACATGCTTTCGAGTTTCAGTGTTCATCCGGTAGCATGTGAGTGTGACATATGCAATCTATTTTGTTCATTTTATTGTGCTGATCCTTCACCTGTTCATTTTGACTTACATCTCATATTCTCTTGTCAACTTTACGCGACGACTAATCATTTGTCGTTTCCGCGGCGTATTAAACATCAACAAAACACAATTCCAAAAGCTATAGCAGAGTCAAAAAGTAAGAACATAAGCTTAACATCACTTACAATAAAGCAATTTCAAGTTTATTGTTTCAATAAATGTTTTTTTTTTTAATTTGTTGTACATTACAACTACCTTAAAGTAGGTAATAAGTAACAGTGAGAACGGTAATTAAAACAAAACAAAATTAAAACCAAGAGTGGAGAAAACACCCATTGATATTACTCCAATGTTACAATAATATTGTGTGTTCAATCGATTTGTGTGTCATTATCAATTTCACTGTTATCACCCTCACTTCCTAGAAGATCTCGTGGCCATTGTCTCTTCAGTCGACGAGGAGGGTTTGAGGGGATTCGTCGCGATGCGAGGTTTCTGATTGATTTACGTTAGTTGGGAGGTTTTTATGAAATTTACGGTAACGGAAACGTATTTCATCTTGTACGAACGGAATATGTAAATCTGTATGTGTAGTTTGGTTCAATAATAAAAATGGAGCATCTAGTATTTTTCGTTGTGTTATAGACTGGGCAGTTTGATTGCAGCGGATATTGGAATGTTTGGCTCAACCCCACACTTCCAGTCCGTAAGTCCAAATCGGTTCAATTATGGTGTTCTAAAACAGTCTTTTATTTTTGAGAGGTAAATTCTAGCGTTTGTCAAGAAGTCGTGCAACAATTCTAAATCTTATCATAACCTCCTGACATTTCAGTCTTGTGTGAGAATTCCACGTCAGGCGTTTGTCGATGTACAATACGAGGTACCGCACCTTGTCCGCAGTTGGGAGGGGAGTGTAGTTTAAGAAAACAGGGGAGAGATCTTTTTACGAAGAGTGAAGGTAATGCGGGTGGATTTTTCCCTGTTAAATTTTATCCTTTTCGTTTTACACCAAGACTCTAGTAGTATGAGGTGTTGTTGGAGGTTTCGAGTGGAAATGACAAGGTCGGAATTGCTAGAGAGAATTGCCGTATCGTGTGCAAATGTGAATGTGGTGGTTTCGGGATGAGTTGGCATGGTAAATGAATTTTTACACTGTTATTTTTTCACTACCTACAAGTATTTGTATTAAACAATGTTTATAAATCCCAGGACTTTAAGATTATCTCAATAAAGATCCAAGCATTGGCACGATAAAGAAAATTTTATGTGTAGAAGAAGAAGAAAATGAAGAACAAGAAAAAATGAAGTTACAAATTAAAAAAAAAAATAAAATGAATGCTTGGCACAATGTATGCCAGTAAGACTGGCCAGAAGAGAAAATTACAAGAATATTGAACATAACAAATCTTATCGTGAGGTCTCTGCTTGGAGAGAGAGGAAGTGAATACAAAAATGGGATTTAAAGGAGGAAAAGAAGGCAGCGTGACGAATAGAAAGGAGAAGTTTCAAAGGTTAGGGTCTCGGATCAGAAAGGGTATTTTGAAGGTATGGGTTGTATGTTGCGGAAGGACAAGGTCGATTGGGGATGAGCGGGTCTTACGAGTGTGATGTAAGGAGTTGAATTGGAGGGATTGGATGAGGTAAGGAGGACGACGAGTGTAGATGGACTGGAAAAGAAAACACCCTAGGAAATACTGTGCACGGAAGGAGGGAATAGCCAGGAAAGCCCGGGATCCCCTTGTAATGCCGTACACAAATCTTACTCAACAATTCAAGATCTCTTCAATCGCGCGTTCTCCCTCTCCGAGAGACCACTGTACACCAAACAGCTATAATCGAAGAAGAAAAGTATAAGGGAAGATACAAAGAATTTGCGGGTGGACAAAGGTAAGAGAAGCCAGGACCAGGGGGGCGTCAGTGGCCGCAAGGTTCCGTCTTTGACACGGCGCTCATCACTGTAAGGTGAAGGTCCGGGATTCGAATCCAGAGGCCCTGCAGTTGAACCCGATGTACTTACAAATGGTTTTTTTCGAAAACACCGGCACCCTGAGGGTTTATATGACCTCTGCTGTTGCGAACCCTCGGAAAAAGAAGAAAAAAAAAAAAAAACTAGGACCGATGGAACAGGCTGAGGGATGCGATGGAACGTGAAATTTGGGAAATGTGAAAATGCCAGACCAGAAAAGTTTTAGTCAAAGACTACTCCAAGATTTCTAACCGAAGACCAGAGGAGATGGGGTGGTTATTTAGCATGAGATGTGGGATACTGACGAAGGGAATTGTGGTGTTGCCTGGGCCCGATAATTATGCCGCTGGATTTGTACTGATTGAGGACAAGGAAATTTTTGTGAGCCCATTCGTTGATGGAGTTTAGAACTTTTTGGATCTTTATAGATACAATTTAAAAAATCGGTTTTGCAGACTTCAATTCTGAACACTAAATAAATGTTCACTTAAAGGTTTCTTCATAATTCTGCTGGTTCGGCCAAGACGGCCACGTACTCGTACCTTCCGCCCTGCTGCCTATAGTAAAGATACAAGTGTAGGTGAAGTTTGTATTTTCCTGTTTTTCCATCATATAGGGTGTTAGGTTGGAGACCACCATAGGGTAACTTTCCCTATGGGCCAAGCCAATCCCTACCATCTACTCCGGTGTCTATGGGTAACCAATGATGGAGGCAAAATCCTTACCTTCCTATTTTCCCTTACCCTTTCCTTCTTTGATCTCCTTACCCCCTCTGCTTTGGCAGAGGGTTCCTGGGTTCCTGAACCTCAGGCAACGGGTGCATCAGTAAGGAGTTCGCAAGATCTCCCGGGTGGGCCATCAATCTCACCTTAAAAATAAAGAGTAGAACACCCAAGCAGCTCTGCTAAATGAGGTTGGATTCGTAGTGGTCGTGGTTTGGAAACAACTTGTTCCCCTGGAGTTCGAGCTGGAGGGTACCAGCCAACCGGAGCTGGAGATAGAGTGTCTTCTCTATCTTTCCGGCGCGGGGGTTAAAGGCAGATTTAAGGATTTTTTAAGGCAAATGTCTTTTCAGGGCACTTCTGAACTTGGCTATTATTGCATTGCCTCGCTAGCCAATGGATAAGTCCATGCATGTAAAATTTTCCTGGTGTTCCTTCGGGAGCTGCTTACTGTTCGCGCCTCGAAATCGGAAAAATGTATCATACCGGGAGACAAAAGCCGCACTGGACAGCTGATGACTGAGAAAACAGATATGAAAATGGACGCCACAAATTCCTGAAATCTATCTTTTTGGAAATCGTGACGCCTATTATTTATTTCCGTATTTTATAATAAAACCCGCTCATCACTAATGAAAAAAAAGTGTCGAAATCGGTTCAGTAGCTTAGTTTTTACCAGTAACATAAGAACATTCACATACACGCCTTCCAAATAAAAAACTAACAGCTACAAGAAAGTAGATAGAAACGCAAAACTTGTCGACTATATAGAAACGATTTGATCACATTGAAGTAGCTTAAATGCCTGCCAACATAATTTTAGTTAATTATGATATCGGAAGTCATTTTTGGTTACTCGTGTAAATACCTGTTAACTTAACCTTATCTCTTGTTTGTATACTGTGAAAACGTTTAACACCCCAATTGTTCGAATTTTCAAGACATATTCACACGTAAGGATTAATGTTTTAAAAATGTACTTCAGGAACTGACTCCTGATTTGGTAACATACATCGCTAAACCTTTTTTGTTAAATAATTGTTCCATTGCACATTTTATTTACCGCATGTTCGGAATACAATTATGCGAAGTTAAAAGTGTTCTATATTAATTAGATTTTTCAAAATATCGTGACCTCGTGGAAAAGGTTTTTAAACTCCTATCTGTTGGGGAACGGGAACGTATTATCCTAGCCACCTTAACTCGATAAGAGAGAAAGCAGATGGATGTTTCATTCCCCTTCGTATCACCTAATGTCGTGCCTTTTCTTCCACATGACACTTTCTCTCAGCGCATCAAATACAAATGTCACCGAACCCCACCGTTCACACTTCCCACAAAAGCGATCTTACACATTTTGTTTGGTTTATATAATAATTCAAACATTATGGGGCTCGGTTTTTTGCAGTAGTTTTACGTTTTTCATTATATCATATAAAACGGCAAAATTAAATGATAGTAAAAATATTGTTAAGGTTGATGAGCAAAAACCTTATATTACCCCAAAAATATGTTAGAAAATAAAAATGATTCGATATCATACGATTTTTCTTTAACTTGTAGTTCTTCTCATTTCTCGTTGTTCATTTCATCCTGGGTGTATATCGTTGCCACTTTTCTGAAAATGTTTAATCTGCAATACAACAGAAATTTTCTATGAAACAGTAAAATTTTGTAATATCATGTTTCATGGTTAATTCAGTTTTTGTAATATCATCTTATTTACTCTACTTTTTGTTCTTGGTAGTAGTTTTGCCTAGCCGGCTTTTAATATTGTCCGTCGACTAAAGATAGGCCAAAGAGGTTAAAAAGGGAATATTACTTTCCACAATAACAAATCAAAGCTTGTCAGTTAATTGAATATTAATAGTTTTTTAGAATTCAAGTAATTAAGGTTTTTAGTTGAGATAAAAAAATCAGTGTCACGAGCGGGATTCAAACCCACGATCTTTGGCTAGATACGCCGTTGCTCTACCACTTGACCTAGATCTTTTCGGACACTAACTTCCCATCTCAACCCAAACTTCTGAATTTTCATTATTTTTTTCCATTTTTCTCTCAACTAAAATTTTTAATTAAATGTATCCCGAAGGGAAAGTGTTGTCCTGACCCGCCTGCGGATAGGCCACACACGTGTGACTCACGTGTACTTGTTGGTTGGCACGAGTCGACCTAGGTGCCCGGCATGCCAAGTAGAGACGCTCACCGTGCCGCACGTGTTGGAGGGTTGCCGCAGCTTGGCGCTATATAGGGACCATAGTGGAATGCCGTCTGGTTGTACGAGAGTGCTCGAGCATGGCAGAAAACTGAAGGACAAACGTTTTAAGTTTCCTTGAGACATCGGGATTATGGGTTGTATATAGAGGGGTATTTAGATTATAGGTTACGATTTGTAGTTGGTTTCTGGTAGAATAGAAGTATGTCGGCGGCGGTGCAGCATACTATTTCAATGCTCCACCGCTGCTCCCTTAAACCTGGTCGGGGCGGAATATCGAGTACCTTCCGACCCGGACTCTAGATAAAGGATAAGCATGTTTGATGGATTTGTAAATAGTGGCATGTATGTATTTATTGTATGAGTGAGTGTGTGAATGACTAGTCTTAGGGAACGTAAGGGCGCCGAAATGACCAAAGAAGTCGATGGCGCCCGACCAGAGCTCAACCAAGGAGTCGCTTATGCACCAAGATGGGTGACTCCTCCTGACCTACCAGGGAGAGGTCAGAGACCTCCTAGAAGGTCTCGCAATTTCTCATTTCTTAATTAATTGTAAAGTATTAATTTTTCAAGCGTACCAGGAAAACTACTGAGTTTGTTAAAATGCTGGGAAACTTTAGGGTGAAAATAATGTGTTGTGTTTTACTTATAACTTTACAGGGAAAAAAGCTCCTGTTTCCCAACCACATAATTTATCAAAAACTTTGTTTATAAACCAATGGCACAAAGTAAACAAAACCAACATAATTGAAAAAGGTCAAATTTACAATAAAATACGTCTATGTCTGATTTTATAATAAGTGCAAAATCCATGCAGGCCTAAACTATTTGTGAGTGAGTAGAAGATACAATCATGGTAACATCCCCTAGAATGGCAAAACACAAAATATTTTACCGTGGCAGACTGTGGTAAATAATTAACGAATTAGAATAGATTTTCGTATTAAACATAATTAATACTGTGTAGAGATTAGTGACCGTTAACGGATAATTATTCAGATAACGTGAGATGCGGTCTGGTGTGATGTAGGTATCAGAAAAACATTTTCTTTATCGTGCCAACGTTTCGATCTTTTATTGAGATCATCTTCAGGGCCTGGGATTTACAAACATAATTTACATTTAGAAAATACATATAGAATATGGAATTTATACAATGCAAAAATTATATTTTATATTCTATCAAATTATTTCTACTCACTCAAAGTGTTTGTCTTCTGTGTAATTGTGCCATGTCGTGTTGAGAGTGCCAGTGAGATTTTACTGTTTCATGTGTATATATGTTTGATTTTAAAGTGGTGGGGAAGGAAGTGGGTATAGAAGAGACCCAAACAAAATCCCACAGCCCTCGCTACCCACCACTTTGAACAACAATACAATTTTGACTTCAAAAATCCAAAAATACTACATACAGAACAAACCTAATTTAAACGTAATTTTTTAGAAATGGTTTACATCAACAAGGATAAATACAGCATCAATTACAGAACAGATACATGCAAACTCAGTCGCAGCTACGCCAACATCATTAATGAAATTCAATACAGATAACATACATATATCATCATTACATTCCCCACATCAAATAGTTTTCCCATAGTCTAATTGTCCAACAATCTAATTTTCATTTTCTAATTTATCCCTTTCTATATAATCCTGAAAGAATAAAGTGGCTGAAACATTACCAACACATTGTTTCCCTTTGTCGGCTCTTTTCACCTCAAAGAAGCCGACGACTTATACAAAATTGTCTCTTCTATACCCACTTCCTTCTCCACCACTCAAAATCCAACATATATAAACATGAAACAGTAAAATCTCACTGGCACTCTCAACACGACATGGCACAATTACACAGAAGACAAACACTTAGAGTAAGTAGAAAATACTTTGATAGAATATAAAATATAATTTTTGCGTTATATAAATTCACTTTTCCAAATTCTATCTGTATTTTCTAAATGTAAACTATGTTTGTAAATCCCAGGCCCTGAAGATGATCACAATAAAAGATCGAAACGTTGGCACGATAAAGAAAATGTTTTTTTGATACCTACATCACACCAGACCGCATCTCACGATATCTCAATAATTATAATTAATACTGATACTGAAAGGAATGGTAAAATAATAGTACTATGTAAATTAAAAATATGCATATATAAACCTGACGAATTTTTGAAATTTGGAAAAGATTTTCTTTAATAAAGTATTTTCTTTTAAAAATTGTGTATTTTTTATTAGGTGAAAATCCTTAAATAATTAGCTACCCCAAATCCTCAAAAGAAACCAATGCAAATGCGCCTGATTTTATACCGAGAAGGCATTTGGGCTTTGTCCTCGATTTAAACCCGTGGCACAAACAGCGGCATCTGACCGCGACCCCAGACCCGAAACTTTATCAATAAAAAGAGAAATTCATTCCGCCCGTTTTCTTCCTTGAAAGACGGTCTCGGACTTACTGGCACTTAAGAAATCGTTTTTTGATTGTATTTAAATTTCAACGTGGGAAGATAAAACATTTAATCTTGATTTACAATTTCATCACAGATTTTTCTATTAGATGTACAATTCCTAGAATAGATATTTGGCCAACAGCAGTTTTATATTTTATTTCACTCATCCTAAATACTATTTTAGTATACTAAAATATTTTAATATTCTATTTAAATTAAAATAAATTAAGGTAATTTTAGTTCCAGAGAAGTTCAACTCTTGCTAACTCATTATCACAGACGGGAGTAATAAACGTTTTGCATTATTGTTATCATGCTATCATTATGTGATATGTGATGTAAAATCGCCTTTCATAACGAAATCTTTAAAGTTTTTCCTAACACATAAAATCTTATTTCTACTCTAAATGTGATTACACCAAGAAAAGTGAATTGAATCCGCTATAAGGTTGTCACTTCAATCAAGCACAATACAAATTCACTAAGAAAATAAATTCATTAGGTTTGTGTAAATATTAGTGACCGTTAATTGATAATTATTCAGATATCGTGAGATGTCACGACCGCATCACACCAGATCGCATCTCAAGATATCTGAATAATTAATTTATTAGGTTTCATGGTCCGCTTGACGAAATAAATTCTTTTCAATTAATTAAGGCTTTTAGTTGAGATAAAAAAGTCAATCTCATTAGCGGGATTCAAACCCATGCTCTTCGGCTAAAAATGACGCTGCTCGACCAATTGTGCTATCGTGACTTCGATTAACTTGGACATTAACTTCCCATCTCAGCCTACAACCTTTGAAATTTTTCTCCTTTTTGCCATTTTTCATATCCCGCTATAAAAATATCTCAACCAAAGCTTTAATTAATTGAAAAGAATTTATTTCGTCAAGCGGACCACGAAAACTAATAAATGTAATAAGCAAAATCACGAATACTTCATAAAACTCTCCGTGGTCATTTCATTTGTCGCCTAGAATCAAATAGACTACAAGACATTTGAAAAACGGCAAAAAGGAGGGAAAATTTAAAAGGTGCCGTTGAGATGGGAAGTTAGTGTCAGAGTGGATTGAAGTCACAATTGCTCAGGTGGTAGAGCAGCACCGTATTTAGCCGTAGTTCATGGGTTCGAATACCTCTCGTGACACTGACTTTTTTATCTTAACAAATGCTTTAATTAATTTATAGTTTTAAGATTTTCCTTTTTTTTGTTATAGTTTTGTCAAAAGGCTTTGTAAAAAATTACGGTTTCCATTACATAGCCAGTTGAAACCAAATGGGTTTTTGGAAACTTGAAATTTTGAAATAATAAATAAATAAACTATACAAATAACTTTATTAAGTTTTGTGGTCCGTCTGTCCGAACGAATTTAGTTTTAAGTAATTAACCTTTAAGTATGGTATTGGTTGGGATTAAAAAACTCATTGTCACGAGCGGGATTCGAACCCATGACCTTCATCTAAATACTACTGTAACTATCGTGACTTCCATCCAATATTTTTATCTCAGCTAATACGTTACTTGAAGATTAATTAATTAAAACTAATTTAGTTGTGTCAATCGCACCACGAAACCTAATGAACTGAAAAAGCAAAAAAGAAGTATACTTCACTAAAGCTCTCCGTGGCCATTATATTTGTCGCCAAGATTCAAATAGATTACAAGACATTTGAAAATGGCAAAAAAAGGGGGAACATTCAATAAGTTGGGGTTGAGATGGGCAGTTAGTGTCCGAGTGGATCGAGGTCACAATAGTTCAAGTGGTAGAGCAGCGGGGTATTTAGCCGAAGATCATGGGTTCAAATACGTCTCGTGACACTGACTTTTTATCTCAACAAATGCTTTAATTAATCTATAAGAATTTATAGTTTTAAGGTTTTCCAAAATTCTTGTATAAAGATTAAATTTATTTTCCTTCGTTGTGCAAATACGGACTGGTTTGACGCTTACAGAAAAACTGTCCCCAATAATGAGCCTTAAAAGGACGTACGTTGTTTCTCATAAGTTATTTATCTGGAGTGTACAACTGGAAGTAAATATTGAAATTGAAAAAAATTTGATGTTTGGTTATAAACGGTTTAATCAAATTTGTCATTACGGTATGAAAATTTCTACAAAAATTAAGTAATATAAGTAAACAAACAAGTCTTTTAGATGCAAAATTGAACATATGAAACACTAAACATCAACTAAATGTACGAAATATACTCTTTCTTGAAGTATGCAAACGTCACGTGGTTTTCTAGCCGATTTGAATATTGAAATTAATTTTTTGAAGCTTTGCAGCGTACTTATAGAAAAAAAACCTTTTTTGATGATTTTGCATTTTTTCGTTATTTTTAATCGAAGTTACAAAATTATTGATGACTAATTTACTAATTCAAAGTAAACTCAGTAATGGTGATAACTGCGCATTAAAATAAATACCTGTTTAATATTAATTGTTATGATCAACTTTTTGTAGCGTATCTGTCAGTGTTTACAAGACACAGAAAATCTAACATAAACCTTAGACAAGAGTTTGGGAAATTTATAAAATGTTATCATTACAGTGATTTTGTATTTTGTTTGTTTGGTGGAATAATAAAAAAAACCATATCTAATAGGTTAGTGTCCAAGTGGGTCGAAGTCACGATAGCTCAATTTGTAGAGCAGCTGCGTATTTAGCCGAAGACCGTGAGTTAGAATCCCGCTTGTGACACTGATTTTTTTTTCTTAACCAAAGCTTTAATTAATTGAGAAAAATATCTATTAGGGTTGGTTTTTCATGATTTTTTTGATGGTATAATAAATTGTAGCAGGTTTAACATTTTACGAGATACAGAGTAAATTATAGAATTACGTTGTGATTGGCTTAAATAACCTACAAAGTGAAATATATGGAATACTACGGGTCATAAGACTTTGGACAATAGGGACTGTTTATGATTTAACAAACGTTAGGATAAACTCCCTGTTTTACAATACGATATAGTCTGTTCATTGTGTAAATTGTTTGACAGACCACTAAAATCTAAAATTACAATGGAATAATGGAAAAATGAAATTTATATGTTATGTTATAAACTAACAGATGGTATGTACGTATCTTAGTACATAGCTAGATAACCGTTACAGTTTTTCTTCCCCCTAATCTAGGGTTGCTCAAAATGGGGTCGGCTGACGCCCCTAGTGTAATAAATAAGTAAAGCGGACCGCTTAAAGTTACAAAACGAGCAGAGATGCAGCTTTTAGGATTTTTATGCTATTTCCATTGTTGAAATTTACTTTAGAGTAGGATTAACATTTTATGAGATACCGGGGACTTTATAGAAAAAAAACAAAAAAACAAAACTGAAAAGTGAAAAGTGAAATATCAAGAATACAATTAAGAATCAGACGGTGGATAATATGGATATTTTAATCTATTTTGACAATTAGAATAACTTCTTTATATCTATCAATATCTATTCAGGGGACACTTTGTAAGTGGACTAAAAAATTATGGGTGTGAACCCAATTTCTAATAGTCTTTTGCAATGATACTTAGAATAATCGACCTAAGAGATTTGATATCATTTCCATATTTTAGACGAAATTTATGGTCAAGTAAATAGAGTGGCAATGCCTTTACCCGTTTTGCAGCTGGTATTTTTACGATAGTTTGGAATACCAGAGGTTATATAAAACCTCAGTGTGACGGTAATTGGTGTTTTTGAAAAACAGCCCATTTGTAAGTATGTCGGTAATCCAGCGGCCCTGCATTCGAACCCGGGACATTTACCTTACAATGATGAGCGCCGTGTCAAAGATTAAACCTTGCGGTCACTGACGCCACTCTAAACATTTATTCTGTTAGTATGTTCGAGATTCTATACAAGTAAAAAGAATCTGAAAGTTAATGACAAAAATGTCTTTTAAAACGTCTAAATAAACCTATTGCCCAAAAAAATAACTCTCTTGAAGCCCGTACCAACGATAAAGACCATCACATAAGCAAATTATAACGAAAAAAATGCAGCTGCAATTAAGAACGCTCTTAGTGACTTATTCATCAACTTTCTTTTGAGCCAAAGAATCAATATAGCAGGAAAAACTTTGAATCCTGACGGGATTCTTAACAGGACACTGCAGAATAAAGGACACCTGCAAGAAATTGCTAAATCCAACATGGCATGTGTAGATTCTGCAAAGAAATGGTGCAGCAACACCCCTCTCGTATAGCCAACATAAAATTCAATTTTGAAACCGGCCCTGCTAAACATGTTTCTGATGAACCAGTACTGACCGGTACGGGGTGTAAGATCACTCTGAAAGTAGGCCAAACATTACCTCTTAAAAGCTACACAAATGTACACATTAAATAAATGTTTAAGAAATAGTATTAACAATTCCTAAACAGTTTTTGGAGGCTAAGGTATAGATGCTAAGTGTTGTTTAGTGACCATTAGTTAATGATTATTTGGAGATCGTGAGGTGCGGTCTGGTTTGACTTAGGGTTTAGAAAACATTTTCTATATTATGTAAACGTTTCGATCTTTATTGAGATCATCTTCAGAGTCTGGGATTTGTAAACATTGTTGGAATTTTACAAATATTTGTAGGATATGGAAAGAAACTATAATATCATCAATCAAATTCAATATCCATAACGCCACATCATTTTCGTTATCGTCCCAATCTTTCAAACTTTATTGTAATCATCTTCCGGGCCTGGGATTTATAAACATTGTTTCAATTTCCAAATACAAGTATGATGCAGAAAAAACAAATTTAAACAATGCTTAATAAAGTTAGATTAAAAGATATACAATGCTAGAAAATTGTACAGTATATATAAGTAATTTATTCAATGCTAGAAATATTTTTTATCTACAATTTTCTTTGTACAATAAAAATAATTAATTTATTCAATACTAGAAATACTTTTTATCTACAATTTTCTAGATTCATTTTTTTTAATCTAACATTTTATAGCATTGCATAAAGTCATAATTTTGTTCTACATCCTTCATGTATTTGTAAAATTCAAACAATGTTTATAAATCCCAGGCCCTGAAGATGATCTCAATAAATATCGAAACGTTGGTACGTTAAAGAAAATTTTTCTAAACTCTTTGTCACACCAGTCCGCATCTCACGATTTCCAAATTGTCTTATTCGTACTTATTGCCCCTATTTCAGATTCACATGAGAGAAGAAACAAATGTTAGGTTGGGTTATTTTGCCATGTTGGTTCGATGTCAAACCGATTTGATTTGACAAAACGTTAGGATTGATAACGGTAATTTATTTACATGTATTTATCTGATGGTAAAAGCGATAAAATATTTAAAATCTCGAAAAAATGTCACTGAGAGATAGCTGTATCGTCCAGAAATATACAAAACGAACAATATATAAACGTAGCTTTTCTGAACAGAAACAGTCTCCAAAAAAATACTTGTTTCCTAACCTCAATTAAAATGTATCGAAATTATATCGAAGTAATATAATATTATCATATTTGAATGAGTGTTTTTTTCAAATTAACTTTATGTCTACATTGTGTATACAATTGTCATATTAAGGCTGAAATTAATCAAGTCATGATAATTTTCATTGCGCTTTCTCTCGTTAACAAACAAACTTTGAAATTGAAGTATTATAACAAATTAAAATTCAATTATAGTTAACTTTTTTTAACCTGTTATAGGTTTGTTCCAGTATAACAACAATTTTACTGTTAGTAATGATTTCAAAAGTTCTTATCCTCGCGGATAATGTAATCTTATATATAATTTTTTATGCGTTATTACTGCTGTGTTTATCTTTAATAAGGTAGACTGAGGATTGGCCATACTCGGTTGACACATGGGCACTTACTCTTGGGCCAAAGCCCGCGCAGGTGCCCCTTATGCAGAGAAAGGTTGCTCGATGTGTCCCACATAATAGAGGCGTGTCATGCCTTGGCTCCTTACAGAAAGCGGGCAGGAATGCCGCCCGATGTAAGAAGAGTCCTCGAGCACAGTAGCGAGTTTCTGAGTCCCCTGTTACGCTTTCTAGGGGAAATTGGGGTTTCTCATTATGTGTTATGTGTCTTTGTGTTTTGTCTGTGGGCATGTATTTATTGGCGCGAATGGCGAGGGGTGAGGGTGAATAGAACGTCACCTTCGCCCCTCGAACGATGAAAGCGAGTGAGTTTGGGTGCGAGGTCGATGACGGAATATTCATAAAAGTTCCTCATCGATCCCAATCTTAATTTAACTATAGGTCGGTGGAGGAATATCAAATATTCCACCGACCAAACGGAATGAGTTTACTGTATGAATGTATTTATGTGTATGAACGTATTTATTTGTATGAATGATGTGTCTGAACGGGTATAGAATATAGACTAAGTGTGGGGCAGAAATGACGAAGATGTCGGAAGCCTCAGCAAAAAAAATATAAAAAAATAAGGTAAATAATGACCTCCCTCGACGATTGCTATCTTTTCGATCTCTGTGGAAAAGTTTATTTAATTGGGTTCTTCTTGTTTGCTTTTGTTCAAACCGTAGTTGTTTCCTTTTCGGCTCGGTCTTTATTTGTTAAATTGACGGTAGGGCGTAAAAGCGTTATGATTTTTCTTTGAAAAACCGTCAAACTTTATTTAATTTACTTTTGGTAAATTGTAAATCACTTAAAAAATTTTGTGATAAACATGAAGTGTTAGCATTGAAACAATTATTTCTCTCGTACGTAAATAATTTTTATTGATTTAAAAATCTTTCTTATAGTTGATACTCCGTGTAAATTTTATTATCAATAATTTCAATTCGTTGTTGGAGAATTGTGTTTAATTTGGTCGGTTTCATCTCTTCTCTTTGCTGAGTTGGTGTGTCAAACGCGTATCGGTTTCTGGTCATGTTAGCAGTTCTGGGTCACTGCATTTTTTTCACAATCGTGATGATATTATTGAAAAAAACCCTTTGATTTATAGGTTTCATTATGTATTAAAAAACGTTTTCCCTTATATGCTGACTTAAGAGATGAGGAATTATCAGATCACAATTTAAAAGGGAGAGTTCGACCCGTTGCATGTCCATAAAGGGCCGACTTCGCTCTAATGAAGCAGAAATGATCTGTGAGGAAAACTGGGCTGTTAATTAACAACATGGTGCTTGCCTTCTTTTTTAACGAGCTGAAATATTTTAACGGACATCCTTTTGAATGTTTATTTAGTTTTGGAAAGTTCAAAAGGAATTCCAGATTGAAGGGATATTCATAGATGAACATATACGGAGTGTGCAAGATAATACTTTTGATTGGTTTTAGTAAGTAATGAAGGTGAACTAGTCATCTATTTGGTAAAACATTTGACTTGCATAAACTTAATCCCGAATCATCTAAACATCATCAATTCTAATTTGCAGCAACTTAAAGTTGTCGGGTCGAGACCCTCTCTCTAGAAAGTAATATTGATCTGCCGTATTTACGGACGATTCGTATGTGATCAAGTGAGGCTCCCTTGCCTCTTTTCCAAGTTAATATATATCCTTTATTACACTCAGTATATCTCATACTATCGTTTCTCTCGGATCGCTGGTTTAAAGTTTATATCTGTTATGATTTTTCACATATACCTGGCGTTCCGCAAGAAAATATCCTCGGGCTAATATTTTACACAATCTAAACTACTGACGATCCCACACATTCTAAGACACATATCATGTAGAAGAAACAGCTCTCTGTTCAACCCTAGCAACACAAGTAAGCCGAGAGCACCTGGACCTCGTCATCGACCGGTGCACTTAGTGGAGAATCACGAGCATAAAACCAAGGCGTGATGTTTAAGCTCAAGCGTCATACCTGCCCACGAGCGCGCATAAACAACAGTTTAATCCATCCATTCAACCAAATCCGAACCCTGGGACATCCTCGGATAGATTTTCTTAAAACTCACATACACGACTAAAAATGCAAGAACACAGTAAAAGATAAACAACTAACAGTAAACAATAAACACTCAGGTATTTTTATATTCAGTTTAGCTTAGTTCTCAGACCAAACTTTTAGCACCCAATTAAACCTAATATTTCAATGGAAATTATTCGCCGCATCCTCAACGCTCCCCTCACATATCCAATGTTATGAGTCACAACGACGCATAGTCCATTGGCAGAAGCGATAATTGAACAGGTCTCAACAATTTTTAGACCAAGCTATCCCTTAAGCCACTAGCTCATTTTTTGCCTGGGGGTTCCAACATCTAGATCATTTCAGACCCCAACTAAGTCTGCATTCTATTTACCCTTTTAAACACTACATTCCTACAAATAAATCCATTCATAAATACATCCATACAGTACATCCATTCCATTTGGTCGGCGGAGTACTTTCGTAAATATTCAGCCATCAACCCCGAACATACACTCGTACGCTCTGAACGTAAAAGTGGCGATAATATTTCACCCTTACTCCTCACCATTCACGCTAATAAATACTCATACAAAAATATAGACACACAACACATAAGACTTATTGCGTTACTGTGGCTCCTTCCCAAGGGAGTGGGTCTTCTCCTTGTGTGGCAAAATGAGTAAAACTAAGGAAAATGAAAGGAAACCATTGCAAATTCAGAAATTATTTTGTTTTTGCTGTTAATAAAATGAAATGAAATGAACAAACTGCAAATTGACTTTATATAATCAAACAAATAAACAAAAATTTCTCTTGGTTAAACAATAAAAAAATCCTTTTCTTTTACTAAAAACAAATCAAAACGAAAAAGAAACTTGCGTCTCGCTGGAGAAAAATGGCTTTGATTCCGGGTTCTCTTTCGGCCAAAGAAAAATGCCAACGTGTTACTTCTCGTGCAGCTCCAAGCCAACAGGCCTCTCCCCGTGGAAATCTCCTTCCTCCTCCTTTTGATCGCTTGTGGAAGGGCTTATGGCGGGCCTTTAAATTGCATTGTCATATTAAAATATTAAAAAAATCCCATAGAAAGCGGAACAGGGGAACCAGAAACCCTGCAGTGCTCGAGTACCATTTTCAGATTGGATGGCTTCCCGTCACGCTCCCTGTAGATAGCCAGTGGTTTCCAGTATGTGGGTCGGGCTACCGTTCACTGCACATTCACCTGGCTATGGCTCAAAGGCCGTATGTCAACCGCGTATGGCCTATTCTGTGCCATCTACAAATCGTGCACCTGACCCGCAAAACCTTCTCGGACGATCCGGCCTACTGACGCTGCCATTTTTCACACCGTTATTAACCTTCACGAATTCAAAAATGGTGCATGTCTCGTGACCTCTATTCCTAGTTCCAACTAAAAAAACAAAAAGTACCCGGAATGGCCGGCTTGTTTCCCTGGAGCCCTACGTTCAAACAGATAAGATATGTATGACAATATAGATAATTATATTGTAACGCATATTTTTTACATAAATATTTAGAAACAAATGTTTCTTTAAAGGGAATTTCAACACATTAAAAAAAACAATGCATTAAAAAACATGTAGTACACATTTATTACTGTTAATTAACATTTTTTAAAATTTCTTATTAAACAACAATACCACATAAAACCGTGATAAACTTTCATATTCAAGGGCCTTCGTTGGTTCAATGCTGAAAAGGATTCAACTTTGTTGGAAACAAAAATCCTAAGTTTCCATTATTTCAGTACAAGTTGCCTCAGATATCATTAATATATTTGAAGGATTCGTTCATGAGATCTGCTGAAAGATTAATTAACTTTTGCCCGTTTCTGTTTATTTTGTTATTATTAACAGCTTTTCGGGTCTGTCAGACGCTTTTGGGCATAGGTCGGAGTTGGTATGCGTTATTGGTCACGTGTCCTGTCGTAAGTTTGTCTTTTAGCCTTTTACATATATGTCCGATTTATGCTTTTCCGCGTTGCTTTTCATTGCATGTAATCCTTATTTGTAAGTTTTCAAACGAAAACAAAGCGCTGAAGATGGCGGGAAGCCAAAATGCGTCTGAAAAACCATCCCAGTACGGATAGAGTGTCTGCAATATTTTATACCGCCCTAATTACAAATCTCCGAAGACTAAACCAAAACGTTTCACGAATACAAATGTTATGAAAGCCCAGCTGCCTTGATAGACCAATTAATTTCAAAAAAGTCTTTATTAAATAATTATTGAGATATCGTGAGATACGGTCTGGTGTGATGTAGGTTTCAGAAAAACATTTTCTTTATGGTGCCAACGTTTCGATCTTTATTGAGATCATCTTCAGAGCTCAAAGTGTTTGACTTCAGTGAACTTGTGTTGGCTTGTGTGCACATTCTTGCGTGTCATGTTGAGAGTGCACTCTTATTGCAATTGCAATACATCAATTAGTCAAGACCACGAAATTAGTAAATTTAATAAAATTATTTTCTGATTTTGATGGCTATATAAAAGATAAGTTTAAAATCGCAAATGAATGCATGTACATTTGAAATTTCCAACTCTGTTCATAATTGGTACTGTATGAGAGAACAAACTGCAATATATTTATTTTACAGCAAATAACCTTAACGGAACTTCAACCCACTAAATACTTTTTCAGAAATCGAGAGATGCTGTCTAATGTGATTTAGGTTTTAGAAAAACATCTCGCACTCTCAACCGACACGCTAGAATGGCACAAGTACACAGAAGACAGTCACTTTGAGCACTGAAGATGATCTCAATAAAGATCGAAACGTTGGCACGATAAATAAAACGTTTTACTTTAACCTACATCACACCAGACCGCATCTCAACATTTTTAAATAATTATCGATTAACGGTCTCTAATCTTTACATACGTCTTTATTAAAATTAATTTTCTTACTTCGCAAAACAATCTGATTGAGCCATGGTGTATTCTTATATACTTCTCTTCCATCTAGTAAGTTAATATATTGGAATTAAAAGTCAAATACCTCTCTGGATTATTTCCATTAAGTAAGTTTCCTTGCCAGTAAGCCTGTTCAGCAGCAGGGGATTTAATCGCTAAAGTGATCTGCATTCCGACTCGTTAATTTGTTACAATTTTCGGCCGGAATTTGGGGATATTACTTACTAACTCCAGGCTAAGTATCGCCAATTTATCAATGATGCGAATGAATTAAACATCAACTTGACTGACTCATAGTGTTCAGGCGAGAAATCATTTGCATAATCAAATTTAACATTTACTTTGGACATTTTAACTTAGCATCTCGTTATGAGCAAAATGAACACTTGTTTGCCATATTTTTCACCTTTAGGGTTGTAAATCGTTACTGAACAAAAGTTACAAACGTGTTTTAGCTTTCATATACCAAAATAACGGTCAATTTAATAAAATTTGCCGGGCTTTTTGCCGGTCGCAAAGGCATTAAAAATTTCGTTGACGACGAAAATATGAGTACCTTACATTTTCGTCATTAACCAATATTTTTTCCATTTTTGCGTTTATGCTTACGATTTTAACTGACCAGTAAACTCACCCACAACATTATTTTTATTCCTCACCTAAAGACCCTTTTATTACATAAATTTTTCATGAAATATAACGATGGCTTTCGTGGTTGTAGAAAGGATGTGTAGGATAGACAGATAGATAAACAGCCGAAAATAAAGAAAAAGACAGACGCAGAGTATAAAAACAATAGAGAGAGAAGAGAGAGAGAGAGAGAGAGAGAGAGAGAGAGAGAGAGAGAGAGAGA
>CM077108.1:10772026-10782892 GCA_039619505.1 Cimex hemipterus
AAATTTTTTAAACCACCTTTGCACAGTGCACTCATTAACACAACCCTCGCCCCAGACTTGGTTAATGTTTCTAGCCGTTTGGGCTCCGCTTCGGCCGAGTTTAAACTCGTAAAAGAAAATCGTACGAAATTCTCGCTTTGACATTATAAGGATGACTGAATTATTTCCAAGTAGCGGAATGCTACAGAGGTAAACAAACAATATCATTTGGAAGAGGATTAATAAGTGTTGACATTCATACAAATGAGTAATCCTGTAAACGTAAACAGAATATTTTATATAGATTTTTTTTAATGAAAACTTAAAATCCTGCATTATTTTCCGGACAACCCAATAATATCAACATTTTCAATCTGGAAAAACTCTTGAGGGTGAAAAGACGACACAGACATCAGTTCAATGTTTGGAGTGGCCTACATGTAGTTCCCGACACCGTATCTAACCTTCTCTAGGACGAATAGTCAAAGATGGAAATAAGTGATGCCAGAAGATTTGCAGTAATTAAGATTGGCCCTATTGGATGAGCGTAAAAATATTCCATAACATTACATTCAAAAGCTCATAAAATTACTGGATTGTATATTTTCTTCACTGTCTCTATAGAAACTTATTTAGAAAAATTCCTTGATTCAGTTTAATTTTTTTTACATGTTTTTTTAAATTTCCACTATATCACCAAAAATATTATAATAATTGCAAATTATTTTTGCATTGGCCTTCTTCAGCCATGTTCGTTTTTGCTATTTAAAGTATTTACTTTATTATTTTAAAACTGTTTGTATTTGATTTTGCTAGCTGGAAGGCTCAAACTTCATACAAATGGGAAAAAAAAGAGCTGAAACCGAAATATTTAATTACAAAATTTCACTACTTAAAAAATTATAAGCAAATACTTGGTTAGGTGCAAAAATGAAAGTTATACATTACCGGATTTACAGGAGTTACTGGGTCCCTAGTGTTTCATTCGAAGAGCGCTTTTCAGTTTTCTCAAATTTATTGGAATTTATAATGAGATTTAGGCCTTTTCCCAAATTATTTTACCATTGAATGCCTGCTAATATCTGCATAAGATTTGTACATGCATGATTTTTTTTTTCAAAACTTTTGCCAGGACAGACAAAACACCAACACATGTTGTCAGAATGTAGAGAAGAATTTATTTATTTTTATTTTTATTTTTACATCGTATTTTTGCAATTGAGAACGCAATTGTGACAAAAATATATCTATTATTCGTTTTATTAATAATGAATCTAAAGCAACGGATATACGCACTCGTGCAAATCAGAGTACACAAACCAACTGGAATTATATATAATGCTCGAAAATATTTCGTTATTTGAAGTATATATCTCTACTAGTACTGTGTTGGGCAATTAAATTTTAACGAACTAAATTAATAAATTAAGAGTTCATTACGTTTGAATTGATCTAAATTGAATGTATTTTGAGTTAATGAGGTAAATATTTTTTTTTCGATAGAAATATTTATTTACTCTTCCCAGGCGTCACCTTAAAAATATATTTAATTGATCCGAGTCAGTTCTGTTTCGATCCAGTTGGGTTAAAAAGTTTTTGCTTCGTAAATGCCAGGGAGAAGACGTTGAAGATTTTGGCAAGCGATAAAGTCCGGGCGCAGGAAAAAAGGCCCTCGCCTTTGAACGCCGCTTCGTAATGAACGATGTGTAATTCGAATAAAGTGCCAACTTGGCTTAGTATACGGCGAAGCGCATTACCGCTTTATCACTTCCGATCGCTTGGCGTCTCCATTTCCCCGGCCGACGAGCCTTTCATTAACCACTTTACATCCCTTAAAAAAAAATCTAACTTTTAGCCATCAACCCGTCTAAAAGAGAAGCATTGTATGAAAGAGTATAACAACAAAAATAATAAAATGGGTTAATTAGCGTTATTTCTATGTGGATTAATATGAAAGAAATTCTTGTTGATGTAACAATAAACAAGTAATAAATTTTTATTACATTATATATATATATACTTCTTCAGTTTGGTGGCTTTCAAGCTGTTATGTATATACAGGGTGAATTGCTACTCGTTAGCCCAAACATTTTGTCACCGTCATCTTCTTATTGAAAAATTAACGGGAATTTCAACGGTGCTATTAGATTTTCAGAGAAATGTTTAGATTAAAAGATATCACGATTTTCCGACCCCAGGACGTGATATCTTTCAAAATCGATAAAAAGCGAAATTACTCTGAAATGGCTGAGAATCGGACCATGGTCAATATGAACTTTTTTGTTCATTTTAGGGTGAAGAATCTACTGGTGAAGTTTGTAGCACGAGTAGCAAGTCACCCTGTATATAACAGCTTGAAAGCCACCAAACTGAAGAAGTCACCGCCGGCCGTCTGCTTTTTTTTATTTATTTTTGTTTTTAAGTTTACTTATATACATACATAGGGAATGAAAAGGAATGGAGTTACGCATCTGGCTAACTGCTACGTCGTGACATAGTCGAGACAACGAGTGGAACACAAAATAGAAGAAGAACGAAGGACAAAGTTACTCAGTCAGTCGACCAGTTGTGCCTTTGTCTTCACAGCCAGAAGAACAACCAGTCGTGCCTTTGTCCTCACAGCGAGAGCATCGTCACCATTGTAACAAAAGTAATAAAGTGCAATACAAACAAGCATAATGGATCATTTCTTTCCCCAGGAAGATGGAGAGGTTTCTCTTACATCATATATATATAAACTTGGGGATGGTTAGGTTAGTAAGCTCGTTACGGTTAGGGATGGGGTTATGTTAGATTGAGATAGGTAAGGTTAAAGTTAGGTTTGTTGTCGGTTAGAGTTAGCTGTATTAATATTGTATGTTAAGGTTACAGCTGGAATGACGGTACACTTACATACGGTTAGATTAAATACACTATTTGAATTTTGAACGAATTATTTAAGATAAGAGACCGTTAATCTATAATTATTCAGATAACGTGAGATGCGGTCCGGTGTGATCAAGGTTTCAGAAGGCACTCTCAACACTACACGCAAGAAGGGCACAATTACACAGAAGACGAACACTTTGAGCCCTGAAGAATAACTCAATAAAAGATCGATATGTTGGCAAGATGAAGAAAATGTTTTTCTAAAACCTACATCACACCAGACCGCACCTCACGATATCTGACTAAGAATTCATTAAAGCTTTTTAATTTGGGTTAGAAACCGAAATAGTGCAATTGTTTACTCATGTACCATGACTTTCATTAACGGATTATTGTATTATTATTCTCCGGTAAAAAAGAATTTGAAGATTCAAAATGTTTTTTGTACATTTACCGACAATTTCCTTACGGTTTTAATTTTTACAATCTGTCGACCGCGGTTTTTTCGTTTTCTTCATCAGATTTTTTTATCTTTAAAAAAGTAATTAAAAATCAATTAACCACTAAAAAGGGTATTGAATGGAGTATGTTTTCTGAAATTTGCTGGTCTATAGGTTTGGAAATAATAATTTAGAATCGCCACAGTACGTTTTTCAATTTTGAAAAAAAGATGTTTTGCAAGTAGCAAGCGTGGTTGTAAAATAAAAGGTAAATTCAAAAATTCAGTCCCTTTCTAATGTGAAAAACAAATCTATTTTTAATTTTTAAAAATTATCATTAATTTTCAATATGAATGAAAATCAAATTGGGATCAACGTTGCGTTATATATAAGTTTTATTATTTTTTAAGATTTTTAAAAATATAATTAGCGCGGGTGCAATGAATTGTTTTGGGCATTTTGTTTTGTTTTACGATATAATATATGTGGAGAGGATTCATAGTAGCCGAACGGTTTGCACGACACGACGCTCATCACTGTAAGTTAAAGGTGTCGGGTTCGAATCCAGCGGCTCTGAATTCCAAACCGACACCCTTTTATTATTTAATCGGTGATGTATACATTTCATTTTTTCAAGTTCTCGCTCCTAAAAAACTTCCATTTTCATCGTTTACAAATTTAGTATCAGTCGGGCCTTATTCGAAATTTAACGAAATTTTCTTTACTGTTAATGGATTTTGAATACATTTACGGTTTGTACTTATCAGCGTTTATTTGAAACAAGGTTGTTAAATCTTAAAAAAATCACATAAATGGGAATAAATCCAAAACTGTTGAGATTCGGTCTATAGCCACTTAGTTCTTTTTCCTTCCATTTGAATGTGGAATCTATTGGCAATGTTTGCAACACGAGTGGCCAAAAACCCTGTATATGAAGTTTGGTTGTACTAAATAGAAAAAATGAAAAATAACATTGTTCATCGTTGAATTTAATAAAACTAAAAGATTTCTATATGAAAAATAAAACAGATGTTTGGGTCAGGTTAGTTTATGGGTGGAGTTAGGGGCGGTTTAGGTTAAGTTTGGTAACGTTAGGTCTGACTTTAGTGAGGGGTTAGAATACATAAAGATTTACAGGCGCATTTATTTTGATGTTACAATCAATGAAGACCACTCTAGAAATAACGTTTTAGACGGGTCCAATGGATTTTCTCAATTGCGCACCTTTTCTTCTTGGTATAGCGCCAAATTGATGCCACATCCTCTTTCGAAGGGGATGTTCCAATCAAACGCTTTTAAATCTGGAAAAAAAATCAATAGAAGATTAATGAAGCCTGTACTGTCATTAACATCCTATTTAAAATTTTTATGAATTGAAATGAGCCCGGGGTAAATTTGATAAAGTGGTGTAACGGCGTTGCATAAACCCCAATTTACATTTTTCAACCAGAGGAGGTGTTCTCTTGGTGCGTAATTGCAACTTCGCTTGAACATTAAAAAATTTTACAAATATCTTATTACAGTATGAAATTTTTTATTACAACATGTAATTTGATGAAAACAGATATAAACGATGTCCCTTTTAAAGTTGCCTGATGACTTTTGCTTAAACTAATGACGCTATCGAAAAAATACATATGCAATCTAGTAATTATTATTACTTTTTTGGCGAAACATTATACCCGTTAAATATTCATGAAAATATTATTGAGCCAAAGTACCATACAAAATGTTTATTTGTGTTGTTCAAAATATAAATAACTGCTTTTTTGAAACGCGTTGCCAATCTTTTTCAATTTTTGACCAATTTTATATTAATTAGTTGTATGATTGCACAATTATTTTCAGATTACAACATGGTTTAATACGATATGCTAGGTCATATTTGAAATTTTTGAAGTTGAACATGGCCAGAAGTACACTTTATTATTATTTTTTAAATAAAAAAATGTAAAATTCGAACCTAGACTAAAAATTAAAAATACGAAATTTTTAGGTTAGCGTCATTGGTTCAAGGGAAATCCAGCCGCCCCATCAAAAAAGGACACTCTGTATGTATAGTGTATGTATACCTGCATATACCAGGCGTCCATTTTAGATGGATCGAAGGAATTTGATCAATGATCTCTTTTGATCTCTTGAATCAATGACCCAATTATAAAAAAATGCGGATTTAATATTTTTAGTCTAGGTTCTAATTTTCCTCGCTATTACTTGGGGCGGAGTTAAACCAACCCCTTCCTTTTCACGCTAATAAATTGTACATATTCCAATAAATTAACATAAACACAACACGTGATACGAACAAAGAAGTCTAGTCGCATTAGATCCCCTGATTTTTTATAAGCTGCTTATTAACCACAGTTCAATTTTCTATTGCTAACAATGTATTCATTTCATAAAGGCATTGTAGTTTTACCAGGGGAAAGAATTGATTAATGATCGGCCGATTTAATGGACAATTTGGAACGTTTTCACATCGATTACCACCCAACCCTGAAAAGTTTTCAACATAGTTTGCAAATTAAAAAAAAAAATGAGGAACGACGCCATCAGCGATCATATCATAAAACACTTCGCTATGTGCAGCAATGGAGAAAAAATGTTATTAGGAGCAATTAGACGTAATAATAATAGAATTAAGACGACCAATCGTAACAAATAATACAGCCGCCGGTTCAAATTACTGCCGGATTAATAGTTCTATTAAATAATTTTAAATAAAACAATTTTATAGATAATTGACACATTAAGGGAAACTTGTACTATATATTTAAAAAATTTTAATTTTCTTGTTAAACGATTAATTTTATGCCCACTATAACCTAAAACTTTAATAATTAATTGAGCTTAATTTCTCCTTAATCTCTTTGCTTTATTTCCAATTAAATAGGGCTCTTCCGGAAGTCGATAAACTAGAAGCAAACTAATCACCGAAGTGACGCGCGTTCAATCTTAAGGATCGTTAATTTGTACATTTCCAGCCTGAATTTGCTAAGATTGCTGATTATCTCGGCCCATGAATAATACATTATGTTAATAAATGATTCAAGAAGCTTAAAGATCAAAACCTGCCGGTGCCCGCTTTAAGACGTTAAAACGTAACATTTGCTTCATCACGTTAAACGTATGATAAATTATTATAATTTAATTATTTGTAATATCTACGAGTAATTATTATCGAATTTATATTGGTTTATATTAATACAAAAAGTTAATCCAATGAAACAATTTAGCCCGATTATAATTTTCTAAAGAAATATTGTCGTATTTCTAAACTTACAGTTTTTATTGTTTTCTGCACCCACATTTTAGCTGTTAACGGAGAGACGGCCATTCATGGTAGTGGTGAAATAAACCAACCTTTTTTTTTTCCATTTTGTAGGGACAGGATGGCCTTGTACCCGTCGAGTTTAAGTTATCCAGAGCGCTCCTAGTCCAGACATGAAACAAGTAAAACCAGCGGAAATTACCTCGAATTTCTAGCTTTTACGGTGGACAAGGCGAGAGAAATAGGCCCTGGATATATAACAAAACACAAAACTATTTTTCCTTTTATTACAGAAATAAGATGACACGAACTTCAATAATTCTTTACAAATTATATAATCCTGAAATGGACAATTAAACACTTAAAATATGTATATAACATTTAAGTCAGGTAATTTAATTAATTTCAAATGAGTGATTAATCTATAAGCATTCGGTTTGTGGTCTTTGCAATTTCATTGTGATGTTTGACGCAAAGGCTACTCTTCATTTTATTAGATTATTCATTCACAATTACAAAGCGTTAATTAGAAACGATCACATTCAGACTTACAGGTAAAAACAAATTAACCCGATAAACAGAAACTGTTAATTTATACAGTACAAAGAGAAACTAAACAGACAAGTTTAAAATAGTATTTACACTTCTCATATTGAAATATGAAATTCTGTACTGAATACAATTATTCAGATATCGTGAGATGCGGTCTGGTGTGACGTAGGTTTTAGAAAAACCTTTTTTTTTCGGTCTTTATTGAGATCAACTTCTGGACTCAAAACCAACTCAGGACTCAAGAATGACCCATCTACACAGAAGACAAACACTTTGAGCTCTGAAGATGATCTCAGTAAAAATCAAAACGTCGGCACGATAAAGAAAACGTTTTTCTAAAACCTACATCACACAATACCGCATCTCACGATATCTAAATGATTATCGATTAACGGCCACTAATCTCTACACACTAAATAAAATAAATAACTACGTAAAAATACGAAAATATATAGTCATAATTTGAAATGAATTGTTCAAGAGTTTGTTTTTATGAAACAAGGCCGTAATACATGCAAATAAAAACATTGCAGTTGCCGCTATAGTATCCAAACTCCTGTATACTTCACAATTCATGGTAGGCAGGTAGGGCGGTTTGAAACCCGAGCCCGACTATTCACAATGACGACAAAAGTTTTCAAAACGGCGTCGAAGTTAGGAAAAGTTCCCCCTTTACAACCGGCTAAAGCTCCACTCGGCGACTTGGATCTCCGCTAAAATAGAAATTACAGGAGAAATGGAAACTTAAAAAAAGGTCAAATCAGTTTTAACGCATGTTTTTTTTTTTTTTTTCAATGAAAACGTTTTTAAAAACTTTTTTAATATTTCTATTAAACTGTCTTTAACCTCAAAAAACACTTTAAGACGAAAAATGTGTAATTACACTACTTTCCTTATCACCTCAAGAATGACGAATATTATTTAATATTTTTACGGCAGGTTTTTATTTATGATAATATTTTTATAAGATTCAACTCACTAATTTCGTGGTCCGCTTGGCCAATTGATATATTACAATTAATTAAGGTTTTTAGTTAAAGATAAAAAAGTGAGTTGCACGAGCGGATTTGAACTGAATGGAAAATGGAAAGGAGGGAAAATTCAAAAGGTGCAGTTGAGATGGGAAGTTAGTGTACGAGGGGATCGAGGTCATGATAGCCCAAGCAGCGGCCGACGAACATTGGTTCGAATCCCCCTTCGTGTACCATTACCTTTTTTTATCTCAACTAAAAACTTTAACTAATTGTAATAATTATAAGAGTTTAGCAACATAATTTATGATGGATATAAATCACTTTACCCATATATCAGTTATGTACTATCACATATTACAAAAAGTTCAGTTTCAATGGAATACATATATAATTTAAAATCAATAATGATCATGTTTTGGCTCATTCTTACATTCGCATGTATTAAATTTATTCAATTAACTTGACGAATTTGATTTTTTTCAATTATTATTGATTCATATTTAAGTTACGCCTGCACGAAAACACTAAACAACAACAAACCAACAGCCAAAATTCTCAGTGAACATTAAAAATTTGGGATTAGAGGAGCTGAACCTTAACCAAGCTTCGCCTATCATCAAGACTTCTTATACTTCAACGTCTATGAGTGTACGGACCATGCCGGTGTACTGTTTATTGGCTATCGCCTCAGGTTATCGAATCTTCACTTGGTATCGCACACGGAGACAACTCTTGGCCATTGCAAGCCCTGCCAATCCGCCACTCCCGGGAGCTTCGTTTGGGGATGGAGCAGTGACGCCTGCACGAAACCACTAACTCAACAACAATTGATTCTTCCCCTATACTAATTCCGAGAATGTTATAAGCATAAACTGAAGATTGTATTGTATGACCCCCCCCCTTTTGCAGATCCACTCCGGACTCCGAACAGTATAGACCCTTTTAAAATTAGAATCCTTGTGTAAAGTTGTAGTTAATATTGAATAAACGTTATTTTTAAAAAATTAGTTTCTTACATCGAAACCATACCTTTTATTTAGAAATCTTGATATGCGGTCTGGTGTGATGTAGGTTTTAGAAAAACATTTTTTTTATCGTGCCGACGTTCCGATCTTTATTGAGATCAACTTCAGCGCATGTGTTGTCGGCATTTCAACAAAAAAGCAATCACACCAGACCGCATCCACGATTTCTAAATAATTATCGATTAACTGTCACTAATCACCACACATTGATTCTTATGTTTTTGAATTTTATTCATAAAATATTCGGAGTTTCTATCACCTTCACTTATACTTTGCCTTGTTTTCTAGTTGTTTAGAATAATAATTATGATAAAACTTAATTAATCTTTTTTCTTTCTTTGATTCATAGCATATATTTATTTGTATTGGAGTCATATTTTTTTCACTTTTTAAATTTGAATTGATACTGGAGCTCACTCATTTTTCCAAAGTTCATGTATATTTTTGTTAGATTTTTGCAATTTTATTAGCAAACGATTTTATTTAGTTTTATATTTTGAATAAATTGTTAGTTTTATTCTGACCGCAGTTAGTATCATTTTGATCACCAGGTTTGTACTTTTCTTTCAGCTTTCTTCCCTCTTTCTATATTGAGGAATCAACGAGGTATTAGGAACTGTATATGTATTATACATAAGCATCAATGCAGGGATTATTTGTAACAATTGCCATGCAAACACGGTTGTATCTAATGGTCGACGCCCACTCAAATCCCACTCTCCGCGCGTGTCGGGAGTACTTAATTAAGGGATGAACATCAGTATGTCCGGTTAGAAATGGACGAATTTCTTCTTTCAGCACATTTTTCTTGCCGAAAGAAGAGGCTCTTACTGCCTTGTGTTGTAAACGCATGCCCAAGATTTGATAAGAATTCCCATTTACGCGCTCAACCTTTGGACATCATTTTCCCATAACATCTTCTTTCTTCTTTATATGGTGTGATGTAATGTTCCGTACAAGTTTTTCTTTCTAAATATTCTTTTAGTTTTTTTTACCTGAACAAATTTACAGTTTTTCAATTTCAGATACTGTTCCGTTATACGTTCTGTTCGTCTAGGCCAGGCTGAATAAACAGTTTATACCACAAAACAACGATTTAAAAATTTGAAAAGTGATGAAATTAGAAAATGAGAAAAAACCAACTTTGGAAGGTTTGCATCGATTTCAATCGACTCAGCAACTTAATTTTCATCGAAAAAGACAATAAAATTCATTTCAATTTCAATATTTTTACGTTTTTCAGTAGATCGATTTATATCGGAAAAGACAAATTTTTTTTAGATTTTTTTTTTTTTGCTTTTTCCAGAAGATCGATTTATATCAGAAAAGGCAATAAAATTCTTTTAGATTTTTTGTTTTTTGCGTTTGCCAGTAGGTCGATTTATATCGGAAAAGACAATAAAATTCTTTTAGATTTTTTCGTTGTTTTTTTTTGCGTTTTCCAGTAGGTCCATTTTATATTGGAAAAGACAACGAAATGCCTTTAGATTTGATCGTTTTTTTTTTCGTTTTCCAGTAGGTCGATTTATATCGGAAAAGACAATAAAATTCTTTTAGATTTTTTTGCGTTTTCCAGTAGATCTATTTACACCGAAAAAGACAATAAAATTCTTTTCGATTTTTTCATTTTTTTGCGTTTTCCAGTAGATCGATTTATATTAGAAAGGACAATAAAATTCTTTTAGATTATTTTATTTTTTTGCGTTTTCTAGTAGATCGATTTAAATCAGAAAAGACGATAAAATTCCTTTAGATTT
>CM077108.1:10782902-10810007 GCA_039619505.1 Cimex hemipterus
AGTAGATCGATTTAAATCAGAAAAGACGATAAAATTCCTTTAGATTTTTTCCTTTTTTTGCGTTTTCCAGTTGGTCCATTTAATATTGGAAAAGACAACAAAATGCCTTTAGATTTTTTCGTTTTTTTTTTTTCGTTTTCCAGTAGGTCGATTTACATCGGTAAAGACAATAAAATTCTTTTAGATTTTTTTTTCGTTTTCCAGTAGATCGATTTATATCAGAAAAGTCATTTTTTTATATTTTTTTTTTGTTTTTTTGCGTTTTCCAGTAGATCTATTTACATCGAAAAAGACAATAAAATTCTTTTCGATTTTTTCATTTTTTTTCGTTTTCCAGTAGGTCGATTTACATCGGTAAAGACTATCCAATTTTTTCCCCGATTTTTTGTGTTTTTCTCAACTCAGCAAGTCGAGTTGCATTGAAAAAAACAATAAAATTTTGATTTATTTATGTTTTATCGTTTTTATCATCGTTTGCGTGATTAATCCGTTACTTCCTATCTCGAAACCAATGTCAGTCGTAAAAAATTTTAAAATAACTTTTCGATTTTTTCAAATATATTTAGAAAAAATTTTACGTATCGAATTTGCTTAGATTTATTTAAAAGATTTAATAGTCAAAAGTCCTTGTGAATTTATTTAATGATGAAGTGAAAAATATAAAAGAAGAGCAAAAGAGATTAAGTTCGATAATGTTATTACATATTATTTATATATTACAAAGATAAATTGTTTTATTGTCTTAGATCTAAACGAAGTATGATTAAACGATTGTAAATTTTACAGAAATCGTCTATTTTCATTACATCAAAGCAGTTTCCGTACGAACGATCCATTTTGAGAAATTTTCAAAGAATGCTGCCACTTTTGATATAAAAATCGTTTTGGATATTATGAAAATACAATATCCACGTTTTCCAGTTTGGTACGATTTTATTCAATTATCAATTCATTTTAATGAACCTTTTGTTCTTAATTACAAATAGTTTACAAAAATTTATATTTATCTTGGCATAAGGAAAAATAACTGTCGTGAATGAGTTCACCTGATTTATTCACGTGGGTCTGTCTTGCGACGTGTCGTTTCTTATTCAAGAAAAAAAGGAATACAATCCTTCGAGGCAATTTCTCCCCTCCGAAAGGGACATCCCGTTCTTTTATTTAGGTGCCAATAAGGCTTTCTTTTCGGATATGTATATATCCAATAAAGAAACCGTCCAGCCGAAAAAGTCACACTGAACCCTTTTACAACCTACTCTGACTGCCAACAAATGTCCTATAGGAGGCTGCGAAAGTCTGAGGCCCTTTTACACATGAATTCTTAAATCGACAACAATATGTAAAATATTAAAAAGTGTTCAATCGTAACTGAATATGGTGTTATTTATATATAAATCAGAGGAAATGCTTGTTAATAAGTATACCGTAGAGTTTGCATTTGTGATCAACAACTTATCTCCTAGAAAAATAGATTTTGTCTTCCGAGTTATTTGTTAATAAATACCCATAAGTATAAATCAAGTGTTTTTATGTTCTTGTTCTTGTTACACCCTTGAATACAAAGGTGCCGACTACTCTATTAAGCGGGGAACGGATGTAGCGTAGCAATGGTTTGCGACGCTACCCGATACTACCAGACACAAATCCAAAGTCCAATTATCGATAAGATAGTATTACTCTACTCTACGCTCTGCGATCACCACTGTCGAGGTTTTCGGGTAGCATCGAGTACAGTCAAAGACAAAAGAACCGCACACTCATATTTTTATTCAAATTACATGTAATATTGTCGTTATATTAATTACAACATAATTATTTTATCGCGATCAAAAATTCATTGTTTTTTATATTCATTAGTTTCAAAAGATTAATTTTAATGGTCTGGTAGAAACTTAGCACTCCCATCGCGACATATAACAACGGCATTTACGCGGTAAACAAACACTTTGAGCATTGAAGATGATCTCAATAAAGATCGAAAGGTTGACATGATAAAAAAAACTGTTTTCATAAAACCTACGTCACAGCAGATCACATTTCACGACATTAAATTAATCGTCAAGTAGGGGTCACTAAACACCACACATTTAGTAAAAAAATGATCAAAACCCCGGAATACCAGTTTTTGATATAATAAATTTAATTAACGATTTATTGCACGGTTTCGCTCGTAAAATTTAAACAAAAAATTATTTCATGTTTTTGCCCATAAAATTGCACCATTTTGGTCGAGTAGCTTCAGAACCGGATACTCATATTTTCAGGTCAAATGTTTTAAAACTGAAATGATTTACTCTGAAAGTTAGCAGAAAATAATAACTAATAAGTTCATTTAAACAAAAGTTAATATTCTCCGTTTTAAAGACGAAGAGGTGCTTGTACTGGAGTTGTTTAGCAGAGGTTAAAAGCGGCCTAACCGATAGTTAGAGTTCCTGAATTTTGGTGTTCGGACCGTTTAAATATGCATGATTTACGCCTGAAAAGCATCAGGTCAGAGAGATGAGCCTGTATTGACAGAGGATTTGAATCGGATGGGCTGAATAACGTAATGAAAGCGATGGGTTAATGGTCTGGTACAAGAAGAAAGCAAGAAAATATAGATTTCGGCCAGAGGGATAGAACCAGGATAGTTCCGAATACAGACATGAAACACTGCACCGTTAGGAAATACCGAATATAGAACAGTTGATTAATATTTTTAGGCGTTTATTTTTCTCCCCCTTGTCGTCCATATTGGTAGTATAGTATCCACGGTAAATAGGTTAGTTAGTTTGGATGTATTATAGTTGGCATGATCTACTAGGCATCTGGATTCAGAGAATACAAGCAACCCAGCCGCATAACGCGGTTGGGTAACTCCCCCGAGAGATGGACCCGACGGTCAGTAAGTACATCTTTTAGATTTACACGTACCTTATGTCGTAAATCTCAATTGATCCGTAAGTGAAATTTTCTTTATGGCTGGGTTGCGATAAAATTATATTGTCCTTTGTTTTACTGTCTCGTATACACAATAAATTTTGGTTTTATCATGCAGTAGCTCTAGAACCTGAGTAAACCATGAAGTTCACTATAAATTGTATAATAGTTCATTGCACTGTCCTTTCACTAGCGCTAGTTAAAATGGACAATGTTATGTTCAAGTCCACTTAGCGACAAACTGTGTAAACATCTGATCTGGATTAGAAATAGGATTACCATTGGTGTTAGACTTAATTAACACCCGGCATACCCATTTAAACCAATTTTTAAAAAACTTTTAAAATCCTAGGTAAATCGGTAGCCTCAACGGTTAAGGCGTTGACACGGTGCTCAATAATGCAAGGTAAAAGTCCTGAGTTCGAACGGGGTGCACTCACTACTGTGGATTTTTTCGTAAAGTCCCTCGTATTTAAAAAAAAAAAAAAAAAAAAAAAAAAACTTGAGTAAAACATGAATTTTACGGAATTTATTTTACGGAATTTGAGTAAGTAATGAACACGACGATTTCACAAAAATCAATCGCAATTGGTACTTTCATGCGTTAATTATATGGATGAAAACTTGAAATTTTCAGTGCAAAACATTAATTATTAGTCTACGGAGTAAAATCATTAATTTGCGTGAGTAGAAAATACATCGATTGAATATACAAAAATATATTTTGCGTTGTATAAATTCACTTTTCCACATCCAAGATAATATATTCTTAAATGTAAACAATCCCAGGCCGTGAAGATGATCTCAGTAAAGATCGAAATGTTGGCACGATAAAGAAAATGTCTTTCTGAAACCAGACCAGACTGCATATCACGATTTCGAATTAGTTATCAACTAACGTTCACTGATCACCACAGATTTGTTTATTTCATTGTGTTCTATTCATTTGTATCGTAATTATTTTTTTAATAATGTTCTAGTAATGTTAAATTTTTATGCTTGTAATATATTTGGATGGATCGATACAATGGTCACCAGGGACAGGAGGAGTTCCCTCCTGAGCACTGCAGCTATTCAGCTTATTGTACTATACCCTGGCTCCATTTTTTGGGGGAGGGTTCACAACACAATTTGAACTTGAGTCCCCGTTTTTCCATCGAAGAAACTCATTTTTGAAGAGAGTTGGGATATTCAGGGTTACTGAGATCCAGTCCCGCCCCTTCCATTGATGAGTGCCGTGTCAATTTCTTTTAATTGCGGCCACCGGTCCCCTTAGGCGTCAGAAAAATTCTAGAGGTGACGGTGGGGATCGAACGGAGTCTGACGCCTTAACCACTCGGCTACCGCGGCCCCCTGTATAAGTCTTTCTGAAACCAGACCAGACTGCATCTCACGATTTCGAAATAATTATCAACTAACGGTCACTGCTCACCACAGCTTTGTTTATTTCATTGTGTTCTATTCATTTGTATCGTAATTATTTTTTAATAATGTTCTAGTAATGTAAAATTTTTATACTTGTAATATATTTAATCTTATACATACTGGCTCGAACGGACATTCCAAGAAATATAGTCAGAGAATGTCTCGTTTAGATGTAAGACATGATTGCTCAAATAAATCATTACAATTATTGTTCTTAATATTTAATAAATTCCCAAAAAATTTTAGCATTTCGGTTAAATATTTAACTTTTTACAATCAACAAGCTAAGTGTTATTTTACAGTTTTCAGTGTACATATGGCTACTGCTAGATTTCAAATTATACATGAATCACATGAACAAAATTGAATGTTTGATACAAATTAGTCTTCATATTAATTATTTATATGTTCAAAACTTTTTATTACAGTGTATTAAATTTTCATTACTGTTGTATTCATCTTTAATTTTTTTACAATTCTCATGTATATACAATGCTTCTGTTGTTTCCATTTGTCCCATATGCGGATAATAAATCCTCTTTCCTACAGCATGCATCGTTTAATTGCCCAAGATAGAAACGTAGATTTTCCAAACTAAATCCGAATATTAGCTGTCATTTACAGTACCGAGTTCCTCATCTTTACTGCAAAGCCAATTGAATTTACAATTTTAATCATTGTAATCGAAAAGGCCGTTCAGTTAGTATCATTGGTATATGTTGTATTAGGACTCCTCGGAATTTTGAGAAAAACAATTAACATTTGTATTTAATTAAACTTTTAATTTTGTATGGTCAACTAATTTCTTCGAACAATATGTTGCCGTTTTGGTTGCATTTAAAAAAAAAAGCGAAATGCAATTCCACAACAGAGAGTCAAAAATAAGAATGTAAGATTAAACACAATTTATACGATAGCAAAAGCATCACAATTAACACTGAAGAGTCAGAAACGTATAAAATTAATATAAAAACAAAAATTACAAAAATAAGATAATTTACTTCATCTTGATTTATAAGAATAATAAACAAACACATACGCACTTCGCTCAGTCGTTCCAGCAATTCCGGCTTGTAATTTATAGTAAATTAAAGTCGGTCATGTAGAATCATCCCCATGGTTGGACTCGGGGAGCTGCAGGGCATTCCATCCCACAACGCAATCAGTTCCTTAGAAAACCATTGTCACTCTCACTACAAAATTTTCTATTGATTTGTATGTGTATTCTTTTAGAATACACTGCTGCATAACCGGGCCTTGCACAGGGAATAATAAATGTTTACAACTGATAAAGGTTTTTTAGTTGAGATAAATAAATCAGTGTCACTAGATAGCTGCTGTTGTACCACTCGAGACATCGACATCACTGCTGCCTATAGTAAAGATAAAAAGCTGAAGTTTGTATCTTCATATTGTTTCATTAGCAAAACCAATTCTTTAGTTTTGCCGACTATAATCTATTAGTAGTTTTGCAACTTATTCAGTATTTTTTCTGCTATGTAGTGTTCGCTTACTTTCTGGTTCTGTTGACTGTTCGTGCCTCTAAATCGGAATTTGATATGCGCGGGAAACCTGTATCATACCGGGAGCCGAAGGTCCGTCTGGACAGATGAGAGCTGTGAAATTAGATGAGAAAACGAACACCACAAAGTCCTGAAATTTCCTCTTTTTTTGTTAATCTCGACGTTCATTATTTATACGCTCATTTCATATTCCCTAAACTCGACCGGCGCTAATCACTGACAGGCAAAAAATTCCACCCATTGATTTTGAGTTTTCTCGATAAAAGAAAATTCTACCCTTAATTTGTCTCCTGGGTTTTACTAATAAATATTTGTTTATGCTATGTTTTATATTAGGAATGTCAGATAAAAACACACTTAATCCTTATGCCAAAAGCAGGATAAAGAATTCTTCAATGTTTACGTTGCACGGAATTTTCAAAGTTTATTCAGTCTCATTTAAATTCTGAAACCATTAACTCATTAGTTTTCATCTTTGTTCCTTTAATTTAACTTTTTTTAAATCAAAATACCACTTAGTGCGCAAAATGTTTGGCGGTGTGATGCACTTATTGCTGATGGTCGTTCCGTCATGTATGCGGCTTTTGTCATCCGAATTCGATACGAAACTCTACTAGACGCCGTTGACGTTTTTGAGAAATTGGGTCTCACCATAGAAATCCCGGTTCTCGATGCCATAGTATACCCGAACCACAGGATGACAGTTTTCGCCTGTGGGAAGTTAGCGGAACCTAGGGTCTGATGGCATTTCGCCCCTTAAGAGGACAAGAATTGACCAGAACATACAGAGTTGAGCCTGCTTGCTCGAAAACACAACCATTCGTTTTTGGACGATTGATCTGCTGCACTTTTTATAAATGGGTGTTGCTTTGCTCTATGATTTCTTGATTCACCCCTAAAAGAGTGGGTAGAAGGAGAAATGAAAGGGACAAAACTTGTAATTTTAGCTTCTCAAAATAGCACAGTGATGGTTTGAGCAAAAATTTCAATGGAGCGTAGGACGGATTGGTTGATGTTTGTGGAAGCCACTTGCTATCTGGAGGAAATGTTGCTTTTCCTCGATGAAATCAGCGTCAATCCTATTCTAATGCATGATGACGCCCGTCCACATGTCCCTCCAACAGCATAACTTCTGGGTGTTAATCTGATCAGCCTGTTCTCCAGATTTGAACTCCTTCCAGGATTTACGGAATAACCTTAAACACGAATGAGAGCAATTATTTTCTGAATACACTCAACTATTTTGAAATGACTCTTCGTAAATATTGGCCTAACCACCAGAAAAGAGACATTTCCAGATTGATAAAAAGTGTGCCGAAGCCTATTGGAGATTTAATTAAGACAAAAATAGGAAATATGAAATATTAAAATACAAAGTTACACAAATTTTATCTGTCCGTCCTTTTTTAGTATTTTTTTTCACGTTTCAGTAGTTTTCGATTTTCATCATTAAAACATTCACTTTTATGTTTATATCTTTCAATTAATTGAGGTTTTTAGTTGAGATAAAATTCAGTGTCACAAACCCACGACCTTCGGCTGCTCTACCACTTGAGCTATCGCGATTCGGATTCGCTCAGGCACTAACTTCCCATCGCAACACCACCTTTTGAATTTTCCCTCCTTTTTGACGTCTTGAAAAATGTCTTTATCTCCATTGAAAATGGATTAATTGAAAAAGTTAATTGGTCGTGTAAACTATTTCATTCTTGGAGACAAATGGAATGGCCACGGAGTGCTTCAGTGAATATATACTTTATTTTAACTTATTCGATTCACTAGTTTTCGTGGTCCGTTTGGCCAATTAATATCGTTCAATTAATTAATATTTTAGTTGAAATAAAAACAATTTTATATAATGTTTTGGTTGAAATGAAAAAGTTCGTGCCACCAGTGGGATTCGAACTCACGTCCTTCGGAACAAAACGCTGCTCTCCAATAACACAAGTAGTTAGGACATAGCTAGCACTAACTGTTTCATTTGTACCAAAACATTACGTAAAAGGAATAATTGATTGAAATAAGTAATTTCGTAAGTAGACCACTGAATATAATAGATTCACGTTAATGTGAACTGAAAATATTAGAAGAAACCGAAAAATTCTTAACAAGTTAAAATTCATTAAAAATAGTTATTCGCAAAAAATATAACTGCAATTTGATATAACATCCGTTTCCCTCAGATCCCAGGGTTGAATTAAATCCTGTTACGTTATTGGAAGACCGTTTTACATATATTTCCGATCACTTGTAACGCCCAAACGTAGAAACGGCACTGCATAAATCTGCGCATAATTTTGTTATACGCGACGGTTTTTCCTACTCCCTAGGAGATTTATCTATCTTCGCCTTCCCGCGCGCCCAGAATACGAAATACACCGCCTTTAAAACGTCCCGTCTTTTCGTCGTGTTGGAAAGTTTCCTGCTATTTTGGGAACAACCTGACCTCCGTAACATCATTCAAGTGAGACTTACCGTCGCACAACTTAATTAAAATCCGTAAATCTAAGTTAATACCTTTTACACCAACCCTACAAAGCAATAACTATGTTAATATAAAACTAATTTGCAAAATTATTTCCCCCTTGTTCCTAAATAGAATACAATTTTTTACTATTTTTTACAATCGTATGAAGGTCAAAGTAGCCAAGCGGACCACGAAAACTAGTGAATTTATGTATGTCGTTGATTTAACGAACTGGAGTGTTTAAACCCAAATCTTAAGCTACTCCCTTTTGAATAACTTTAACATGTAGTGGCTTGACAACTTCTCTCCAAGTCGTGCATGACATTGTTGCAAAACTTTGATTAAATATGCGAGATGTAATAGAAACAGGATACTTGTATTTTTTAAACAACGACCGTTCATTTTTATTTAGTAAAAAAGTTTAATTAGTTTTGATTCACATTGTCTATTTATATTATATTCTTTATTCTTCTTCTTCTATATTTATTATATTCTTTCGACAATAACTAAAGCTTTTAAATTTGTGAGAACAATTTTGAAATATATTTCTTTTGCAAAATATATACTTTCTTACTAGAAATTCGGAAGTATTTGTCCATTTATTTATAGTTTTAACAAGTTAGCATGAGCTTTTTCAATCAAACAGCAATAACCGATTTGAATGAGCTTTGTAATAATTGATGTTTTACTGTTTTGTTAATTTACATATGTATTCTGTCTATATCTAAAACCGGTTGGTTAAATTGTGGAAAATGTAATGACCACTTGATCACACTTGATAGCACGGCTCCGGCTGTTAATTTGAATATCGACTCAGCTCTTTTATGCGTCTTTCACGCCCGGGTAAACACACAAACCAGGAGTAAACCATAATTGGATACTAAATTTGTACAAGTACACAGCTATTGTACCGCGGAACGGGGCCATTTCTGCAAAAAGACCGTCTCCCGGCCTCATCAATAAGCCTTAAGCGGCGGAAGGAAGAGATAGCATATTAAAATTTCCGCAAAGGAAACGCGGTCTATTCGTTCTTTTCAAAGAAAATTGAGAAAAAAGAAAGTACCACTGAAAAAGAAAATAATTTAAAAAAAGATCCTACCGAGTCGTATCATTTGCTTTCCCAATAACACATCTTTACCAATAATATTTTTATGTTTAAAAATAAATATTAAATTGGCCTAATTAATGTCGTAAAAAGTAAATATAAAATAGTACCTGTACTCTGAAATGGAGCACATAAACAAAGTCACAGATTGAAAAATAAGGTTTTCTTGCGATGTTTGTATTTTTCAATGTATAGTTGATTAAACAAAACACCATTAATTTTGGAAAAGCAAATGTCCAGGAGAAGAGTTAGGGCTATAAATAGAGGATAGCTAATTGCTTTTCTCTACCTGAAGGAAATTTACTGGTGCCAGATCAACGCTTGTTTTCATCTGATTTCTTTACTGATACAGAAAATTTAAGGGCGTCGGTGGCCGGAAAGGTTTAGGCGTTGAACTGGCGATCATCATTGTAAGATAAAGGTCCCAGGTTCGAATCCGGCGGCATACTTACAAAATGAGTTTTTTCGAAAACACTGTCACCCTGAGGGTTCATATGTCCTCCGCTATTGTGATACATCGTATAAAATGCAAAAATTACATTCCGAGGGGTATACAAAGCATCATGGCACGTCTAATGCCATCCGAAATAATGGCTGCAGTTTGATCGGTAACGGTCCTTGTTTCTCGTTAGATTCTTTGCAGTGACTATCTCGCCGTCCCCAGTGTTATGTCTGTATGATTTCATTAAATCAAGTAATCAAGTAATGAGACAGTTAATCGATAATTATTCAGATATAGTAAGATGCGGTCTGGTGTGATGCAGCTATCAGAAAAACATTTTCTTTATCGAGCCAACGTTTCGGTCTTTTATTAAGATCATCTTCAGGACCTGGGATTTACAAACATTGTTTACATTTAAAAAAGTGATACCTACATCACAGAATAAGTAATGAAGTAAGTTTTTATTGTCCCATTCGGTTTTTACTCATCTCGGTTTCACTCAGTGTAATATTTTGAATATTTCTGTACTGTATGAGTTTGTTTTCTGTTATTGTATTAAGTTAGTTCTTTTCCAAGCTTTTACGTGAATTTATTAATCGTTCTATTTGGACGATTTTGAAATTTGATGTTAGTTTTTTTGAGGAGAAACACGCATTTTGATTTCTTCCATGGTCCCAGAAAGATCTTATAGGTTTTTTTTTTTGTATCTATATTATATTTTTAGTTTTATCTCTTTAGAGTATTTCTTTCCGCAATCCCATGGGCATGTAATTTTTTCCAAGTGGGTTAAGCAATGTATTGCCGTAGGATTGTGACTAGTGTGTGGAGATTAGTGACCGTTAATCGATAATTGATCAGAAATCGTTTCGATCTCTATTGAGACCATCTTCAGGGCTCAAATTGTTTGTCTTCTGTGTAGTTGTGCCATTCTTGTGTGTCGGGCTGAGAATGCTAGTGAGATATTTACAGAAGACTTACGCTTTGAGCCCTGAAGATGATCTCAATAAAGATCAAAACATTGGACGATAAAGAAAATGTTTTCTGAAACCTACATCACACCAGACCTCATCTCACGATATCTGAATAATTATTTGTAATTAGGTTCGAGTTTTTTATTGTTGTATTAGTTTCTAATTGGTAAAAACCCAAAAAAAAACATTTATTGGGCTCTCAGTAAAAGATGACGCCGAAACAACCCTACTCAGTTACATAATCACATGAAAAACGGCAATTTGCACAGGACCCAGTTTATTTTTTTTTCGTTGAAAACTCCAAGCTTTTAAAAACATCTCGCACTTTAAAATACTTCGTGTGAAAAGAAAATAATAAAATTTAACCGACGAAGTTCTACCAGTGATATCTTCATTCTCAGCAAAATTAACGTTCACTGAAATCCATATGAATTACAGTTATTGCCAATAAGGGAATTTATATAAATTTGAGAGACAATTCACAATTAACTCTGTAACACCAAAGTTAACACATTGCCATCAAGATTATAATATTATATGAATTGTGAGACCTTATAAATGGCAGCGATATTTCATGTAGAAGGTAAAGGTCGAAATTAGCACATTTTATCCATTATGATGACGATAGATAAGCAAACAAATAGCGAGCAGGGAACAAATTGTGGTCCTTTGTCCATCAAAGTAATGTGTTCGTAATTTGATCACCCTTTCTCCTCTGTCCTGACATTCCGTCTGTCTTGAGTAAATAATTAATTTCCAGGACGAAAACCTAGTATCTGGCGACAAAGGGGTTACCCAGTACGTAAGAGAACAACGAACAGGTAGGAATTACAAGCCACAACGAACCAGTGCAATATTCACAGACGCCAGGGGACCCTTCTGCGTGAAATTTTCACCGTTCTTAATTAAGAAAAAGTTGGCTTAAACTCTTGCCGACGTGTAACTCCATTATTAGGGTCCTAGGTGTAAAACAAGTTTTGCAGTCGGAGGTGAAAACGTATCAATACATAAATCGTCAAACACTTCTTCAAGCCAATCAGTCATCGATTCAATTAGGCCCAAAAATCTATAATGAACGTTGAAATTAAAATTTACCTTCAATTTTGTTGCACATGGGAATTATTTTTACACGGCAATACAGATTCACCATTAAATTTCCTTTATATACCTTAATTTCCTTTATATGTACCTTAATAAATAATAAATAAATGTTAAAAATAAGATAAAATTTCGTTTTCGAAAAATAATTTTTAATTTGTTATGCCCGGATGTTTGTCGCCCCACTTTTAATCTTCAAAAAGTGCTGATACTCCTGCTGATTGCTGATTCCTCTTCCTTACTTAGTGTGAATCATTTTTCCAAGTCACGCTAAACAGTGATGAGTATTTTTATTTCCTCAAAAATGATTCGCGACTCTTCTATAAAAAATTAAATATATAAATTTCTCCAAGATGCATAGAAAAAACTGTAATTTATTCTTTTTGTATTAATTTTAATTAAATAAATCGATATATTCTTTTTAGTCGGATAAAACGAAATAGAAAATTTAAACAAAAACAAACAAATCGTAAACTTCCTTTTCAAATATGGATTTACTTAAGAATAGTAACCGTGATGTTTACACAATTTGTAAGCAAACATATTTCCTCGTCTTTTCTCCACTTTTATACAGTTGGATTCTCTTTAACTTTGCAAAGGAATTATCCCCAACCAGATACAGGTAATTTTATTCTGTGGATGTGTCATAGAAGTCTCCGGTAAGTGGATCCCGCAGAAGCAGTTGGCGTTTCTCAGAGAGCGGTATCCCATACTCTAGCCCGATTCTGAGCGACTAGAGGAGATAATGAAAGGTCTGGTAGTCAGCTCAGCGTATTACGACGCTAATGGAGGATAGAAATATTGACATGGTTGTAAGACGGAACACTTTCCAATGGTTGCCAGATCTGATGAAGTATAAAGTGTTTTGGCAAAAGCTTTATCAACAGAAACGATTCGCTTAGGGGAAGTTGGTTTTACATACTATCACGTTTTGCTGACTCAGTGCGTCAACGGCCTGCCACCAGCAACTGAATAGAAGATGTTGCAGCTACAAAAAGAGAACATCAGTTAAAATGGTGTTTACTGTTGAGACGCCTTTCTATCTGTATAGTGATAGCTAGTACTGAAGAATATACAGAGAATAGAGTGTGCGTACAATGCTCCAGTTCGAGCTCTTATCAGTGCAGGTTGGATGAGGCGGTGTAATTGTTGCATTTATACTGGAGGACTAACCGGACTCCGTATTGTTAAAGGCATCTCCTCTCCAGTCCTCTATGTCCAAAACATTATCGAGGAATACACCCCTCAAACCAGAGATGCCATTGGCCAGGATTTTCTATTTTTCGATGACAATGCCAAACCATATCGAGGCAGAGTGGTTTATCAGTAGAAAACGTAGAATTGCCCATCTCTACCTTCCCCCATTGCGTCTTGATCTCAATTCCAATCCAGCGTTGCAATAGCTATGAGTGAGTGAGTTCGTCATGAACTTAATGACGATCTTGTTTTCAATATGCCCAATACGGTATTGAGTGTTTAAAAAAATTATTGTGGTCAATAAATAACATTATAGAAATAAAACCTTCTATCTTGTTAGTTTACAAAATCCCTTAAATATTTTTTTCTTCACTAAAAAACATAATTTTTAATTATAAATAATTAAAGTTTTTAGTTGAGATGAAAAAAGTTAATGGCACGAGCGGGGTTCGAACCTACGATCTTTGGCTAGGTACGACATTGCAAATTTAATACATAAAAATTACCTCCTAGCTCTGTCAACCTTTCCTCTAGTTGGCCTATATCATGGGATTGCAGCGTCCATCCTGCATTTATATTTTTTTTATCTTTCCATATTTATAATTTGGCAATAAAGTAAAGCAATAACAAAAATCTTTAACAGCCACTAGGAACCGCGATTTTTTCAAAGTATGATCTATAAAAAAAGCCATAACTTCCAGGTAATCGAAAACAGAACTGTTGGGGTTGGAAATAATCGTTGGGTAAGTACTGTCTAAATACTGCCCTATTCGTACTTGCAACATACCAACAGTTCGTTGCTACCACGGTTTTTTCATAGATCATTACTTAAATCAAAACTTCCGATTTTCCGAAATTTTGGAAATTTTGGCCAGTCTATATTTTCCTTTTTTTGTATGGTTTAGTTGCTATGAAGTCACTCAAGTGTATTGTTTAATGTATCAAGTCATGTCTCTACTGTTATTTTCTGTTTCCCAATAGCTTGCTTTTTGTTAATAATTAAGTTGGCACTCAAATAAATAGAAATATATAATCTAATTTAACAAAAACATATTTTTTTACAATAGAAACGAGTATTTACGTAATTGAAATTTATATGAATTTTTCTTTATTGTTGCAGATCGTAGGGTGCGGGTGGAAGGTGAAGCAAAATGGACTGTTATTAGTATGATGTATTTGGTGTTGTGGTGCGTTTTGGCGACATGGTGTTCAAGAGCGTTCGCTGCCGATGATTGCGGAGGCCATTTGACTGCTGAGAGAGGTGTGATTCAGACCCCCGATTTCCCCCGTCCGTTCCGCGTTCCGATTGCCTGCCGATGGGTGATCGACTCATCTCTTCAGCCTCGGCCGTCGTCCATCGTGGTCTACCTGACACAGCTGTTTGTCACGACGGGCATCACGTTCACGGAGTACGCTTATTACGAGGCGGACTCAACGTTCCAGCTGGAGCCCAAGGTGCTGATGACGGTAAATGACGAGAACGCGGCCCTTGTTTCGACCGTCTCCACCAGCAGGAACTTCCTCGTCATCGAGTTCGCGATGGACAGGCTCGAAGGAAATCACCTGAGGGCTCTGGACGGCCTGCTCGACGTGTACGGTCTCAACATCACGTACAACATGCACATCGGTTCAGGAAAGATACCAGATTACTCTTGCACTGCGGCCAAATGTTCTCTTTTAGGCCACTGTTACGCTGCCCTCGATTTTTCGTAAGTACACGGTAATATATTTTTCTTTTCGCTTTTACAGGTCTGTGTGATGATGGCCATGTAGTTCGATAATTCTCGATCAGTTCGGTGTACCAGATTCGTTTCTCCAGGTAACCATCTTTCATGTTACGTTTGTGACGTTGCCTCACCCTGCATAAACCCTGAATAATAATGATAACGGTAGCCGCAACGGTTTAAGCCGGGAACACACTCCCGATGCAACGCCATGCGATTCTACCCGACGCCTTACCACGTTTTTGTGGGGTGTGAACATCTATCCGACGCAATCTCCCTTCGCGTACAGTCCACAGCGTTTATCAAAATAACCACTATCACAATCGTAACGCATCTCGTATTCCGGTGTTTTGATTAATATTCTACCAAACCATTAAAATTAATTTTTTAAATAAAACTAATTCATTTTTCGTCACAGTTAATTTGCTTTATATGAAAATAAGTATGTTTTAATTTGTATAACCACAATAATACATGTTCTGTGAATAAAAATATGAGCGTCCGGTTCTTTTGTCTTCGACTGTACTCGATGCGACCCGATGAAAAACTGGGCAGTGGGGATCGCAGAGCGTAGAGAGGGTAGCGTGGCATACCATCGGGTGGATGTGCATGTGTAATACAACCTAATGGAAAATCGGAGTTTGGGTTTTCGTCGGCTAGCATCGGGGATGTGTGTTCCGGGCTTTACGCGTTGGCACATTGTAAGGTTCATCCAGCGGCCCTGACATACTTGATGATGATCTTTGTTTTGAAAACAACATTACCATGAGAGTTTGTATGGCCTCTGCTGTTTCAATAAATAAATAATAAAGTTTGCTAAACCGGCTCAAGAATATTCTCTACAAGTATACAATGATACCCTAAAAGATAGAGAAGTTTAAAAAATTTCTTCTTACGAAATTATTCCATTTGGGATTTAAATAATGCAAAATCAATTATTTACAAACAAATCAATCATTAATCCACAGAAGACCTCAACTGAAGAAGGCAATAAGGCAGAATAGCAGAGGACGGATGAATCTAAAATTGTCAGAAATGATATAGAACGAAAATGCATTCGGTTTGGAATTGGTGTGAAAAATCACTCTTCCTTTACTCCTCAAACAAACAACTGACACAGGTTGAGTCGTGTAACCAACTTTGTCGGGGGGCCTGTGTGTTGTTGGACATTGGTCCGCGGTCAGATCGACCCTGTTCATCCTATTGCGCGTAGTACTGTTTAATCAGGGATTGTTATCAACTATGCCAGCATGGAAATACTCAAATCTGTCTGGTTAAACAAGTACAGAGAGAATAAGTTAACTCCTATCAAATTTATATCGACAATTGAATTTCAGATGACGAGGTCTTTAATTTTTGAAGCCCAATTGTCATAATTTTAATGTGTGGTTTTAATGAAAATTATTATTATGTTCTTTGTATCGGCTTTAATATCAGTCGATTCTTTTTTTTATCTATCTTCCAAGACTTCTAAGATATTGTGTGGTGTTTAGTGACCGTTCGTCAATGATTATTTGTAGATCGTTATATGTGGTGTGACGTAGTTTTTATAAAAACATTTTCTTTATTGTCCCAACTTTTCTGTCATTATTGAGAACATCTTCAGAGCCTGAGATTTAATGGCTTTGTTTAAATTTGTGTGGTGTTCAGTGGCCGTTACTTGATGAGCATTTGGAGATCGTGAGATGCGGTCTGGTGACGTAGGTTTTAGAAAAAAAATGTTTATCGTGCCAACATTTCAATCTTTCTCAAAGTGACACACAAGGATCACCTATCTACACGGAAACCATAAACCGCGAACCCTGAAGAAGATCCCAATAAAGATCTAAACACAATTAATTACGGTTTTTAGTTGAGATGAAAAAAAGTTAATGGCACGAGAGGGATTCGAACCCACGACCTTCGGCTAGATACGCCGCTGCTCTACCACCTGAGCTATCGTGACCTCGATCCACTCGGACATCAACTCCCCATCTCAGCCTCACCTTACGAGTTTTGCCTCCTTTTGCCATATTTCAAATATCGTGTAATCTGTTTGTATTCTCGACGACAATTGAAATGGCGACGGAGAGCTTTAGTGAAGTATACTTCATTTTAAATCATTAATTCACTGGTTTCGTGGTCCGTTCGACCAATTAATATAACACAATTAATTACGGTTTTTAGTTGAGATGAAAAAAAATTAATTGTGTTATATTAATTGGTCGAACGGACCACGAAACCAGTGAATTAAAGATCTAAAAGATGGCATGATGAAGAAAATGTGTTTCTAAAACCTACTTCAACCATACAGCACTTCACGATCTCAAAATAATCGTTGCCTAACTGTCATAATAAGCACCACTCATTAAATTAATGTTTTATAAATAAATACAGCACATAAGATATAAAATTTAATCATTTTTTCCAGAGGAAACACTGAGACCCAATAAAGTGGTAACCCTTAATATTTTTAATTATTTCTTAGACCATTCTCCGATACTTATCTTACATCACTATTTGGTCCGTTTTAAAAGATTATAGGTCAATAAAACACAATAAAATCAATCAATAATGGCACATCTACCCAGGAAATTGTCACTTTGAACCCCTAAAGATGATCTCAATAAAGATCGAAACGTTGGCAAGAGAGAAATACGTTTTTCTAGAACCTACCGGTCACACCAGAACGCATCTCACGATTTCCAAATAATCACTTTAATACTTGATAGACTAATAGAAACCTTTTTTAAATTTAGACGGAATAATTATTAATCCGGTTCATAAAGTAATAAATAAGCAAATATTTAATAGCTTTTCTTCTGTCTGTGATACAGTAATTAACCACATAAAAAGTTAAATAATTCCCAGAAATTAGGTTGGAAAAAGTTCAATTCTAAATTTTATCGTAAATCCTTATAAAAACTTTATTACAAACTAAGGGGGAAGGAAGAAATTATGGAAAATCGATGGCACTATGATAAATAGGATTTATGACTACTTTTTTAAGTTGTTTTCATTTATTTTAAGTAGTATTTTATGAAATAAAAATTGTAAGTAATCTTTTTCATAAAAATGGAAAAAAACCTATTGAACAGACATTATCTCTTCTAGGCTAGAGCTAAAAAGCAGCTTACAACTTCTTATTTTCTTTCTTCTCCTTCTCAACTTGACTTTTTTACGTAAAGAGAATTCAATACAATTTCAAATATATCAGGTAGGCTTTCCTTTTAATTCTCTCATTTTTTTTCCAAATAACTGGTTTGTTCTAAATTCAAATTATTTTATTTGACAAATTCGTAAACCTTATTTTATAACTTATAACATAAAAGAAGAGAATGTTACTTCAATTTATTTTTAATGAAAGATAAATTTGTATTAAAGTTAAAATATTTTTAACTAGAACAGTCAGGATCCTTCTGTGTACTTAAATCGGACTTTTTATTTTTTTACTTTTTAACAAGCAAGCAAACTAGAGTTATATTAGTTTATTTTGGTTTAAATTTGAAAAAAAAGTTTGAAAATTAAAATGTACACTTATTAATTAGTACCAACAGGAATGTTCCTGTGTGCTTACGATTTTTTTTCGTTCCTATAAATCTTCACAAAAATATTTATTTTATAAAGAATTCTCCATTTGGTTTTCCTTTCTCTAAAATTATAAAATTAAAATATTACAAAAATGAATTTACAAAATTAACTTTTAGATTATGCATATTACATATCATGATTTTAAACGTCATTACATTTCATTAATTTTTATTTTTTAACGAGGGTTCTTCCAGGGGTCATAAAAACCCTCAGGGTGCCAAAAAAAACCAATTTTAAGTGTGGCTCATTGCAGGGCCCCTGGATTCGAACACGGGACCGTTACGTTCCACTGCTGAGCGCCGTGCCAACGCCGAAACCGTTGCGGCCACCGACGTCTTTAACAGGAATTAATTGCACTATTATAAACAATTAATATAATTTAATAGATATTCAAGTTTGGTTTTTGAAAATTTATAAGTTAAGTAATTATATACCAAATTAAATTTTGCTACTTAAATATATTTATCTTTGAGGCAAGTAATATTTAACTAGTAGGAACATAATATAATTTATCCTTTCAAACAGGAAAAATTAAAGAAGGTGACATATGCATATATAAGATTAACATGTGGAGCACACCTTTTTACATTAAAACGTTGGCTTTTTATTAATAAAGTATCTAAACTTATTAGGCTGGTAACAATTGCCACGACAACTTTAGACACGTTTTGAATTTAAAGAGCACAAGGCAGAACATCCCCTGTAATTTGTTTTCCCGGCCAGCTCCTCGGTTCCAACTCTTAACATTCGGGCAGAAAGTAAATTAGAGCCAACGCCGCAGGAAAGTTTCCCGTGGTAGAAAGCGAAGAATCGCGGACCAAAGGTAAACTAATGAACCGAAACTGCTTTTTCCCTTGCCCGTCAAGGCTAGCTATTACTGTTTTACCCTCAGACCTATTCTATGTGGAAAAGACTTCTTCGCTTGAATTTCCGTTTGAACGTTTGCTCGCGCGGTTTAACGTTCTGTTTCTGAATTCTTCTTCAAATGTCTAAGATCGTATTATAACGCGTGTAGAGATTAGTGACCGTTAATAGATAATTATTCAGATATCGTGAGATGCGGTCTGGTGTGATTTATTTTGTAAGTGATTTCCAAAACCATAAAATAAGGTTTACATTCTTATATGTCTGAGTTTACATGTTCTAATCTAAAGTTTATAAAATTAGTTTATAATTTAGGCTGCCGGTTTTTAAAGATCAAACGTGTTTATTCAGATATCGTGAGATGCGGTTTGATGTGATGTAGGTACCAGAAAAATATTTTCTTTATCGTGCCGACGTTTCGAAACTTTTATTGAGATCATCTTCAAGGCCTGGGATTTACAAACATACTTTACATTTAGAAAATACATATAGAATGTGGAAAAGTGAATTTATACAATGCAAAATAAGTGTCGTGTTGAGAGTGCCAGTGGGATTTTGTTTTTGCTCTCAATAAAAGATCGAAACATCGGCACGATAATGAAAATGTTTTTCTGATACCAACATCACACCTGCCCGCATCTCACGATATCTGAATAACGTTTTATTATATTTATGTACTACTGTTTTATACTTAGTAATATTTTCTTATATTCAGATAATACATTGTATATTTTAAAATATTATATTATAATATTTGCACACGTTTCTTTATGTGATTGTAGATGTCAATTAAACGTTTTCTGGACTTTACTGTCTTCGAATGCTTTTTCACTTGTTTGGTCTACATACTTGAGACCACTCACCAGTCAAAATTTGTCATGAACATAGGAGGAAAAAATTATATTTTTGAATTTAGTTCCATATTGTTAACTTTTTAGAGAAATGTGTGGTGATTAGTGACGTTTATCGATAATTATTCAGAAATCATGAGATGCGGTCTGGTGTGATGTAGGTTTCGGAAAAACATTTTCTTTATCGCTCTAACGTTTCGATCTTTATTGAGATCATCTTCAGGGAATGGGATTTACAAACATACTTTACATTTAGAAAATACATATAGAATGTGGAAAAGTGAATTTATACAATGCAAAATAAGTGTCGTGTTGAGAGTGCCAGTGGGATTTTGTTTTTGCTCTCAATAAAAGATCGAAACATCGGCACGATAATGAAAATGTTTTTCTGATACCAACATCACACCAGACCTCATCTCACGATAGCTGAATAATTGTAGTATTATGACTTTTGTTTGATTAAGATCTCCTTTTAAAAATTTGTCTGCTCAGAATTTAGAACATTTACATAGAATCTACTTAAAACATTCTCAAGATATAGAAAACAAATGTGCCACAGAACCATTATTTTACACAAAATTTCTAATAAAATATTATGCCACACCCCGCACATTTCTAATTTTTACTTCCATTCTCATTTAATATAGTTCTACTTTAGGAGACTATTACACTTAACTCAGTTTTTCTGGCCTACCTAATCTTTGTAGTCTTACATTTGTTAACTTACTTACGGCAAATTGGTGAATCTTAGTGGCTTATTTTTTTTTTTATTATTTTTTTTTTTAGCCAAAAAATGTAGTTGTTTTTCAGTTTTTGCTAAAACTTGCGAATAATTTGTGCTCTAATTTATTACACGAACAGCAACAAGCAATTGTTTTAATTTTTTGGTTTGCGTTATTTTACATATTGTAAATAATTTTTTCCGTGAGATTTCTACTTGAGGTCTGTAATTTTGTTATTACCCTAACAACTATCTTTCTGCTGTTTTATATTCGTCAAAACAAATAACAATCATGCGAACTAAGCAACACATATTTTCATTTTAAAAAATATTTTAACTTATCTTCTAAAACTACAAATCTATTAAAAATTTGAAAGGAAATTTAATTAAATACTCACTAATACTACTAGTAATTAATTGCAATGTATTAATTGGTCCAGCGGACCACAAAATTAGTGAATTTAACTCTGGTCAATAACTTTTCATTTTTATATTTTTACAGTACTTTTTTATAAAGCTAACTTTTGGTCTGTTTAGGAGTTTCTGGTGTTCCTGTTTTCCTGGGTTTTCCGGCCCGAACTGCAGAGAAGGACCCCTGTGTCTGCCGGACACGAACATCTGCCAAAATAATGCCTCATGCCGGTATGTTTTATTCTCAATACAATCATAAAACGTGTATATGTTTTTCGATTTTCATATATACTACATATTTCTGTAAAATTTTAAGATGTGCTTTTCTAGTTCGTTTCTCTGAGTTTTGACTTTCAAAAGTCGGATGTTTTAGATTTCCGTTTCGTAGCGGACTTTGGAAATTATATTATTGTTACAAATCAATAATGGTAGTGATCAATGGTACAATCTGTGATAATTGATAGTACGTTATTTGCATAAAACCATGTGCCCATGATAATTCTGGCTGTGCGATATTAATCCCAGTATTAATCGTTGCTCCTTAATTATCGTTCCAAGGTCGCTCTCGAGGAAATTTTTATCAACCCTTCTTACTAAGACTAACTATTTGTCCCATTAAAATATTCCTGGGATTAAATGAAAATCCTGACAAATAAGAGGTTCTTAGCTTCCGTAAATCACGTACAAGCCATAGGTCAATTTTGAGAAATGTCGAGGTTTTATTCATAGGTATGATATAATCTTGTAAAATGTGAATAAATTATTACATAAAATAAAAATTTTTGAAATCTTCTACAGAAACCTATTCATATCTAGGTTTCAGATCCCCTCCTAAGAGCCTCGCATCAGGCAGAAAAAGCACAGATGATAATTTAAAAGAACATATCCGATAAAAATCATGGCCATAGATTTTTGTGACGTTGTCGTTGAAATCTAAAGCTTTTTGCATTTAAAATGAGGCGCCCGCATTTATTGACTAAGCAAGCCGCTTTTCTCTGACAGGTGCTTTTAGTCGCTGGATTTGGGAATAGCGTTTGATAAAATGGATCGTTTCCTTCCCACAGAAACCCCCTGATTTATGGAATCCATTTTCAATGCCTGATAATATTCGTTTTTGGTTTATAAACGAAATTATAAAGGAAAAATAGACGAATTAGGATTTTATTAACAGTCATTCAATCAAAATAATATATTTAATCTTCCAGTTAATATTATTCTGATGTATTTACTTATTTATTGACTAGTATCTACAGATTACTGACCGTTAATCGATAATTATTCTGATATCGTGAGATGCGGTCCAGTGTGATGTAGGTTTCAGAAAACCTTTGCTTATAGTGCCAACGTTTCGATCTTTATTGAGATCATCTTCGGGGCCTGGGATCTGCAAACATTGTTTACATTACGAGTTCAAGCATTGTTTACATTTAACAAATACATTTAGGAGTACAAAAGGAAGACAAACGCTCTGAGTGAGTAGAAATACTTTCATTAAATATAATATATATTTTGCATTGTATAAATTCACTTTTCCACATACTAAATGTATTTGTTATATGTGAACAATTTTTGTAAATCCCAAGCCCTGAAGATGATGTCAATAAAGATCGAAACGATGGCAGGACAAAGAAAATGTTTGTCTGAAACTTATATCACACCAGACCGCATCTCACGTTCTAAATAATTAGAATTAACTTTGAACAACGAGGAAGAACAAATTTTGCTTTCCAATAATCCAGATAGAAATGTCTCCTTGTAAATAAATAAACTCTTGAGAAGTGTATTTGGGTACTAAATAATTAAACGAACTTTCCTGCAAATGTGTGACAGAAAGTACATCATTGATTTCTTTGTAATAAGAATTTATTCTACTATTTATTATATTTTTTATATAAACACGTTTTTATCTTCTAAATAGCCTTTTTTTCTGCTTTAATAGAAATTCAAACTAAATACTTTGTTTCGTAATCTATCAATGCTCACAAATATTACTGTTTTATCAGAGATTTTACTAATATTTCGTTACTTTTGGACTTTATTTAAATAACATTTCTTATTTATTAGGTTAATTTCGTTGTACATGCACGTTCGTTTAAAAAATTGTTGTTTGCTTTTTCGAAAAGTGAACTGCAGGATTTTCTATGGAACAAGACAGACTGAAGAAAATGTGAAAATAAATTAAATAATTACATAAAAAATGTAATATTATTTAAAGCAGGAACGTATTTTATTTCATTGTCCGATTGACCAAACAAATTCTTTCAATTAATTCATCTCTTAATCAAAATTTAGTGTCGCTAACGGGATTCGAACATTGTCTCGACAGCTCAAGTGGTCGAGCAGGGGGGCATTTAGCCGAAGGTCGTGGGTTCGAATCCCGCTCGGGGCACTAACCCTTTCATTTCAATATATAATTTACAAAAAGTTTAATTAATGATAATAAATGTAATACTACACACTGAAGAAAGATTTAGTGAAGCAGGTAATCGGTTAAACGGAAAGATGTGAGTGGGACGTTTCGCAGGTATTAATTAATGATAATTATTATTATCAAATTTTACCGTGCCAAAATGTAGCAAAAGATACTTTTGAAAAAACATTTCATAACACCTTTGTTTTTAGATAATGATCTTCTTTAATTGGCTGTAATCTACTTATGTTAAGAGTTTTTTTCTAAACTGAAGTATTCTTTTTACTGTTAATAAAAAGGTATAATATATTTTTTTAAAATTTTTATGTAGATAAATTTTGAAAATATCATGACCAATTATTTATAAGTTTTATTAATTGAAATAGTTGTCCGTCCGTCTATTTGCTTAATTCAGGTGAGTTTTTTTTTATATAAAACATGAAATATCACATTATTTTAAATTAAGGAAAATTTTCCAAGGTTTGTGAAAAATCGTCCACGGTAACAAGATGAGTGAACGAATAAATAAACGGCCCCATTTTTCATTGGTTTTCTTCAATAACAGCCTCCTCCTTTATGAAAAACGACGGGATTTACTCACTCACCCTCCGAAAAGAATTTATTTAAATAATTTCGTGCAAACCATACAAAATAGCGCTTCAAACTAATATCTGTATAACATTTGGGGTTGGGGTCTATTTTTGACATGGGACTTCGTCAAACATTTAAGTATTAACACATGTTGACCGAGTTAACTCAGGTGAATTTTTTGCTACGTTTATTTTTTCTTCCGAGAAATAAATTTTCAGCTGTGCCACATCTAATTTCCACTAGCAACAACGTGAATTTCCAGTGAACTACGAGACCATACTGAATAATCTCAATCGGTACATGTTTGTATGTACGTATATGCGCATTTGATCAAAATACTCCTATAGTTTTGTCAATATAAAAAATGTTCCTTATAAAAACTAATATTAAGATATTAACAAACCATGCCAATATAAAAAAACAATGTTTTCATTACATTTTTTCATCATAAACTACTGGTTCATTGAAAAGAAGGCAATTTTGAGGTTAATTTAAGCAGATTAATCTAATTGTTCGAAAAGAGATACCTCTTAAAATTTGACGAGAGATTTCGTTTTTTCACTTTTCATCAAAAAGCACCTCCAATTTAAAAAGTGTTTATTATTCCTCGGGTAATGATCATACGAAAAAATTTTTTTTCGATAAAATCTGTTTAAATACCATGATAATTCTGCCCATTTTACCTTTCCTTCCCCTCTCACATTTTTCACGATTTAATTAGTCTGATTATTAATCAGGGGTTTTTTTGTTGATGTTGGATGGAACGACTCGAATAAAAAACTTCAATTCCCTTCTATTGAATTTGATGAAAATACAAAGCGTGTTTTGAATTTTACAAATCGGCTTCAAAGGCGGATTTATTCCACCTTTCCAGCCTTTTTCCTGTCGAATTTAATCTTTTTTTCTATGAAAATCCTTCTCATATAATAACAATTATATAAGATACAATTAACCCTGTTCCATCTCGAATCTCTTCAGTAAGCTTTATAATTGGGAAAACAAAGTGGACTTAAAAGATTTAGGATGGAGATAAACCAGAAGTTTGACGTTTGCGCGTTAATGGATCATCTCCGGCAGTAGGAATTTCAGGCAATCCGCTTTAATCTGTACGACTTGGCACGGTTGTTACTGCGTTTTAACTTTTGGAAGGTCCGATTGTAAGAAAATTGGAAAAGTCATCAGATATTACGCAAACTTAACATATATTGACCAACTTCTTCGTGGCATATATATGTATACGACAATATGATTTCCCTACCGCGTCGGCATTTAAAAATTGTTTTTTAATAAAAATCCAAACAACTGGTTGTTGACCGAAAAAATGGCGAACTTTTTATTTATTTTATCTTCTTTCCTCAGCCTTTTAGGTAACAGACTATGGTAGGACTCCTATCTACCCAATTTCAAAATGGACAAGGATTTAAAATTTCTTCCCGCCTTTAGTCATTCATGTAAATTCAAAAATTTGTTAACATTAATTTTCGGACTTTTTACAAAAATCGACCTGTGGAAGCAGAAAATCTACTTTGAAGTGGCGCTTTGTAGCTATTTCTATACTCTCTAAATTACCTTACTTTTCAATTATTTGCTATATTTTGGTACAAAACCTGACGTCTTACGTGCTCATGTAAAAAAACCTATCACTCTCTCTCCTGAACCTACTTCTTTATTTTATTTTTAATGGGCAGTGTACTTATCATTATAAGTTATTAGTTGTGGGCATAAACTATTATAACCCATTATATCATGACTGTTCTTAATCGATAGGAAAAAGAATAGGAAGAAAAGAGGGAAATAGAGAAATAAAGGGAAAAAGGAAAACGTGAGAGTTTGAGTGATAGGGATAATAAAAATGAGCGTTTGAAGAAAAAAATACACCTCAAATATAAGCGCACGCCCACTTACAAGCAGAAACAAGCTCCCACATATAGCCTCCGTGTGGGATAAAGATAGATGTATAGATAAAATGGTAGAGAGTGAGAGACAGACAGATAGGCCTAAGGGACGATAAAAAGAAAGAGTGAAAATTTCCAAATGTGTGTGAAAGGTAGAGAAACCGAATGGAAGAGAGCGAGAGATAGTAAAAAGAGAGAAATTAACTGATAAGGCTGATAAACAAACAAGAGGGAGAAAGAAAAAAAACAGAGGCAGTTTGCGTGAGGTGAAAGTTATGGGTAGATATGTAGATCGAAGGTGGATACAAATAGAGAGAGAGAGAGAGAGAGAGAGAGAGAGAATATTATTTTGTCATTTGAAAATGATGTGGCAAATAAAATTATCTCATATTTCAATATTTAAAACAACAAATAATAAATAACCGAAATGTCTTGAATCTATAATTCTGGACATCTTATTACGATAGCTCAAGTGGTAGAGCAGCGGCGTATCTGGTCGAAGATTGTAGGTTCAAATATCGCTCGTGTCTCTGACATTTTGTCTCAACTAAAACCTTAATAGAAGGTTTTTCATCCTTAAATTAAAATTATTGTCGATATGTTTTTGAGAAAAAAAAGGCACGTTAACCAAAATTTTAAGTCAATTACTAGTTTCGTAAGACAGAAAAAAGATAGGATTAGATTGTAAGGGTAGGGCAAGTGTTCTAAGCAGGATTGTGGATAGAAGGCGAAAAATATAATAGTTCGCCATAATATATAGTAGATGCTTGAAGGATGGCCGAATAGTGAAGAAAAAAACAAAAAAACACATAGTGAGATATATGGAAGTTGATACATACTGAAACAGAGAGAGATACTGAGATGTAGAAAGGGGGAGAGAGAGAGAGAGAGAGAGAGAGAGAGAGAGAGAGAGAGAGAGAG
>CM077108.1:10815007-10852610 GCA_039619505.1 Cimex hemipterus
TGGTTTTTGATACCAATCTGTGATTAATGTGCCATCAGGTTGTTTTATTACGAGTGTAAAACAACCTGATGGCACATTAATCACAGATTGGTATCAAAAACCAAGAAATACAGATCGCTACCTCAACTTTACATCTCACCATCCTCTTCATACAATAATAAACACGGCCAAAGGGCTACTTCACAGAATGATCACCCTAAGCCATGAATCATTTCACCACAAGAACATAAAGATATACAAACAGATCCTCCAAAACAATCTCTATCCTAAACACATAGTTAACAGGATAATCAACAATTACCACTCAACACGAACAGCATCCACTATTACTAACAATACTATATTAAATACAACAAATACATTAAATACATACAAACCAACATACATTTCTATCCCATTTATTCAAGGCCTATCACACAAATTAAACAAATTTCTCTCATCCGATAACTTCAAAATAGCTTTTAAAAATTATAAAACAATCCAAACACTGTTTTCCAAAATTAAAGACCCCACACCAATTACAAATAAATCCGACGTAATCTACAAGATCAACTGTTTAAACTGTCCAGCTACGTACATTGGTCTAACATCCCAATATCTGGACAGGAGAGTAAAACAACATATCTACGATTGCAAAAAAACTCAAACAAAATCCTACAGCACTCGCTACCCACCACTTTGAACAACAACACAATTTTGACTTCAACAATCCAAAAATACTACATACAGAACAAAACAAATTTAAACGTAATTTTTTAGAAATGGTTTACATCAACAAGGATAAACACAGTATCAATTACAGAACAGATACATGCAAACTCAGTCGAAGCTACGCCAACATCATTAATCAAATTCAATACAGATAACATACATATATCATCACATTACATTCCACACATCAAATAATTTTCGCATAGTCTAATTGTCCTACAATCTAATTTTCCTTTTCCCATTTATCCCTTTCTACATAATCCTAAAAGAATAAAGTGGCCGAAACATTACCAACACATTGTTTCCTTTGTCGGCTCTTTTCACCTCAAAGAAGCCGACGACCTATACAAAATTGTCTTTTCTATACCCACTTCCTTCCCCACCACTTCAAAATCAAACATATATAAACATGAAACAGTAAAATTTCACTGGCACTCTCAACACGACATGGCACAATTACACGGCAGACAAACACTTTGAGTGAGTAGAAATACTTTGATAGAATATAAAATATAATTTTTGCATTGTATAAATTCCATATTCTATATGTATTTTCTAAATGTAAATTATGTTTGTAAATCCCAGGCCCTGAAGATGATCTCAATAAAAGATCGAAACGTTGGCACGATAAAGAAAATGTTTTTCTGATACCTACATCACACCAGACCGCATCTCACGAAATTTGAATAATTAAGTAGATAAATAAAAAATAGTATTTATTAAGCTTATTGTAATAAATATTACATATTTTGTGTGCTGTTTTTTCTCTGAAAGCTTCCATTCTTATCCGACGGCCTAGGCTTATCCCATATTTCTTCTTAACCGCCGCAGGGCTAGGGGTGGTGTAAGTTTTGGCCTGGAAGCGTGAGAGAGGGTCGAAACTTAGGCTAGTTAAAAGGGGGAAGGCGGCGTCCCTTTTCTTGTCCCGATCCCTGGTATCACGAGGATTTAATTTATCCTTCCAAAAATTTAGAAAGGGCGGATCGGATTTCAAAAGCTGATTTTCCACCCTACTGCTATTACGTAATCAGTCCCTTTTAAGTCGCCGTTTCATTAAGGAATTTAACAAGCGTCGGAGTGAAACAAAGCCAGTTTCTTCTGATGTTAACAAACCTTTTCATCTTAATATGAAATTCAGGGTTTTTCGCAATAAAAAAATCACTAATAGAATTTTTCTTGTTTCTTCACATCAGCACCAATTCTCGCGCGTGTTAGTTCACAGAAGGACGGATTTATTCATTAAACGTGTTTGTTGTCGTTTTTTGGAGGGAAGAATTAATGGTCGGCTACTGCCAATTACTGAAACTGATATTTTAACAAATTCGTCTAATTGACTATTAAATAAAAGCTTGCTTGCTATATGATAGCTTACTTTTACAGGGTTTTTTTCGTGCTGAATTGAAGATTTTACTTTTATTGTTAAACATTTAGGAAATAATTTGAGGATAGTATCGAGTTTTTTTAAATCTTTCTTTCAATGTGGCCTGTATAGAATTGTTTAATTGTTTGTGTTGATTTATCGAGGTTCGTAAAATATATTTTCACACTGTGGGTTGTAATTTGGACAGTCAGCAAACCTAAAATCGTATTATTTTATTTTCTCATTATAGTAAGCTCGTTTTTAATGAGCAATCTCTCTATCTTCCTTTCACCCTATTTCTCAGTCCCATCCTCTACTTTACACACAATTTGATGATATTAATTGAACTAGTTGGAACGACTATAAAATACAGGACGATGATTGCAGTTTATAACTGTTTCATAAGAAAATATGTACATATAGGATTTTCTCATTTTCGCTCTCTTATATAATTAGTCAGTTATAACAACATATAATTAATTAATTAAAGAATATGTGTGGTGATTAGTGACCGTTAGTGCAGTCTGGTGTGATGTAGGTTTCGGAAAAACATTTTCATTATATTGCCAATCATTGAGATGATCATCAGAGCTTGTGATATTCAAACGTTGTTTCAATTTAGCAAATACATCTATAATCTGGAAAAAAGTGAATGAATACAGTGCAAAAAATATTCTTTATATTGACTCAAAATTTTTCTGCTCACTTAAAGTGTTTGTTTTCTGTCTTGTCTTTGTCTTCTGGAAAAAAGTGAATGTATACGATGGAAAAAATATTTTTTATATTCACTCAAAGTATTTCTACTCACTGAAAGTGTTTGAAAATTGATGTGTTTCCACAGAAAACAAGCACTTTAGGTGAGTTGAAATAATGTGAGTGAATATAAAAAATATTCTTTCCACTGTATACATTCACTTTTTTCCAGAAGACAAAGACAAGACAGAAAACAAACACTTTAAGTGAGAAGAAATACATTAAGTGAATATAAAGACTATTTTTTTGCACTGTATACATTGTCTTTTTTACACATTCTACATGTATTGTAGAACTAGTTTTTTTCAACATTGATTAGGCACTCTCAACACGACATGGCACAATTACACAGAAGACAAACACTTTGAGACCTGAAGATGATCTCAATAAAAGATCGAAATGTTGGCACGATAAAGAAAATGTTTTTCTGATACCTACATCACACCAGACCGCATCTCACGATATCTGAATAATTATACTTGTATTTGTTAAATGTAAACAATGTTTGCAAATCCCAGGCCCTGAAGATGATCTCAATAAAGATCGAAACGTTGGCACGATAAAGAAAATATTTTTCAGAAAACTACATCACACCAGACAGCTTCTCTCGATTTCCAAACAATGAAGAAATATTTAGTGAATTTCACAGCATAATATTATTTGATAATATTATATAATATATTTGTGATTTAACCGTCTTTGAGAAGAACTTCAGAAATTATTTTTTCATGTGGTACATCGCTTCGGCTGGAATTCTATGCGATTAGGCACGCTTGGGGATGATTGGAGACGATTCAACTTAGCGCGGTTTCTTCTTCTTTAGCCAGTGGTTCGAGATATTTTGAACTGAAACCTCTCATAAAATCGCGATGGTTGTCTAGCTCTCTGAACACAGTAGATCTGGATGTTAACAAAAAAAGCGAATGAGCCGGCTTGGGCCGGGGACGTTCCATCCTTGCTAAGCGGAATATTGTAGACGGACAAATCTAAATTTTCAAATAACGGGATTGACTCAACAGTGTTTTCTGGGCAAAACAAAATCCTCGGTGGAATATTCAAACACGTTGTCAAAAAGGCGTTTAGAAGAATACTCATCGTGGAGCAGTATCATTCTTTTAGAGAAAATACGTTTCCTGTTCACATTGAGTTAAATCCGCTATACACCAAGCGAAGGATGTGATTCCGGCAAGATGTTTGTCCCGCTAGCAACAGTCCCGTCGTTATCAATAACTTGGACATGAACGATACAGGGAGATGGATTGACGTACAAAGCCCTATTTCGTGACCTACAATGTCCCATTGGATTATTTCCTTTGAGGACCGATGGAGTGATAGATTATTTACATCAAAGAGAAGCCGTACATAATATACAATATTAAAACATTTTACAGCATGGATGGTTATACGTCTGCCGGACGTTGGCTGTTTTTTTTTTCAGGCGTGCGCAAAAGAAAAAATACAAATAAACAGTATAATAACAGCAATAATAGAAAGCAATAAGTAAAACCCAAATTATAAAAACTAGCTAATTTTAGTGCTAGACCTCTCAATATCCATGACATTTAACAAGATCGAGCAACTGAGACCTGGAAAGCGATATATGCCCTAAATACAGAATATGGAGCTCTGGCACAAAATCAAAGATATTTTCCCTAGTTTTTAGGTTACAAAGCTTGCACAAAAAATTTTCGTCGTTTTATTTCCATGACACAGAATTGAGGAACACTTGCCCGCATCTGAATTTAAGAAGCCATCGAAGAGTCGCAAGTTTCATTGAAGCACTAGCTTGAAGGTTTAGACGAAAAGTTCTATTAAAGAGTTCTAGGATCTTTAAAAGAAGATATTTGTTTGAGTGCAATAGAGTGAATGCCATTCCATGTCCATTATAGTCAAGATTAGAAAGGGATTGTTATGGTTTGCATAGAAATCCGCCGCGTTGACACGGCACAAGTCACTAAGGTAAAGGTCCAGAGATAGAATCCAGCGGCCCTGGATTCGAACCGGACATACTTACAAATGCGCTGCATGTTTTATACGACCTCTGCTATTGCTAACCCTCTTAAAAAAATTAAATTTAAAAAATAATTTTCATAAGAGTTCGTTGTCCAATAACGTTTTGTCAAATAATTATGACAGCATAAAATGACAAAAAGGAGGGAAAATTCGGAAGGTGCGGTTGAGATGGGAAATTAGTATCCGCTACACAGCTCTCGTGGTAGAGCGGCGTATTGTGCCGAAGGTCGCGGGTTCAAATCTCCCTCGTAACTCTTGACTTTGTCATCTCAACTAATATCTTACATAAAGATTACTTAATTGCTAATAAATAATACAAAAGGTCACAAATGAAAATCTCCTGAAACGAGGAGTACCCTGGGCATCAAACGCAGGGAACGTATTTTTAGTATTTATTATAAACGTAAGTTTTAATAAACGGTCAAAACAACAGCAATGATAATTAACAGCTAAGAATTATTTTTAAAATAAAACGAACTAGATGAGATAACAAAAATGCTATTTTGTAGCTAGGCGTAAAAGCAACCCTTCCTTATTCTGACACGATTCCTATCCTAACTACTAACTATCCTACACTAACTAAACTAATTATAATCATTTCCGAAAAAAAAAAAAAAAAAAAAAAAAAAAACGGGGAGAGCCATCTGGTTGTTACAAAGCGTGTTCCGTCGGGCATAACTCAGAAATGGTCGGTCCTATCGAAATTTTCCTTTGAGTAAAATTTTGATGAAATTACCTCTGAAATCGAATTGTTCACGTAAAAACAAGATTTTCATTTGAAATAACAAAGTAAACGTCATTTCCCAGTTACATGAGAAAGTTTTGTTAAACCTCGCGATTCCTAGCGGAAATTAACTTGGGGTTTGTACAAAACCATTGTTTGCTAATGTTAATTGTTTCCGAATTAAATTGGTTGACTATAAAAGTTTATACCCCCTGTATAAATTGAGAAAAAATGAATTTACAAATGAAGGAGGGTCTGATTGATTTTAAAAACTGCGTGCTTTCGGGCTGAGATGACTTAGGGGTTGACAGCACTTCGCTAAATCTGGAGTGGTAAGACTGAAAAATAAATCTTACCGACGATTAAGGCAAAACTGTCAAAAGCTGTAGCAGGTATTTTTCTTCAGGATTTCCGCGAGAAGTCATAAGTTCAATTCAGTGTAAATGTGTAGAGATTAGTGACTGTTAATCGATAATTATGGACATATCGTGAAATTCTGTCTGGCGTGATTTAGGTTTAAGAAAAAATTTTCTTGATCGTGCCAACGTTTCAATCTTTATTGAGATCATATTCAGGGACTGGGATTTACATTTCACATTCCTTCACGTATTTGTTAAATATAGACAATGTTTGTAAATCCCAGGCACTGAAGAAGATCTTAATAAAGATCGAAACGTTGGCACGATCAAGAAAGTGTTTCTCTTAAACCTAAATCACGCCAGACAGAATCTCACGATATATCAATATTACTGCATGTAAAATTGAACATGTACAAATCATTGATCCATATTTTTCTACGTGGAAGCCAACTAGCTATTGTTTTTTTAATAACCTAACTAATTTAGAGAAAAATAAAGCTGATAAAAAATTAAAAGGTTAAAACATTCAGTTTTCTCTTTCATTTACAGATTAGTCAACCCAACTCGATTTGATGAAAAATGTCGAAAAATATTGGTTTAGAAAATGGTGAAATTTTCAACATTTTTGTGGTCGTTAAAGATCAATTATTAACATTAATAAATAATTATTTATAAGGTTTCTTTCGAATCATCAAATAGTGAAAGGGATAATCGTTAATTGAACGTCCACCAACCCAATATTCACCGTATCTTTCAAAACATATTTGAATAATAAAATCTAACATGACAAATCTATAAAAAAGCAATTCGAAAAATTTCGTTACACCCATTAAGTTAATACTTTAATATTTTTCTATATTTAATGCCAGAAATATTATTAAACAAGGCTTACGATATAGTTTTTCCTTATATATTGCTTATTTCTCTTAAAAACGTGTAGAGATTAGTGACCGAAAATAGATAGTTATTCAGATATCGTGAGATGCGGTTTGGTGTGATGTAGGTATCACAAAAATATTTTCTTTATCGTGCCGACGTTTCGATATTTTATTGAGATCATCTTCAGGACCATCATATGGGGTTTACAAACAGTTTACATTTAGAATATACATATAGAATTTGGTAAAGTAAATTTATACAATGCAAAATATATTTTACATTCTATCAAAGTATTTCTATCTAGCCCCTGAAGATGACCTCAATAAAATATCGAAACGTCGGCACGTTAAAGAAAATGTTTTTCTGATACCTACATCACACCAGACCCCATCTCACGATATCTGAATAACTGTCTTCAAAACGTTTATTTTTTTTTTATCTGAGAATCTTCCTTACCAATGTAAACGAATAACAGATTTTTGTGTGAATTCATTAATCAATTTATTACGTATTATGATTCATAATTGAAGTTGTATTTCAATGCAAAAAGGTAAAGTATATTAAGCTATTATGTTATTCCTAAAACTTAAGATTATTATAAGGAAAAAGGAATATTGGTTAAACATTATATATTAAACAATGGTAGGTTTACTTCTACAACTGGTAAATGTTTCAACGTTTAACAAACTTTTCTAAACGTCGGGCAATTCCTTACTTTATGAAATGTCATGTGATATTTTCCTTGAGTATTTTTCGTGTAACGATCCAGTCGAGGAGGGCGTTGTAACACTTCGTGACTCAAAGGACCTTATTACAAAGCCAATTCTGTAATGAAACAAAACGAAATTTCGCTAACTTTTAATTGTCTTATTTGGTGGTGTACAATTGGTAAGTAATCGGGAAAATTTAAGTCATCGGCCTACTGGCCTACTGTATAAAATACGTTATAAAACTTTACAAAATGAATTATAAAAATATGTTTAAAAATTACTCCCGTTTTGAAATTCTGTCGAATAAAAAAAAATTAAATTTTTTTTAAGGGAGTTTTCTGGGATGTTATTTCAAGTACGAGGTTATTTGAACCTTCAGGGTGTCGGCCTTTTGTACAAAATTCCACCTGTAAGTATGTCTGGATCGAAGCAGGGGCGCTGGATTCGTACCCGGAATCCTTTACCTTACAGTGATAAACGCTTGGACAACCGTTGCGACTACCGACCCCCCACCAATCGTAAATAAATTATTATAACAATCTTATTTTTTAGCTAGTCCGAATTACCGAATGTGATTATTTAAATTGGTTTAAAAAATGTATCTATCCTATAGTTGAAATGTAAAAATTAATCTCCCGAGAGAGCTCGAACACATGAATTCAATTACACTAATTTCTACACTCCACTTTATATATAAATTAAAAATCAATTAGGTTAATCACGACCGACTGAAATAATACAGACTAAAATGATAATTAATGAAAGATCTACATTTTGCTAACGGCTTGCTGAGAATCGAATTTTATTACAACAGAAATAATTCTAAAAAGATGATCATTTGGTGTCTGCAGGATCCAAGACGGGACGCTTACGTGTTTAGAGCGCCTTGGTATTGGCCGGAAAGTGTTGAGTACGAGTTCCATTCGTGGTATTAATTTTTCATGTCGCTTTACCTAAAAAATGATAAATTATTATCTTTTCAATTCGTATTCCTCGAAATTTTACTTGTTTAACTCCCAATGTTTAACAACTACGCGCTTCTGTGTCGTTGTGTCGTTCAGCTTTACAGGAAACGACCCGTGGAGTTATGTTCAGATCGGGTGAGGATTTTGTTTTACTGAAACAGTCCGTAAATGTATCGCATATCCGGTTGTGTAACATCCGCTTACCAAATTCCAATATGGCCCTTGAAATCCGATAACAATAGATTGCTTTACTTCTTGAATTATAACTTCTATAAGTTACAGCATCGTCGTACATTTAAATATATCTAAACGATATTAGTAATAATTTTGTATTAAGAAAGGAAATAATATAAATGATTTAAGTCAGGCTAAATATAGAAGAATTGTTTAAATTAAATTCTAAGTCACTTTAATCAAAACAAGGCCACTAATAATTATTGATTGATCCATTCATTATGAATGATTGATTAATAATATTGAATATTCAGTAAGGCCATTTGTTTTAAGCCCACAGCTTTACAGTCATTTGTATTTACGAACTTTTTATAAATAATGTATTTAAAGTTACTATATATAGAGATAGTATATTTAAACCATGTCTGAGTAAAAATTCTATCCTATTAAAAAATATCCACAAACCTGGCCACTTTCTTTATTAATTATTATTTATTAATTCAGTTTGATTAATGTATTGAATATTCATTAAGGTCACAGAGTAAATATCGTTTGTCTCGCAAATTTAAGCCATTTGTATTCATTCACTAGACTTATAAATTTTATATAAGGGGCCCCAATCTGGATCTCCGAAAAAAAAATCTCGTTTCCCGGAGTAAATCCTCCATCGTATCTGAGTCACATTTTTCCATTTATGTTAAATCGTTTTATTTTCATTTATTTTGTAAGTTATTTGAAAACTATAAAATAAGGTTTAAATTCTCATATGTCTGAGTTTACATGTTCTAATCTAAAGTTTATAAAATTAGTTTATAATTTAGGCTGCCGGTTTTGAAAGAAAAAACGTGTTTATTCAGATACCGTGAGATGCGGTCTGCTGTGCTGTAGCCTTCAGAAAAACATATTCTTTATGGTGCTAACGTTTCGAACTTTTATTGTGATCATCTTCAGGGCCTGGTATTTACAAACATTGTTAACATTTATAAAATATGTTTGTACAATTAGTGACCGTTAATCGATATTTATTTAGAAATCATGAGATGCGGTCTGGTGTGAAGGTAGATTTCAGAAAAACATTTTCTTTATAGTGCCAACGTTTCGATCTTTAGTGAGATCATCTACAGAGCTCAACGTGTTTGTCTTCTGTGTAATTGTGCCATTCTTACGTGTCGTGTCGAGTATCGAAATCATCCTCCATTTAAAACCAAAAAAAAGTGACATCGTGATCGTCAGAGAGTGAGAGTGGTAATTATTAGTTAATAAATCCATTACTCCCGACACGGCACGCAAGAATGGCAAAATTACACAGAAGACAAACACTTTGAATCCTGAATATGATACAAATAAAAGAGCGAAACGTTGGCACGATAAAGAAAATGTTTTTCTGAAACTTACAACACACCAGAACTCATCTCACGATATCTGAATAATTATCGATGAACAGTCACTAATCTCTACACATTAAAACATGAATTATTTTTATTCCTTATATTTCAATCGTTATGAACGTTGATGATCGAACGTAAAACATACGATAAAAGTTCAATTTAACTCAAATAACAGTATTGACCAAAGAGTAGGGAAGTGGCTCAAAACGCATAGTTCATTATAAATAACTAAACATCATTAGGGTTTCAATTGAAAAACGCTTATTTCGATTATAAAACATTTTCCTATCAAGTTCAATTAATAGAAGAATTTCCATTTTTAAAATTATATTCATAAGTTAAATTCACTAATTTCGTGGCCCGCTTGACCAATTAATATATTAAAATTAAATAAGGTTTTAAGTTGAGAAAAAAAGTGGCAAAAAGGAGGGCAAATTGAAAAGTTCAGGTTGAGATGGGAAGTCTGAGTGGATTGATGTTACGACTGTAGAGCAGCGTCGTATCTAGCCGAAGATCGTGTGTTCGAATCCAGCTCGTACCATTGTCTATTTTATCTCAACTAAAAACTTTAATTAAATGTAATATATTCATGGAGTTAATAACAGCTTGTTCACTCTGGTTTTTCCAAATATAAGATAAAATAGCCAGGTATATTGTGGGTAAAATATGCCCTACAAAAAAAGAGTTTCCCTCATACATGTGGCCGGATAACTTGCTAATTGCATAAACCCATTCGGCCAGAAATCTCACTCTCGATGGAGTTGTCGCGCCCGTGAAGTTAGCCGGGCCAACTTGCCATACAAGTTTGGAAAGACGCACCCTGGGCGTCACTAAACTACACTTAACCCTTTACAACCCAAGCCAGCCGGATTTGATTATCTCATGTTCCTTCTTTCACCAACTGAAACTCACTTAGGAAAATCTTTTGTGGTATTACTTCGTTGAGTGAACCGTTCTCCACTGGCCCTTTGATGATAGCTAATCAACCTCATAATGAGGTTTGTCCCAGGCTATGTTTAGATGTACACCATCATGTCTTTTTTCCAACTAACATGTTTTTCTGTTATAATTTTTTATGAATAAATTTTAATGCATTTAATATTTTATTTACGATATTTGTTGACATTGTTGTATGCATTCGCTCCAGTACATAATCGCCCATTTTGACACTAATATGTAGTAAACTTAAAGTTAAATAAACCTAAAATAACCAGCAAAAAAATATATTTAAAAAACAGGCATTCATCCATTAATAATGACGTTAAACACAACATTAGAGGTAATCGATGTTTTTCAGTTCGTTCGAATATTTACACAATATGTTTTCCCTAAATAAATACCAATAAAAAGGCTTGAAAAAAACGTGAATAATAGTCAAAACGGCGCGCCATTATGTTAAACCTGCACGACCGATCCGTCATGTAGGTTTTAATCTATTCAAACGCCCTGCTTGAAAGATATTTGTTCCCAGAAAGAAACTTTAACGCAGTTCAGTCCCGAGAAGAGTTTAACTCAAAAATGACGTGTTTAAAATTTATTTTGTACTAAGTTGAAATGATGAACCAGGTTTAACTTTGAAGCGCTGTCGAGCGTTAGTTGAACTGTTTCCACAGTTAAAGGAAGTTCATTTCATGATACAACCTCCATGTTTCTAAATTCGCATCTTCAAAAATCAAATTTTTATCCATGTTTTTTCAAACATTTCATTAAAAGGCCTCAACTTTTTGTAATTATTTCTTATACACAAACGAACTCTCTGAATTTCGTCCGCAAAATTGAGGCAATACATATTTATTTTATGATTGAATTCAACAAACTCCGTCATTTTTATACGAACGAAAAGTAAATACAAAAACACAAAAAATACTGCGAAAAGCCTACAGTGAAGCGAAAAAAATATGAGTGTTGACAATGGATAACTAAGCGCACTAGCTTTAATTTTACAAAACTCAGGTCTACAAACTCGATTTTGAAATAGATTCGGTAGAACTACGACCCCTTATAGTTGGTGACTCGCCCCCTTCTTAGAACTGGGTTCAAATTATATACGAGGTTCCAGTGAAAACCAACTTAAACCGTAATTTGTGCAATGGGCCCTCAGTATGTACATGGTTTTGAACTGACAGCTCGTAAAATTCAACGAAATAACTTAGAAGGGGCGTGAACATTTCCCAAGAAAACTTAATTCGTCGGAGTAAAGTGATGAACAAAATTTTATATTTTATAAACCCCTGTGTAGAACGCTGAAATAGCAACGATGTATTTTTAATTTGTCAAGACAATGTATATCTTGCCAACAACTTTAATCATTTGTTTAAGCCCCCAATAGTAAGTCGAAATTTTTTTTTTCGAAAAAACTAAGCATTATTCCAAAACTATTAATAAGAATATATATATTTTATATTTTTTAAACAAGTAAAATTAATAATACATATTAAGAAAAATAAGCATTGTTAACATTTTGTGTTTAGAAATCGTGAGATGCGGTCTGGTGTGATATAGGTTTCAGCAAAAACGTTTTCTATGTCGTGCCAACGTTTCGATCTTTATTGAAATCATCTTCTGGGCTCAAAGTGTTTGCCTTCTGTGTAATTGTGCCATTCTAGCGTGTTGAGAGTAATGGATTTATTAACTAATATTTATCACTCTCAATCTCTGACGATCACGATGTCGCCATCTTTTTAGACATCAAGGATGATTTTGAGACTCTCGACAGATGACAAACATTTTGAGCCATGAAGATCTATCACAATAAAGATCAAAACGTTGGCACGATAAAGAAAATGTTTTTCTGAAACCTACACCACACTAGATAGCATCTCACGATTTCTAAATAAATATCGATTAACGGTCACTAATTGCCAAATATTATTATTATTGGAGAAAAAAATATGAGTTGGTCCAACTGTAAAAAAAATCATACAGTAATATATAAATTTTAATGATGGCTAGATCTGCACTAGTTCAAGGCCAAATTTTTTTTTTAATGTTAATAAATTAAATAGAAAGAAGTAAAAGTAAAAATGTAATTAAAAAATGAAAAAGAAAAAAAGCTTTCTTCCACTGGTCTAATCAAAAGTATTAAATTGTATGTGTATTATATTGTCTTGTCAGCTTATTATATCCCCTGGAGGTTTTATTTAGCCGAATAATATACCACCTAATTGGCTGAGCGCGTCGATGTGAAGTTTCAGGTTATAAAAGTAGGAAGACAAACGCGAAAAGATAAAAGATATAATGTTCGCTCCCTTGACCGAAAATAAATTAATTTTATTATACAAATAAATATTATATTCCCGAGTTTGTCGAATGTAAACGTACAATGAATCTTTAATTTTAATATTTTTGAGAACAAAAGAAAGAAAAAAAAAGTAGGAACATAAATCAAGTGAAAAAATTTAAAACGCCTGGTGTCCAGTGTCACTGCGAGCGGTATTTAGGTCTCGGATCAGAAGACAGCCTCATCATCTAGGTCCTATCCTATTGACAAGATGGTAAAATATATTATTTAATTAATTAAGAATTTTTTTTCTAAATAAAGTATATTGCACCATATAAAAACGTATTGAATTTTTTCCTCATACAAGGCTTAAATGATAAGACCAAATTTATTTTCCGCCGGCTTTACTCGACCCAGAAGAAGTAATTAATCCTATAAAGCCAGTACATTATTTTAAACGAAAAATAAAGCTTTTCAGTCGTCAGAATTGAAAATACTGTCATAACGTACTATTTAATTAACAATAAATTAAATAATTTTATGAGTTATTATGTTTGTTAAATGCTTGTATTTCATATCATAAAAAAATCTTCGATTTGTTTCTTTTTTCAAAATTGATAGTGATTGGGAGACAGCGGACCGAACTTGTGACGCAAAATGAGATCCCCGAAGTCATGAGTTTGAATAGAAAACGGTTTCGAAAAGCATACATCAATAGCATACAAGATAAGAAGGAATAAAAAGGGAGGGAGAAAACATAAATAGCAATGACAAAGGAGCGCGAGAGAAATAGAGATAGAGATGGAAAGGTAGATAGATATGTAAATAGATTGATAAATAGATAGATAAATAGATAGATAGATGATATATATATGGATATGGGAATACAGAGATGTATAATTTTTATTTTACAAAGCGAGTTGTAATTGATTTATTTCCAATCCCCCTTTAAAATTCTCTTACTTACGTTTTTTAACATTCGATTGTTATTTTTCAACTCTAGTAGAACGTTATTTAAAAATTTGGATATATCAACGTAAAGCATATGTAGAAGTTTGTGTCAAATCGGACAAGTTGTAGGAATTTTTTGTAAACTCAGTAGAACGTGCAGTAATGACAACAATTGTAAACTTTGTAATTTTGATATTTTCCAACTGATATTTGCTAACATTTTGTGTCATTCAGATTAATGCGAATAGAAGTATTTTGCATAAAATTTAGCGGGTTTGTTGTAGTTTCAAGATTTTGCAATGTGTAAGCATTTTTATTTGGTAACGTGGTGAAAAGTTGAAAAAAACCTAAATTGAAGAATATCTTCAAAAATAGATAACTTTCTTAAAATATTTCCGAAGAATGGAATCGATTCCCTCAGTTTTGACAGAAGAAACTGGGACACCAAGTGTGTACATAATTTAGAGAGAGAGAGAGAGAGAGAGAGAGAGAGAGAGAGAGAGAGAGAGAGAGAGAGATGGATATGAAGAGAGAGTGTTAGATACAGATAGCAAGTTGGTAAGAGGGAAGGTGATATGGATATACAAAAGTGGATAAGTAGATTAAAACATACATAAAAGAGAGAAAAAGTGTAAAAGAGAGTATAAAATAGAATGAGAAAGTTAATGGTTGGTGGAGAAAGAAATGTAGAAATACAAAGAAAGATAGTCGGATAAATAAATAGAGGGTCATGGGTAAGAATAAAGAAAGAGAATGAGGAGTGAGAAGGTGTGACTCGGTGTGTTTTTAAATAGTAGCAAAGAAGGTAAATTTAACTTTATCGAAACGAAAATTTAACTAGCTAAATTTAACTTTAATAAAGAAAGAATTGCAGTATCATCGGAAAAAGTAAGGGTGCTAGTATTAGGTTGTATGGTCGGTAGGGTATATTACGTGAGAAAAGCACGGACCCGTTGATACTGGGTACAATGGGTTCGAAATGAGATATTGATGTTTTGAAATATATTTGGAGGTGAAAATTCAAAACGTACCTGGTAAAATCCGCTCGAACTTCTAAAGTATTCCCGAGTGCCGAAGGCTGAAGCATTGAAGCACATCCAAGAACACATCAGGGCAACATTATTTTGGTTTACATATTCCCATTTTGCATTTAACGAACGAATATGTATAGTAGTATTTTCTGTATTGTTTATAACAATAGGAAATATACGGATGGTCAGAAAGAAAGTTTATTATAAATTTAAGGATTTTCTTTATGTAAGAATTGGAATTAGGTCTCTGGCTTCTCCCTGATAGGTGATAGGTGCACCCCACGTTGGTGCATAAGCGACTCCTCGGTTGGGCTCTGGTCGGGCGCCATAGACTTCTTTGGTCATTTCGGCGACCTTACGTTCTCTAAAACTAGTCATTCACACAATCACTCTCACAATAAATACATACATACAACTATATACAAATTCAATCACACATGCCTTTCCTCTATCTAGAGTCCGGGTCGGAGGGTACTCGATATCCCGCCCGGACCCGGTTTAACGGAGCAGCGGTGGAGCTTTGAAATAATATGTTGCACCGCCGCCAACATACTTTTATTCTACTAAATCTAAATACTCCTCTATATTTCAACCCATAATCCCGATGTCTCTAAGAAAGCTAAAAAGTTTGTCCTTGAATTCGCTGCCATGCTCGAGCACTTTCGTATAACCAGACGGTATTCCACTACGGTCCCTATACAGCGCCAAGCTGCGACAACCTTCCAACACGTGCGGAACGGTGAGCCTACTGGCATCCTGTGCACCTAGGTCGACTCGTGCCAACCAACAGGTACCCGTGAGTCATACGTGTGTGGCCTATTGGCAGGCGGTTCAGGACAACACTTTCCCTTCGGGATGTCCCCTCCAGTCCCCACAGGTCGACCGCCGGCTTAACGGACACCAGCGCGTCAGTTGAGTTGGCCCAACGACGCTTCCACTTGTCCAACATCATATTTTTCACTATTCCCTTAGGGTCGTCAGGCAGAATCGGGGTGGTCTCCACATCGTCACTGTAAGGAACGAGAGCACCCGTTTTCTTTATGTAAGAATATTTCTTTTGGTTAACTTTAATAATTTTTCAATAATCTTCTCATTTTGGTATGCCTATTTTCGCAGTGTTATCCTTACAGTTACGTTTAGGTATTTCACCACGTGATGTAATTAAATTCCAGCGGGCCTTGCCCTGCTTATAATCCCGTCTAATGATGAAGATGAAGTCATGGGGAAGTCACGAAACGCGAATTGACCTACCAACACAAGAAATCTATTGTTTAATATAATCAGTGCAGATTTGTTTGCAAGCTTTTTATAAATTTTTCGTATTTCCTAAAATTGGATTTTAAATAGTAAACAACGTATTTAAAAAAGTCTATCTCTCTTATTGAATCATGGTCAATATGTAAGGGTAAATCAAACAGCAATAAATTTTCAAGACGATCTAAATAATGTGGAATAATTAACTAGAATCTACTATTCGTCTGAATTTGTATGCCTTTTGAATAAAAACGGAATTCAATATTCATGAGTGTTTTTATTACGCTGTCTGCGTCTGAGTCTCTTCTTTTGAGGCGGACTTGATCGGAATGTCCTAAAAACTAATACGATTCACTTGTAATTACAATTTCAAAAAGAAGGTTTTTCCGAATTGCCGAAACTTTTGGGCATAATGAGGGGCCCTAATGATTATAGGATAGGCTGTGGGAGCCTAATGACCGACATTTTCCAAGTCAATTCATTCAACTTCCCAGCTACCTAAACGGCGAACTTTTTATGCATTTATCCGTTAAAATAATAGGCTAATCGGCTGAGCATTATTCAAATTTAACGCAAAATTATAAACGATAATGGAATTTTTTAATTTTGCAAGTGTAGGTTGTTTAATCATGAACGAGATGTCCGGATTATGCAGTTTATATATTTTCTTTTGCACAGATGTTTAATGATTTTTTTGGGTTCGCAGGCAGCTGGGGGCGAACGACGCCGTCTGCGAGTGTCTCCCTGGTTACACGGGTTTGCAATGTCACCGTCGTCTTCCTCCTTCAGGTAATCCGCTGTCAATCACGCAGACCCCTGCATGAATTATTCACGTTCAAATTCACCCTCCAAAAGTCAATATTAACCAGGTGTTTTTCCCGTTACTTGACTCGCTCTGGAAATGATGCGGCGAGACACTTCGATCAATGCATGAAAACAATTTTCTAAAAAAAATCGATCTGAAACTAATTAAATAAAATATTGATATTTCGTAGAATCATTCAGTCAGGAATAGAATTATATCGGTCACGCTAGTTGTAGCATCAGGAGTATTTACCGAACTAAATTCTTAAACATCTTCATCAATTATTCTATTTTGTAAGGTCTTGGTTCAGAAAAAAAGTCATTGTCACGAGCGGAATTCGAACCCATGACCTTCGGCTAAATCACCGTTCTCTACCAGTTGAGCTATCGTGACTTAGATCCACTCACACCCACTTCCCATTTCAACCTGCAACGTTTCAAATTTTCCCTCCTTTTACCAAAAATTCGAACGGTTGTAGGTTGAGTGGGAAAGTTTTCCATGAATCGGGTTCGAATCCTGCACGTGACACTCATTTTTTATTTCAGCCAATACCTTACTTAAATATTAATCAATTGAAAAAAAAAATATATATTTGGTCAATGGGACCACGAAAACTAAAAAAGAATAATAAGTTAATTCAAGTTTACTTCGCGAAATCTCTTCGTGACCCTGCATTTGTGGTAAAAAAATCAAATTGACCACACAACATTTGAAAAATTGTAGAGAGGAGGGAAAATTAGAGGGTTGGATGAGATGGAAAGTTGGGGACCGAGTGGATCATAGTTAAGAAAGCTCAAGTAATTGAGCTTCCTGCTCGTGACACTGACTGTTTATATCTCACAAATACCTTACTTAAAGATTTTCTTTAATGTTTATTAGTCAATGGACAATTTTTCAATTATTTCACGGCTATGGATTATTAATTAAAAATTTAGTACTGGTTTCTTTGCGTTAAATTAATCTGAATATACTACCCTTGAAATTATTTGAAAACAGTGACTCAATTCCCATGAAAATAATAGGCAAAAGTATTATTATATAAAGTAATATGGCACCTAATTATATTTATTCAGAAATCGTGAGATGCGGTCTGGTTTGATGTAGGTTTCAGGAAAACTTTTTCTTTGTCGTGCCAGAGTTTCGATCTTTGTTGATATCATCTTCAGGGCCTGGGATTTACAAACATTGTTTAAATTTTACATATATATGTAGGATGTGGATAAAAGTGAATTTATACAATAGAAAATGAAAATTATATAAAACGAAGTAATTCTACTCACTCCACAGACAATATGTATTTGTTAAATTTAAATAATGTTTGCCAGGCCCTGAAGATGACCTCAAATAGAGGTGGAAACCTTGGCAACATCTCACGATTTCTGAATAATCATTTACAGACGGTCACTAATTATATTTATTTTTTCGAATCAATTGTTAATTCCAAATAAAATCAATTTAATTAAATATTGTTAAATCATGGTATTCATAAAAAGATTATTCAAATTTAAAAAAAAAAATATTAAGTGTGGTAAAATATAAAGAAACGTGTAATGATGCTGGAAGATGTTACTGGGAACAAAAAGTGCCCCAGAATAGTAACAAAATTTTAAATGTAAAATGACTTTAGCTAACAATGCTTTGTAAAACTCATTCCGATCCGATTTTCATTTAATTGGTATAATTTTAATACGAGGCGTGAACGACGACCTTTTCTACAAACGGACTGGACGATCATGTTAGTTTGAACGCTGACATCACGATAATTCTGGTTATCCCACGGCTAAAAAGCAAAATTCATCTCCTCCGCTTTGACCTTTCTTTGGGTGAAATACGGTTTGTATACAATAATTTAAAACAGAGTACATCCTCATGCAAGCTTGTTTTTTTCTGTTCATTACGCCGAATTTATAACTTAGGTAAATATTAGTGCACAGATTAATTTGGAAAACAAAATTTATATTAGCCCATATAAAATCAAGTGTTACAAGTGTGACGTGAAGATGCTTACACTGCAAGAAAAAAGTTTAAAATAAAGTTAATAATAAAATGAAAGGCTTCTTATATTTTCCATCATTGATGATGTCGTACCATCAAAGAAGTACACAGAATCAAGACAAAATAAGGATACTTCTATTCGATTAGCATTGCTATAACCTCTACATCTTTTAAAAAAATTTATTTTTAAAGCTTTCAATTATCACAATATTAAATTTTACATTTAATGCAGAATTTGTTTATATTTTATGGAACTCAAGGACTAGACATTTTTGCACAACTGTCTCTGCATTTAGATGATTTGTCTATTCGATGTATAACACAAGAAACTATGCAGTATTGTAGGCAAGGTAGATTTATATTACGATATCCCTTCATACATCACGCAGTCAAACTAGCGCAATTTTCCGGAAAAGAACACCTTAACAAATTTCCTATGGGGAAACGTGTTTTCTTTAAATTTATGTTTAAACTGACATTCGCTTGTACATATTATAGAAATAACCTGTGTTAAGCCAATTTGTCTACATGGGCTATCGACTCTTTGGGGTTTGTTAACGCGTTGACTGAAGAGAACAACAGAAAAAAATAAACACTTTCTATTCTACACCAATTCATTGTGGGTTTAGCTTTAATCTGTTGCTCGAAACAAAAGTAATTGGAAGGTTTGAAAAGTTTGAAATCAAAAATAAAATCAATTTTCAAGAAAAGATTTTGTTAGTATTGCTGTAATTGTAAATATCAAATAAACTTTTTCAAAAGTTATGTGCGCAGACTAATAATAGTTCGGTCATATTAGTTGTGTTTGATTTGTTTCCATGATTCGAAATAAATTTTGACATTTGGATTCGATATGTGCGTTTATATTAGAAATTGAATTTCTTTCTTTGGTCAAAAATAAAAAATTCACAAGGCAAATAACGCTTTACCTGACAGAATATGGTTAAATTTTCGAGGTTGGCGGTTGTTACTTTTGAAAATAATATATTGATCTTTCAAACAATATACATTTTCTCTATTACTACAGAATTACCAAATAAATAAAATAACAAGGTTTCATTTGCAATTCTGATATCCGAGAATCATATTTTACGTGCATCGTTCAATTGATCTATCGTGCATTTAGATTACTTTGGTTCGTCGACCACTATAACAGGTGCAATAACGAAACGAATACAAATTAAACCCATGGGGGCAGGGGCAAAATTGTTTTAGACGGTAAAGCATTCAACCCTGAAAATGAATTCCCGACCCTAGTGGAAATAATCACCTTCGCATAAAATCTAATTTAACAATAATGATACTTCAAATACGAAAATTACCTATTTTTGTTTACATTATAGTGTTTAGTGGTAGCACCTTGTCTTTTCTTTAATTAGATATTATTTCTGGTTTTGTTGGTTAATCAATGTATTTTATAATGTCGTAAAGTATTGAGAAAAATCTTCGAGAAGTGCAATAAATTACTAAGAACAAAAATATAGTGCCTAAGATTAAATCGAGTGAGAATCTTTCAGAAATAGCTCAACTAAACATTGACTAATAATTAATATTATTGCGTAAGTTATTGGTCGAAATGAAAAATTCAGGGACATTAGCGGGATTCGAATCCACGACCTTCGGCACGATACGCCGTTGCTCTTACCACATGAGCTCCTTTCGAATTTGTTCTCTTTTCTGCCATTTTTCAAATCGCAGTAATCAGGATTCGAATCTCGGCGAGACGTGAAATAGTCATGGAAAGCTGTTCATGAAAATATACTTCGTTTTACTTATTAAATACTTTTATATTTATTGGACTGATTCAACAAATTACTTCTTTCTAGTAATTAATCGTTTTACGTAAGGTCTTGGTTGACATTTTTATTTAGGCCAAGACATTTTTTAAAGATTAATTATTTTTTATTTATTTATGTTATTTTTATTTTTTTATATTTATTTTTTTACGAGGCTTCGCAACAGCAGAGGTCATACAAACCCTCAGGGTGCCGGTGTTTTTGAAAAAAAAGCCCATTTGTAAGTATGTCTGGTTCGGATGCAGGGCCACTGGATTCGAACCCGGGACCTTGACCTTACAGTGATGAGCGCCGTGTCAAATACGAAACCTCGCGGCCACCGACGCCACTATTAATTAATTGAATGATTTAATTTGGTCATTCAGACCACTAAATGTAATGGATTCAAATGGTTAGAAATCGTGAGATGTAGATTTCAGAAATACATTTTCTTTATCCCGCCGTCTCGATCTTTATTGAAGTCATCTTCAGTGCTCAAAGTGTTTGTCTTCTATGCAATTATGTCATTCTTGGGTGTCGTGTTGAGAGTAATGTATTTTCACTCTCTGTCGATCACAATGTCACTGTCTTTGATCACACCACGTCAAGGATGATTTTATATGTGATTGAATTATAGTTCATATCTGAATTTTGCAACATATTCTGCACTCATGATGAACCCGTGCCGGTTCAACATGAGTTCACCGACTCGCAGGCCAATATTCATCATAAATATTCTCCGCATGCTATGAAACTATTATGTTTTAGTTTTAATTTTTCCATTAGGATTTTTCAGTCCAGATATAATTAAGAACAGTAGTCTATTAGTTTCTCAAGTCATCATTATCTTCGGTTGCGTAACTGTCAATTAACCCTCGTATATACAATATCATTCCATTTCGGTTATTAACCCAAAGTAGTGTCGTTGATAAAGATCGTAGATAGAATGATCCGTGAGAAATTTTAAAGAATTTGTCGTCTTTGCTTTCTCAAATTTTAAACAATACTGATCATCCAGTAGCCTGATCTTTTTAGATTTCGTTTTTCAAAGTTTGGAAGCAGGTTGGGGATCAAAATCAGACCTTCGTTTGTAACAAAAAGACAGCAGATAAAAAAATTAGCGAGATCAAAATTATCAAAAGAGGGTAAAAGACATTTCTTAATTGTTGAAAAAACTATTTGATTTATTTCTAGCTACATGTCACTTCATTAAACATTTTGTTGACTAGTTTCCCTATTTTAAAATCATAGAAATATCCGGCGCGATGTTAATAGATGGCAAAGGTAAAAAAAAATATAAAGAACAATTCTGCCACAAAGGGCTCACCACGACAAAGTTAATTAAAATAAGAGCAAATAGTACAGAAGCAATTTTAATGGAAGCTGAAAAGCACAAGATTGAATACGGAAAAGAAAATATCGTCGTTAAGCTTTGAAGATTGTAGGAAGAACAGGATATAAAGATAGCATCAAAATCGATCAAGATCCCTCAAAAAATATCCAAACATTTTTCCGCAAAGGGTAAAGCATCGATTCTATTAACGAGAGTCGTTCTTTATGGTGCTCAAACCTGAACATTGACAGTACGATTATGTAAATTAAAAAAATCTGAGAATTATGTAAGAAAGGTGTCAGGGAACATCCATTATCTAAAAAATATAGTCACATTCAGAAACGAGACGGCAATGTCTGCCAATCCAGGTAGTTTCGTTCGAGTCAATCTTATGAAGTCTTAATGCGGCTAAATCTTAATTAAGATTTTTTAATTATTTTTGAAATATATTAAAATTTTCATGTTATATTATCGTGAAGATTAATATTCTGTAATACCCATTGGAGAAGTTTTGTACAAGTTTGAAAATTAATAATAAATATCAACCAATAAACATGTGATGAATTGAGGAATATTATTATTTTATCAAATCACTGTTTATCTTTATGTTTTATACCTTTCAAATTTTATCGCTATGAATATTGAGCTGTTTAAACTTTAAGTGAAATTTTTCATCAATTTCGAACCATCGCTTATAAATTTTAAATTGATTTAGAGATTTACTCTCCCACCTCAATAAATCTCTACGGGGCTTTCCAATCCTGTAACTTCTCCATGAATCAAAAACTTCTTTATACAATAAATTTTTAGGCCAGTGTTAAACCGTGCCAATTTCGTTAAAATTCGTTATGTTGACAACACTGAAACCTTATATAATCGATGGCACTCGTAGATTAATGGTACACACAAGTTTAGGCCCGTTGATTTTATTTTTGGGAATCGGTTTTATTTCTTTTTTTTAAACTAAATATATATGACAGTTGTATGTGCAGCGATATCAATTAAATGTCTTCAATTTTTTTAGCCTTTTTAAATATTCTTCCAAAAAACAGTTAGCCAATTTTTTAAGGAAAATTATAAAATTATTATATGATGTGAAATCTAGAAGTGATATTTAAAAAAAGGGAAGAATGGCACAATTACACAGAAGAAAAACATATTGAGCCCTGAAGATGATCTATGTAAAGATCGAAACATTGGCACGATAAAGAAAATGGTTTTATGCAATCTACATCACAGCAGACCGCATGTCACGATTTCTAAATGATTATTAATTAACGGTCGCTAATCACCACACGTTTGAAAAAAGAATTTTTCATTATTTTTCATTTTTTTCCACATTTATAATTTTATACATAAGAAAAGTAGGGTTTTACTAATTTAACAGAATTGTTACAACTAATAAATTATACTACAGCTATTGGTATTAATCATAATATATTCTTTGAGCCGTAGTTCAATGGATAATTAATTTTGTTGCACACTTGTTCTTGATTTTAATCGGAACGAACTAATTAGAAAACAAAGCGCCACTGACTTATGTGACTTGTTCAAACTTTCACCATTGTATTGCTGTATTACTTTCTAAAAATTATCGGTTTGCATAATGACAAATCTAATCAACGCAGAGGGAATGAACGAACTCACCCAGAGCTCAGAATTGTGTATTCTTCGAAAGGTCGACAAATAAATAGGCAACACGTTTCCCACTATCAGTCATTAGATTTAAACCAGATCCTTTAAAATGGATGGGAATATTATTTAAAACAATATTTTTTACTAAATTGATTAATTTCGTGGTCCGCTTGACCAATTAATACATTACAGTTAATTAAGGTTTTTAGTTGTGATAAAATGGCCCGAGCTGGATTCGAACTGGACTTTCGGCTATATACGCAGCTGCTCTGCTACTTGAGCTATCGTGACCTCGATAGACTCGAAAATTAACTTCCCATTTAAACTGCCCCTTTCGAATTTTCCCACCTTTTTGCCATTTTTCAAACGTCGTGTAACCGGATTGAATTCTCGACGGCAAGTGAAATGACCACGGTGAGCTTTAGTGAAGTATACATCATTTTAATCCATTAAATTCATTAATTTCGTGGTCCGCTTGACCAGTTAATATAGTACAATTAATCAAGGTTTTTATTGGAGAGAGTTAAGCTCAAGTGGTAGAGCAGCGGCGTATCTAGCCGAAAATCGTGGGTTCGAATCACGCTCGTGCCATTGACTTTTTTATCTCAACTAAAAACCTTAATTTTTTTAAACCAAATATTATTTATGACAACATTATAAAACTGAACATTGTTTCTACATTGTTTTACTGAAAAAATAACCATTTTACAAGTAGTAACTATAAATCGACAAATAAGTAAAAGCTAGAATTTCGGATAAAGCTAAAAAAATATACATGGGGGATCCTGGTTGAGCAGTGCGCGCGCGCACACACAAAATCAGGTATATAATATATATGTACATATGTATGTATACATATATACAGGGTGTCCGTTTTAGATGGCCCGATTTAATTATATCAATCCGTAAAGAATATATACTAAACTGTTTTAGTTTGGGTTCGAATCCGAAACAGTTCAAGTGTTTACTTCTTTACCATCACGACTGCAACTTCGATTATAGTATGTACTAATTTACTATTATTCACCGGAATAAAAGAGTTTTAATATTCAAAACGTTTTTTGTTATCTTAAGTGATATTTTGTTGACTCCATGTTGGATTTTTAAGAATCGGATCCTGTTCGCTGCTGAAAAACATTTCTTTCAGAAAAATCAAGCTTTCCGTTTGCAGTGGTTAGTATGGGAAAACGCGCCGTTTTGTGCATTGCGGAAAGTGGATAGCATTTCGATTCAAAATTTAATAATTTTTTTTTTAATATCCTTAAGTATTTTTTGTTTTAATATTAACCTCTCCACCTTACCAATCCTTCAACCCCGGTATATTCCTTCCGTCATCAATTTCTTCATCTTTGATAAAACTTATCAAAAAGCCACTACAAAGAACATTAAATTGTTAAAATTTGATATGCATTTTTTCAAATAGTAGTTTAGGATCACCGTAGTTATTTTTTAACATTGAAAAAATTTATTTTTCGAAAATTTGCTAACTAAAACGCCTATTTCACCAACGCTTACAACTTTATTCATCACATCTGTTTGGAAATTTGACGTAGTTTTCAAAGTTATGGACGGATGTTTTAAAAAATATTTTAGTTGTGGAGTTATCATTGTTTATTTAAAGCGTGGTCGAGAGATTTAAAAAAAATTAGAAAAGAGGAATAACTCCGAACTGTTGAGATTCGGACCATAATTAATTACCGATTCTTGGCTCTATTTAGCCTCTCTATCTAGCTTCAGGAAAAAGCAGTGGGTACACAAAAAGGCCAGACTCGACCGAATTCTTCTTCGCTATAAGGTAGTCCCCGAACAGCAATCCTTCATCTCAAGGGAATACGATGTCCATAGTAGGACGACACAGCAGAACAAAGACGGCGAACTTAAAATTAGTAGTGAATTGATGGGACGGTATGAATTCGGAAATTGCTGTAGTTTGTTGCGTTTACATACTTTGAAAACCTTGGAATACATAAATCAGGTCGGGATGTGCTAGTAACATGTTAGCGTGAAGAGTCATTTTCAAATACTTCGGGCGAGATATTTTTCTATAATATCCAAGTAATAGCGTGGGTCAATTCAACCTTGAGTAACTCCATCAGTCGTTTGGTTAGGAACCCGCTTAATAAAAGGAAACTTGTCTGGATGACAGATGATTATGAATCATCTGTTTAAGATATCAGAATGGACTATTTGTATTGTTGAGGGGAGAGTTATATTGCCTCAACCCACGGAATAAACCATTATGCCAAACGCCTTCGACATTGTCGGGCATAATGATATTGGGAAATAACCCATAGATTAATTTTCATTATGTTCTTCTATCTCATTTATCCTGTTATGAGTTTTCTGTCCAATGAAGTTTAAATCCTTCTTCCTTGGCGACCCTCCAAAACACTCTACGCCAGATCAACTCAAATTGGACGTAGTACTAATATATCATTCAGGTCGAAGTATAATTTTGTTTTGGAGGAGAGCTTAAGTTGAGAGATAACATGGGACCTATAGGGAGTTCATAGATTTTCGACAAGATTTCGTTATGTTCATGCTTGTTATTCTTTGTCTTTCTTTTATATTTATTGTCCTCTTGTGTTTTAACATTTGTCCCGAGGCTCTTACATACAAAGCATTTCCCAGATAAACACTCTTCCTTATACGTGATACAGATACCCTTTGGGCTGAGTATACATTATACTATCTCTGACGTTATTAGCAAAGGGTTGTAAAACTCTTCATCTATCTAATTTATATCGTGTGATTTGTAAGATTTAACGACTCCTTAAAAACAACACTTAGATATTTTACATTTTTCTTTGAAGCTTTTTGCTGACATCTTATATAAACTGACTTCAACTTTATCCTTAAACATAAGTCCGCCCCTGAAAACTTTCAACAATCTAAGTTTTAGTTTAAGCAAGTTTTTTCTGTTTTCATCTCAGCGAATACATTCACATGTTTATCTACTGTATAAAATAAATAATGCTAGTAAAAAAGTGTTTTTCAGGACTTTTTCTCAGTAAATAGTTGTTACATCAACCTAATTTTTATAACTCCTATACAGCGGAAGGTATAGCCATACTGAAAGCGCTGGAATACGCCGCGAAGATACCAAATAAAAAAATTGGGATTATGACGGACAGGCTCAGCACGATTTGCCAGTTACGCACTTTCAATTCTCACAATAAGTACGAATACACTTTAATCGAGATTGTCAGGTTAACCTTCAAATTAAGAAATCAAGGCAAAAATATTGTAATATGCTCGATAAAAGGGCATGCAGGTATAGAACATAATGAGAGAATCAAAGGAGGCAACCATTAAAGGCTCTCCCAAGACCTTGAAGATAACCGTCGGAGACGCGAAAAAATATACCAAAAGAGACGTGCGCACAAAGTGGCAAATTTGGTATGAGAGGGGCACAGCAGGTAAAGTCTACCGCTCATTATTCCCAACGTTACAAAAGAAGCCGTGGTTTCAAGAAATAGAGATAGAATGGTTTCTTCTCAACACTTACAAGACTCCGAACCGACCATGACATCTGCGGTTCACACTTACACAGGATTAACTGTGGAACAACGCCAAACTGCGCAACCTGCGATGTAGTAGAAGGTCTTGACCGTATATTACTACAATGCACCGAATATGAGGCACAGCGAGAAGAACTTTTGAAAGAATTGGACGCGCCGGGGTAAGTAAAAAGGCCACTGAACTGAAGCTCGCTGCTGGCAGAAGGTGACACGGAGGTCTATGACGCCTTGTTCAAATACCTCAAGAATTGTGATATTAATGTTTAAGTAAGTAATTAATGTTATGCTATCATTGATATATTTATTACTATTTATTTATTCTATTTATTCATCTAGTCATTCCATTACATAGATAGTCACTTTGATTGTTTGTCACTGGTACCTGAATCTGGCTGAATATCCCTGCTAAAGCAAAAAAAAATAAATCTGATCTTCCCTTTTTTTTTTTTTTTTTTACTTTAGCAATTATTTGTGTACAAACTGCACAAAGATACTATAAAATATCCAAAACTTTTAAGAAATCCACTAGTTTTCTGGTTCTGACCGTCTAATATCGTAAAATTAATTAATTTACTTTTTTATCTCAACTAAAAACTTTAATTAATGTAAGCAATTTTCTATCGCATAAACAAAATATTTCATTACCAAAATAAGCCCGTTGACACGCGGATTGAAAACAAAAATTGAAATTGTAGCAGTTTTTTAAAAAAAGTCACCAAACGTGATAAATAATAAAATTTACATGAGAGCAATTTGAAGTGTTCTACTCAATCAATGAACTCTAGTTTCGTTGAGGACTTTTTTTCTCGGTGTATTATTCATTCATTTCTATAAACTTGTTGTAACTTTCTTGTATAACATTTAATTTTTTCCACCTAAAAGCGTTACCATTCGTGATTTGTCATTGTGTTGGTGAAGTTTGTTCCATCACGGTTGCAATTGATTTTTGTCAAATCGCCATATTTACTAATTGATTTTTTTGTGTGCATAATCTCGAGTTAATACTTCAACAAGGGGTAGAAAGTTAATCCAGCGAGAAGCTTCAACAAAAAGTAAGCACCGACGGAAGTATATAGTGTAAGAACGACACTGCCAAGTGATTCAACTTAAATCATGCCAATTATTTCTGGCACGGATTCTACCTTGGAGCATGAATTCTTTAGATTAAAATAGAGTGAAGGTCCAATTTATAGTCTTAACCAAAAAAACCAGTAAAAATAAAGCTCGTCGAAGGTGAGAAGATTTCGAATTTGCCAAAGCTGGTCAACAGCTATAATTCCGGTGGTCATTAGATTTGAACATTTATTAATTATATAACATTTATTGCAGATACTTACATTCATCTCATTTTGAAAACAAAATTTTGTTCCTTTTGTGACCTTCAACAGTGTTGTACATAAAATATTTTTGGCTAATTGTTCCAAATAAGTGATTGGTATTTGTGATATTTCCCTGAGCTCAAGAAAAAAACCATGGTTTTCGGAAGGCGATATCCAAGAAGGATTGTCGAAGGATTTTTATTCTACTATTTTTAGGCTGAAGACGAATCATGGCCTATGTGGTAGCTACAAGAAGAGAATCGGTTTGGCATCGTCTACAAACTGTCTCATTTGCGATTGCCCTTCAAATTCTTCCCACATAATATTTGAATGTCCAGAATACGAAAACGAAAGGGATAAACTTCTAAAAAATCTGAGCCAAGTCCCAAACATTTCCAAACCAATAAACTTAGAATCTGTTCTAACAAGCAACAATCCATCAGCTCTCAACGTAATCTATGGATGTGTAAAGGTAATAAAGTTTTGTTTTTATTATCTTCAACCATGAAAATTGAGAAGATCATGGAGTTGAATGAGTGGGTGTGGGCACCTGCTCCTTGTCGGCCGAGCCTGCTCGACATTAAAATCAAAATAGAAAAGTTCGTGGGTAATATGCCAGCGTAAACCAAAAAAAAAAAAAATAAAATAAAATAAAATAAAATAAAATAAATTGTCTGGAAAATATTGAATTTTTCTAACTTGAACCAGCTTTTAATTGTCATCAGCATTGCAATAAATTTTCACTTCAATTTCTTCGTTGGCCTTATAAGATTTTGCCGATGTCGTCTACAAAATGTATATAATAATTTCTAATTGAGAAATTCTACAAGAAAAGTTTGGATCCCACAATCGAAAATATTTCAACCGTTCAATTTGAAAATTATAATATGGATTAAATCTATGTTATTAGATAAAGTTATAACGAAATAAATTTCGATTGTTCAATTTTAGCCGGATATAAAATAAAGTTGATGTAGTGGTAATACGCAGTGAATTATTTTTATAAACAAAGTCATTTTAAAGTAATAAAATCATCTTACTTTGTAAAGTAAAAAAAATAAAAATTTAAATTTATATTTATGTATTGTTTCAACCAAAATGTTAATTTAAGATTAACCAATTGAAAAGAATTTTTTTGGCCAAGGGTACCACGAAAATCAATAAATGTAATAAGCAAAATGAAGTGTACTTCACTAAGGCTCTCTTTGGCCATTTCATTTGTCCCCTAGAATCAAATAGATTACACGAAATTTCAAAAATGGCAAAAAAGAGGGTAAATTCGAAAGGTGGGTTTCAGATGGGAAGGTAATGTCCGAACGGATCGAAGTCACGATAGTTCAAGTGATAGAGGAGCGACCTATTTAGCCGAAGGACTTGGGTTCGAATCCAGCTCGTGACAGTGACGTTTTTATCCCCACCACAACCTTAATTAATGATTAATTAATTGAAAAGAATTTATTTGATCAACCGGACCAGGAAACATAATAAATGTAAAATATAAAAAAAATATTTTAGTTTGCCCATAATGAAAGATATTAATCGGTTTTTGTGATACATGGGAATTGAGCCAGAGGTACTGTTTCCTGGCAGACATAAGAAATATTGTCAGTACGTGTAGAAGACTATAAAAGGTCATTTCAATGTGACGAACGAGTTTTATAGCGCGCCACAGGAGAGACATTATTTATAAACAGGGATACAATATGAAGAAAAAGCTAAGATTCCTTTATACAGACGTTGTAAACTCGGCCAATAAAACCGAACCCCGGCGTCCCTACATATAGGCTGTTACATTATTAAAAAGTTGACCTAACCACAACCCCACAGCCTGGAGGCCTTTCTCCTGCGTCTCCACCGCTTTTGTACACACTGTGTAACAGACCGAAAGCCACAACAGGCGATTCAGACGAATCTTATGAATATTTCTTGTTCATTTTGTCCCCCGACGAGGAAAATACGGGAAAGATAATTTATTAACATCGTCTCTTCCCAACTTTGAACGCAGATAAATATTTCCGTAAATTATTTTCATCTCCTTTCAAAAACTTATAAAAATTGTTATTTTTCTATGTTAAACAGAGAAAAAAAAACAACGAAGTAATTTCAATATGCGTAACCACCTTACTTACATTTTTTATTGCTTTTATTTTACTCAAATTAGAGTGAGTCTTTTTGTAACGTTTGTAATTAAATATATAGATTCTAAATAATTGTCTCTAGTTTTGAGGATCTACAGCTGCATGATTCAAATTATATTTCGGTATATATAGTTATATATTATCAGCTGATTTCATAAAGTTTTCGTCTATAATCACATAGAAAAAATCATTGATAAATCATAATTTTTATGAACATAGTTGTCCCACAAAAGTTAAGTGTTTTATTAGTATTTCATTCGTTTGTTCTATACAGTGTGCGAGTAGGAATGCCATTCAACATTAGAAACGTACCATTAAATCCCAATATAACATTATAAATATAATTATTCAGAAATCGTGAGATGCGGTCTGGTGTGATGTAGCTTTCAGAAAAATATTTCCTTTAACGGACCGACGTTTCGATCTATATTGAGACCATCTTCAGGGATCAAAGTTTGTCTGTATGACTGTGTCTGTCTTCTGTGTAATTGTGCCATTCTTTTGAAACTGTTGAGGGTGCCAATAAAAATTGAAACATTGGCACGTTACATAAAATATTTTTCTGAAAACTACATCACACCAGACCGCATCTCACGATTTCTGAATAATTATCAATTAACGGTCCCTATGAACCAAACATTTTTATATTATTTATTTATATATATATATTTTTTTTTTCTTTTCATTTCAACCACAATGATGTATAGCTCTTCTATCAGCTCCCCTGGCCAATTCATAAGTCGCTCATAATCGAATCCCAATTAAAAGACATTTGAAGATGGCAAAAAGAAGAAATTTTGAAAGGTTGTAGGTTGAGATGGGGAGTTGTGTCCGAGTGGTTCGAACTTATGACAGCTCATGTGGTAGACCAGCGGCGCATTTAGCCGAAGTTCGTGGGTTTGAATCCCGATCCTGATACTAACTTACTCATTTCAACCAAAACCTGACATAAAAATAGTAATTAATTGAAAAAAAAAATTTGGTCAGTAGACCACTAAATATAATGTATTACAAATATTATCATCCATTTCGGCCCCCTATTCCGGTTGTTGAATATATTGATATTCCCCCGGATTTGGTGTTCTGCAGTTGAGTGTATTTATTTGCGTGAATCTTCATAATACACTTGGCTTCATACTGCTAAAAACAAAAAAAAGCAATGTAATGATTGTATTTTTTTAATCTGTGCGAATTCTATATTTCTCCTTGGGTGACGGGACCTTCAAGCTGACCGACGATGGTTGACATTTTCCGTAAAACAGTTGGACTCATACCGACGACCAGATGGCTTGACACCTGGAAAGAGCATGTTATGACAGACTCGGATGGAGAAATTACTCAATCGAGCTAAGACATTCTTGCGTTATTTCTTAGGGCTTTCTTACTTTTAAAACATCACTGTTTGTCTTGACATAAGAAGCGCGTTCTAACCCATGCGACCCAGTTGGTGTAAAGTAAATACACCTTGCATATGTGATGCATTCGTTCGGGAACACATCGACTAGGTACTCCAAAAATCTTCGGGACGCGTGGGGTATAATCCGAGGTCTGTTATTACTTCTTGGAACGCACGAGGAACTCCACCATAAGGAGTTTAGGCTTGGCATCAATTACGCTAAAATATAATAGCGAAACAATATGAATAAATCCGTGTTTCTTCCTGCAAAACAATGCTAAATATATCAGTGTATTCGTGACGTAAATAAGTAAGCAGACATAATAAAACATAGCACAATATACTCAATAATTGGAGGCTTACCATCGTTAAATGATAAAGCAATGATCATGTAATTGATATAATTGGTTCACACATTGGTAGAAATTTTGCATTTCAAATCCACAGTTTCTACATTCACGGCATTTTTTCCAATTTGAAAAGATTGTAGCATAACTGATGAATCGCTTTGATTTAAATTTTAAAAGAAATTCCAATCGTGTCGACGTTTTGAGGTTGTTGTGGAATAATATTCTTGTTTAAAACCCTTTGTGACACAAAAGGCTATTCTTCACAATTATCATCGAAAAAAATTCAAAAGAATGTCCAATTATACGTTTTCCAGAACCATCAAATAAAACCGGCGCTTGGTATTGCTAACATAAAAAATAGGATTTAGTTAATGCTACTCTTTGTGACATTCTATCCTTTCCGGATATTTGCCTTACAATAATTTTAAATATTTCGCTACGATTATAAAAATATACACGCCGTGAGAAGACAATTGTTTTTAAGAGGAAAAATTTTTCAGAAAGAACGACTTGTTGGACTGTGTAACAACGAAGTTAAATTTCAAAACCGACACATTAATACAATCTAATTAAATAAATTGGAAAAAAAGAAAATAAATAAAAATAACTTATTTACGGTTTTGAAGTCACTTGTCCAAGTCGCTTCTCTCAATTAATTAATCTTAATGTAACGTCTTTGTTGAGTTAAAAAATCAGTGCAACGAACGGGATTGGAACCTACGTCCTTCGGCTAAATATGCCGCTACTTCACCACTTATGGATCTTGACTCTGACTTTTTAACTCAACCAAAACCTTACATTAAGATTAATTAATTTATTGAAAGAAGTAACATGCTCCATTACGTACGAAATTAATGGATTAATGTTTAAAAAATAACAGAGGTATCACAAAATGATGAAGATCGCCACTTCGTAAGTCGCTGAGAATCCAATCCGATTAGAAGACATTTGAAAAATCGCAAAAAGGAGGTGAAAATTCAATAAGGTAAGGTTCAAATGGGATGTTGGCATCTGAGAGGATAGATGTTACGACAACTGCAGTGGTAGAGCAGCGGCGTATTTAGCCGAAGGTTGTGGGTTCGAATCTCGCTCATGACACTGACATTGTTATCCCAATCAAGACCTTACAAAGAATCATAAATAATTACATAACTCGCGCCTGTTTTACGTCGGCTCCTTTCTTCACCGACGAAGGTTCCTGGTGGGTAGAGCATCGGAATGAAAAGGTTGTTTGGAGAAAAACAAACTTTTACGTCTTGATGGAGACAGCTATCAAGCCAGGGGAACAGTTCAACCAACGAAAAAACGGATGTGACGAAAAACCAGCATCTAGAGAACGCCACTATATCCCGTGTCTACGTCTTAATTTTATCTATAAGAGAATCGATTTAACAAAATATCCGATGCGTTCACCACGGCTGTTCGACAAAAACTGAACTGGTTTAAATAAAACTAAAATATGGCTTGACCTAGAAATCGACCATACAACGTACACCTCGTCGCAAAAAAGTGTATAATTTTTATTGCTATCGTAATTTTATTTTTTATTCAGAACATTCACTTAACGTTATCGGAGTTTTCACTTGTGCTGTACCAAAATAACCTCACTACTTCAGAGTAATTTATTTGTAGTAAATAATATATTCTCATATTTTCATAAACGTGTGGTGAGTAGTTACCGTTAATCTATAATTATTCAGAATTCGTGAGATGCGGTCTGGTGTGATGTAGGCTTTAGAAAAAATATTTTGTTTGTCGTGTTTACGTTTCGATCTTTATTGTGAGCATCTTCAGGGCCTGGGTTTCACAAACATTATTTAAATTTAACAAATACATGTTACATAAATTTAATATAATTTTTATTTTGCATTGTATAAATTCACTTTGTTCCACATCCTACACATATTTGTTCAATGTAAACAATCTTGGTAAATCCCTGGCTTTGAAGATGATCTCAATAAATGTCGAAACGTTGGCACGATAAAGAAAATGTTTTTCTGACGCCTACAGCAAACTAGGACGTATCACAAGATTTCTTAATAATCATAATTAATTGTCATATTACTTTATATAATAATACTTTTGTCTGTTATTTTCATGGGAAATGAGTCTTTGTTTTCAAATAATTTCAACGGTGGTATATTCAGAATAATTTTAAACAAACAAACAACCACTACATTTTTAATTATTAATCCATAGCCATGAAATAATTGAAAAATTGTCCATTTACTATTTATTAAACATTAAAGAAAATCTTTAAGTTAGGTATTGTGTGAGATAAAAACAGTCAGTAACACGACAAGATTCGAACCAACGTTCATGAAAATCATTTTCTTTATCAGGCCTACTTTTCGATCTTTATTAAGATCATCTTCAGGACCTGGGATTTACAAACATCACGCCCTGAAGATGATCTCAATAAAGATCGAAACGTTGGCACGATAAAGACAATGATTTTCTGAAATTTACATCACACCAAACCGCATCTCACAATGTCTGAGTAAGTATTTTCATAAACATTACTCATTCTAGCTCAATTTACAAAGTTCTACATTTTGGAAAAAATACCTCTTTTTGGGCCGAGTGGCTAAGAAGTTTGACTACTATTTACAAGTGTAAGGATTCTCAGTCTGAGATATTTTATCTGAGATTAATTTGTACAGAAATTATTGTAAAGTGGCTCTGTACACTTGTTCGTGACAACTTTCTGAACATATATTCATCATTAATTGAACAAATTCTGTAAATCAGAAATGAGAAAGAGAATCGGTGAATCTAACATTTAAAATATGGATAAGAGACGAATCCGACGAACACGTATCAGATTTACGATTATGGCACATTTACGTCCGCTTCGCGCCCTTTTATTACTTTTTCCTGTCTGTACCAGGACGGATATTTGGTTACCCGCGCGGTTGAGAGTGTCGGCTGGTTTGGGTCAAGTGTTGCTACTGATGCGTGATGTCTATTGTGCCGTTTCAACTGGATTTCCTTTGACGGAGAATTTTATTCTTCCTTTTTTTCTCTTTCAGGAGATAACATTTCAAAAGAATAACGAGATCAGATACAAAATAATTTTCCCGGTTCACTACCAATCCTGACTATTATATTTTTTTGAATGTAAAATGCGTTCCATCAGAAGAACAAGAATAAAAGGATTAAAATAAAATCTTAATTCGATTAGTTCTTCTTTTTATCTAATGTCTTGGTTGAGATGAAAAAAGTAGAGATGAAAAGAATAATTAATTGAAATAATTAATATGGACGATTAAGAGTGATAAAACCTATATGGAATTTAAATTAACTCTTAATAAACTTATTAACTCAATATCAATTAAATAGTTAATTTGTTAATATTGCAAACAAATTGTTTTAATATACGTCATATTTATAATATCGAAAATTTATTTAAATATAGCAGTAATCGTTTCAGAACGACAGTCATTGAATTAATGTTTCTGTACATTAAATGTTGGATGTCTTAAAGGCGTGACTGTTTCAAAAGAAGGAACACATAAAGAATATCGTTTTATTACCAGCGCAGCCATTTAGGCAAATGAGTAGCTAAGTAAATTAAATAAACTTTAGTATTTATGGTATCTAATTTAATAACAGGCCATAGCCAACAGTTTATAGGCAAGGAACAACTTTTAATTTGAAAGTTTTCCGCTTAAAATCGGATAAATAAAAAGTGTACTTTTTATATGTAATATGTAAAATTGATTTAAATATTGTACTTTTTGAAAATTTACTTTTATCGAAAATTAAGTGATTTATAGGTAGTATGAATGAAACATAAGTTCACTAATACACACATAGAGGATAAAATATGTGAAATATACGATTGATAATTACTCAGATTTCGTGAGATGCGGTCTGGTGTGATGTAGATATCAGAAAAACATTTTCTTTATCGTGCCAACGTTTCGAATTTTTTATTGAGATCATCTTCAGGGCTCAATAAAAGAAAGAAACGTTGGCACGATAAAGATAATGTTTTTCTGATACCTACATCACACCAGACCGCATCTCACGATATCTGAATAATTATCCGTTAACGTTCACTAATCTCTACACATATATAATTGATGTTTTTTGGGTAAATACGTGAAATCGTTATCTTCTTTTTTACTTTGTCTGTTAAAATAAAACTGTAAGATTTAGGTAAAAAACAATTTTATCAAAGGTGATGCTATGGAAACAAAAAAGGATATGACAAAGCAAAGAGAAAACATGGTATATATTTTATGAGGTTTCGAATTTGGATTTTTTACTCACAAAACAGCATCATTCTGAACTCCCTCAAATACTCTGGCATCACTGTGTTAGTCTTCCCCAAAGGACCCATCAGCCCTATAACACACAACAAAAATATTTCTCAAAAGGAACAAGAACCCGGTAAATAAATATTTTTAAAAAACACATAGGCAAGGACCAAGTTTCAATTAGAAAGATGTTCGTTTAAAATCCGATTAAAAACAATGTGTACTTTGGGTATATGATATGAAAAATCGTATTAAGAATGTGACTAGGATTAATAAAAGCTGAGAGAAGTAAAATATGTTGCTATGTGGCCAGCGCTTTTTTTTTTTTTTTTTTTTTTTTTTACTAAGTTTGTTAAAATAACCCTATAAGATTTTGTTAAAAAACAATCTGAGAAAAACAAAACAACAACAAAAAAGAAAAATGGAAGGACAAAGAAGAAACATGGTATCTATTTTATGATTTTTTGCCGTGGATTTTTTACTCACAAAACAGCATCATTCTTAACTCCCTCATATCCTCTGACATCACTGTTGTGCGAGCAAGGGCGACCCGAACTCAATTGAGGGTAATCCCTCACT
>CM077108.1:10857610-10874618 GCA_039619505.1 Cimex hemipterus
ATTAATATAACACAATTAATTACGGTTTTTAGTTGAGATGAAAAAAAGTTAATGGCACGAGAGGGATTCGAACCCACGACCTTCGGCTAGATACGCCGCTGCTCTACCACCTGAGCTATCGTGACCTCGATCCTCTCGGACATCAACATTTTTTTCATCTCAACTAAAAACCGTAATTAATTGTGTTATATTAATTGGTCGAACGGACCACGAAACCAGTGAATTAATGATTTAAAATGAAGAATACTTCACTAAAGCTCTCCGTCGCCATTTCAATTGTCGTCGAGAATCCAAACAGATTACACGATATTTGAAATATGGCAAAAGGAGGCAAAACTCGTAAGGTGAGGTTGAGATGGGGAGTTGGGCAGTTTGAATGCGGTGGATATTGGAATGTTTGGCTGAACCCCACACTTCCAGTCCGTAAGTCCAAATCGGTTTAATTATGGTGTTGTAAAGCAGTCTTTTATTTTTGAGAAGTAAATTCGAGCGTTTGTCAAGAAGTCGTGCAAGAATTCTAAATCTTGTCATAACCTCCTGACGTTTCAATCTTGTGTGTGGATTCCACGTCAGGCGTTTGTCGATGGACAATCCGAGGTACCGCACCTTGTCCGCAGTTGGGAGGGGAGTGTAGTTTAAGAAAACAGGGGGAGAGATCTTTTTACGAAGAGTGAAGGTAATGTGGGTGGATTTTTCCGTGTTAAACTTTATCCTTTTCTTTTTACACCAGGACTCTAGTAGTATGAGGTGTTGTTGGAGGTTTCGATTGGAAATGACAAGGTCGGGGTTGCTAGAGAGAATTGCCGTATCGTCTGCAAATGTGAATGTGGTGGTTTCGGGATGAGTTGGCATGTCAGCTGTGAAAATCTGGTACAGTGTAGGGGCCAGAACGCTACCCTGAGGAACACCAGCATGGATAGGAAAATATGAAGAGACGGAATGGCCTTCAATGACTTGGAGGAATCGGTCAGTGAGGAAACTGTGTAGTACGAGATAGTAGGTGGATGGCAGGATGTCCTTGAGCATGAACAGCAGGCCCGGGTGCCAAACTCGATCAAAAGCTTGGCTTACGTCAAGGAAGGCCCCGGAACAGTACTGTCCCATCTCAAGGGAGGACGAAATAACGTCTACCACGCGGTGACACTGTTGGACAGTTGAGTGGCGGTTGCGAAAACCAAATTGATGGGCTGGGATTATGTTTTGAGAGTTTAAAATCGGAATAATTCTTTTAAGTAGGAGTTTTTCTAAAACTTTACCCAAAGTAGGTAGTAAACTTATTGGCCTGTATGAAGTAGTACAATGTGTTGGCTTTTTTGGCTTAGGGAACATTCGAATATACGAGTGCTTCCAAGCTATAGGGAAGTAGGTTGTACGAAGAACGGAATTAAATAGATATGTAATGAATATGATGGCCTTTTTGGGAAGGTGTTGGAGAATTTTTGGAGTAATAAGATCAAAACCTGGGGCTTTCTTGGATTTTAGGTGTTGTATGGTAGAATGAACGTCAGAAAGTGAAAAAGCTTTTGGAGGGAGGGATAATGGAATCGGTGAAAGTAAATATTCATTGATCAGTTCGGAATAGGTATGGTCTACTATGTTGACGTGTGGGGTGAACACTGTGTTCAGGTAAGAGGCAAAAGCATTCGCTTTTTCCTCATCTGTCTTGGTCCAACTACCATTGACTTGGCGAAGCAGGGTAGATATTTTGTGGTAAGATAAAAGATTCTTAGCTGCCGCCCAGAGAGATTTGTTTTCTGTTGTTAGAGATTCTGTAAATCGTCTGAATCTGTCCGAGCGATACGCTTGCAATTCCGTTGTCAACTGATGTGTTAATTTATTTAGTTTTCGTTTATCGGATGGGTAACGTGTTCTTTGCCATATATTACGAACTTGTCTTTTTGATCGTATAAGGTAGCGAATATAAAGCGGTACGTTAATGTGCTGAGAATGTGTCTTTTGCGGATGTGTGTGAATTGTTGAATCATTGATAGATTCAGTTATTGATAATGTAAATTTTTCGATTGCAGTGTCTATTTCATGGTGTGTTTTAAGGGGAGTTTTGAGATTTATTTTCTGTTCCAAATGTATTCCAAATTGTTTCCAATCCACTGGGCCGTGTATTAATGTAGCTTTAGGGACAGTTGGAATGGGATAAGTGTCGATAGTTAATAGAACAGGATTATGATCCGATGAGAGATCATTCAATGTACAAACGTGGTGGTGAAGTGAAGAGAGTTGGGATGTGATGAAGAAGTCTAGGAGATCGGGGCGTTTGTTAGTAGCAGTGGGCCAATATGTAGGATCAGGAGGAGATATGAAGTTGAGGCGTTGGGCAGAGAGGACACTGTGAAAGACACGACCTCGTGGATTAGCTACCCTGCACCCCCACCGTGGGTGCTTTGCATTATAATCACCACCGGACAGAAAACGTGGGCCAATGCACTGGAAAAAGGATATAAACTGTTGGTGGGAAATGTTATGATTTGGCGGACAGTATACAGCTGCTATATTAAAATTGAAGGGTGTGGCGGACAATTTGATGGCAGTGTACTGTAAAGATACAGAACATTGACTAGGAATTGGAAAATGGTTTAAAGTGTTGCGAATTAAGATAGCGGTACCTCCACAAGCAATATCCATGGGATGGTCCGTCCTGTATGTCCTGAAATTTCGAATATAAAAATTAGTTCGTGATGTGAAGTGTGTCTCCGTAACCAGTACTATGTCTATTCTTTTATCTTGTAGAAGTATTTCTAATTCGTTGAAGCGGGAGTTCAAGCCGTTTGCATTCCATAAGAGAAGAGTGAGTGGGTGATGAGATGGCATTAAGGGTGTGTTTGCGAGACGGGTGAGACAAGTTTCTCAACGACGGTTGTATGAAGAGAGATTAGAGGGATGATGAGAGAGCGGAATTCGTTAATAAATGTGGACATCATAGAAGTTAGGTCTGAAGAAGTGGAAGGTGGAGGGATGAAAGAAGGAGTAGGGTTTGTATGTGGTTGTGACTGAGATGGTCCTTGGACGGCTTGGGCGTAGCTAACGCTGGTTCGGCGTGCGTGATTAGATGTTACTTGCTGTGGTGGTGGAGGAGTTGTAGACTGGTGTCTTGATTCGGAGGAATTCTGTCTTCTTAATCGTTGTAAATCTTTGTGTGTGATACATCCTCTGTAGCTGGCTGGATGATTACCATTGCAAAGCGAACAAACAGCTGGAGTTTCTTTTGATTTAGTACAATTTTCGCTCCAATGATACCCTGCGCATTTCACGCACCGTGGTGCATGATTACAGTATGATCTAGTGTGTCCATAATTTTGACATCGTTTACATTGCGAAATTTTATTATTTTTGAATGGTTCCACTACGCGTATTCGACAACCATACAGATTGGTAATCATAAATATGTCTTGATTATTTGGTGAAGGTTCAAGGTCCAAAAAGAAAAGTGGCAGTTTGATTTTTGAGGCAAATTGTATATTGGTAATATTTCGGACTTTAAATCCTAGTTCTTCTACGTCTTCGGTCTCGAACAAACAACTCTAAGATCTCTCAAAAGTAAACAATAACGGGAAAAAGAAATATTTACAAAAAAACATACGCAAAAACTAAATTATAGTTTGAAAGTTTCTCATTTAAAATTCGTTTAATTAAACGGTGTACTTTTGTATGTAATATGAAAACTTGTTTGATTTAGTTATTGTTCTTTTCGAAGTACGCTTCGGTCTCGAACAAATAACTCTGATTTCTCAAAAGTAAACAAGAGCCGGGGATAAGAAATATAAAAGTAAACACCATATAGTATAATGTCAATTCAAATGAAAAACCATATTTACAATAAAATAACACTGCAACAAGCGTAACAAACGAAAAAATGTATTTTCTAAAAAAATTAGAAATTCTTCTTTACAGAAAAACAACAAAATTTCAAATTAGATAAATCAATTCAATACTATTGCAAATACATTTAGGTAAACGTGGAGCGGTTAAACTACAGACAGGAACAAAAATCTAGGAATTATTAAAAATAAAGCTCGCCGTTCTTGACTCCAGCGTGTCCAGCCACTTACTCTTTTGATCTCGCTTTTCTTATTTCACCGACCAGGGTTTCTTGTGCACCAAACAACAAAATTTATGCTTTAATTAATTTTACAACTTTACAACACGCGTTTGGACAACTCGTACAGAGGGTGTTAGATAGGGTTGAGTCGTGACTACATTTCGCGATCGCAACGAAGAGTAGAATACAAAGCCAGAATAGAAAAATGATGATCTTTTGTCTATTATAAAATTGTGATACTAATTATAATATGAAGAATCTCAAAGCATACTGAAATGTTTATTGTATTTTTCGTATAGAAATATTTATTTGTCGGCAAAAAAAAAATTATTATCGAACTGTGTTACCATATGTTCAACAGAAATTACCAAATGACCTTATAATTTGTCTCTTTGCAATTAATTATCAGAGTAATAATAAATAATATAAATATGTGATCTTTAGTGAAAGTTCATGATTATTTGGAAATTGTGAGATGTATTCTAGTGCGACGTAGGCTTTAGTAAAACATTTTCTTTATCTTGCAACGTTTCGATCTTTATTCAGCCCATCTTCAGGGGTGTTACGTACATCACCATAAAATCACACAAAACATATAGCACCATAATTACTACATTCCTTGCATCAAGCATTTCTTCTTAGTCTAATTTTTCAACAATTTCGCTGTCCTTTCCGCCATTTTTCCTGAGTATATTGATCTTGGAAGGATAATTAGGCCGAACCATTCCCAATTTTTTATAAGTTTCTTTCACGTCAAAGAAGCCGACTCATCATATAAAATTGTCTTTCTATCCTGACTTCCTTCCCCACCCCTTCAAAACCAAACGTATATATACATAAAAAATCAACATCTCACAGGCACTCTCAACACGACAGACAATAATAATAACAACAATAACACATCTACTCGGAAAACGAACACTGAATGAGTACAAATATTTCGATTGAATCTAAAATTCCTATCATATTGTATATTCTTTTTTTCTACATCCTACATGTATTTGTTTATTACTCTCAAGCCCGGAAGATGATCTCAACAAAGATCGAAACGTCAGCACGGCAAATAAAATGTTTTTCTGATACCTACATCACACCAGACCGCATCGCACGATCTTCAAATAATCATTTTCAAACGGTCACTAAACACAAAATATAACATTTCTAACTTGTTGAAGCGTTATTTCACTTCAACGGCGGTGGAATATCAATTGCGGAGTGCATTCGAAACAATAAAACTATGATCACTGTGGCATATGATACGATGGCGACCTGATCTATTTCTGATGTAACCTACAGATCTTCAAGGAATGTTAAGCACCCTGGCCGCTTGACTGATTTCAACATCCAATAATGCTGTTGATTCTAGCAATATTTATATCACGTTAAACAATCAAAAAAACTGTAACTTGGATAATATATGAAAAATCAAACCACTGAACTGTTCGAAAGAAGCTTTACAGAAAAACCAACAATGAAGAGATTGAAAATTCAAAGATTTATTTACAAAATCCAATCGTAAACACAAGTGGGAGTTTTCTCTGTGTTTTATTTAACTCCAATGCTTTTAAAAGGGCTAAATATTGTTGTACGGTGCTGAATGGTTTGGTCGTCTAAAGGTAGCCACTATTTTTGCTTCAATTTATAGCATTCTTGAAACAACAGAACTCTCTTTGAACATTTCTAAAAATATTTTTTAACCGGTGAATATTCGAAAATTGTTTTTAAAGTTTGTAGAATGTACAATTCTTATACAACGTAAACGTAAAACAAACATATTATATTTTATTATTAAATAAAAAAATTCAATATAAATTAAAATTTTAGACGATATCTTGAAAATGTTTTTTCCATAAATGTAGTAAAATATGAAGAGTTATAGTATAATTCCTAGTTGTATAATTCCAATTTTTTTGTATTTTTTCAGACTGTAAGGATGAAGCCAAATGCACGAAACAATGTCGGTACGATGGTTCAAAGGAAAATTACTGCTCTTGCGAAAGATACGGAGCAACAGTTGCGCAAGGTAACAAAACAGTTTACATTGTGAATAATCAATAAATGCTAGCATTTTAACCTTAAAACCTTAAATCATAATCCCAAAATTATTTTCGTCATTGCCGGTCATACAGATTGGTTATAGTATGTGTGTTGCTGTGGTGGATTTTTTTTTTAAATTTATTTTTTATTTAACATCATCAATGCATGCTATGGAATTGTAGTAAAAACGAGCAACCGTTGTGGTTAATCAGGATTAATGTTTTTATTACGTGGAAGAAGATGAAAAATTACATTTTCTGGTGACAACCACTAAAATCATTGGATGAAATTTGTTAAAATAAATTATTCAGAAATCATGAGATGCGGTCTGGTGTGATGTAGGTTTCAAAGAAACATTTTCATTATCGTTCCGACGTTCCGATCTTTATTAAGATCAACTGCAGGTCGTGGGATTTACAACCATTGTTTAAAATTCACAAACTTTTTTATAACGATTCAATATACTGGTTGTTACAATTTTTGTAAAGTAGTGGGCGTATAATTTCTATATGTCTATATGATTTCAACAGTGTTGTCTATAATAAAAATGTTATCTGTGATCTTAATATAAGACATGTTGATGGCCATATTTTAGCCATAGAACATTACAATGTAAACTTTGTACAAAAATCAATCCTACAAAAAAATTAATTTAAAAAGTAATAACAAGTTATATTGATTGAAGATAAAACCCATAAATAATGGACAAAATTAAAGTTAAAAATATCCATGAAACGAAAATCTAGTGTAAATGGTAATAGAAAGTGGAATAGAAATAGTGGAAATGTAAATTTATACAATGCAAAATATATATAATATTCAATCAAAGTACACACAAGACAAATACGTTGAGTGAGTAGAAATACGTTGATTGAATATAAAATATATTTTGCATTGTATAAATTAACTTTTCTAGATCTTAAATGCCCTGAAGATGATTTCATTAAAAGATCGAAACGTTGGCACGCTAAAGAGAATGTTTTTCTGAAACCTATATCACACCAGACCGCATCTCACGATATATGAATAACAATTGATATTAGTTAGAATGAAATAGATCAGAAATCATTGAAGATATCGCTCTCTAAATGTATTTGAAGTAAAGGAAAGCAACTTATTCTTTACCAAACACTACCTGATTACTTTTATTTGAGAAATATAAACTACAAACTAAACATAATACAATTAAACATAAACTTTGCAGTTATGTGCGTCTTTTACGAACGAGTTTTTATTTTATTTTATTTTTTTTAATTTAGGTAAGAAGGGGAAAAGAGAGAAGGGTAAACAGTAAAACATTTTTTATATTACATGGTATTTTCCAAGTTCCTTTTTTACATTTAACATTTAATAATAAGTTTAGTGCACACAAGAAGAAAATAAATTACAAATAATTCAAACAAGAGAACAAACTTAATACGGCTAAGTAAACGTCTGCCGGCCTTATGCACATTTATTTATCTGTAACTTTGGGATGAAATATTTTAACAAATATAAATTTAATTAACAATAAACATTGGTGCGATGAATATGTTCAACGTTTATTTCATAATTGCATCATTTTACTCGTTTTGTATTAACAAGAAAAACCGTTTATATATATCGTTATTCAGATATCGTGAGGTGCCGTCTGGTGTGATGTTAGTATCAAAAAAACATTTTCTTTATCGTGCCGACGTTTCAGTCTTTTATTGAGATCATCTTCTCGGCCTGGCATTTACAAACATAGTTTACATTTAGAAATCTTGTATGTATTTTCTAAATCTAAACAGACAGCATTTCACGATATCTGAATAATTATCTATTAACGGTCAGTAATCTCTACACACGTTCTTATATCAATGAATGCATAACTGCAATTAATTTAGACTACTATAAACTTACATACATTTTTGTTGCTTTTTTTCAGATATGTCGCATTTTGAGTGTACGATAAGGCTAGTGAATATTTCCAATATTGGAGATTCTACAAGACCCCTTGAAATTAAACTTCAAAAACAGGTATGTCGTCGATTGAAAGTGATACTTCAATATTTAATACCTATATCTAATATATATGTTAATCGTATAATTTTTAATCGTGTTAGAAAAGAGCTCCTAAAGAATATAATCTATTTAATATTGCTTATTTGAGGAGAGTATGGCGGTGGAGTATCTAGATTATTTGTCCGGTATTTGCTCCATTAGCGGTTAGGGGTTCGAATCCCTGAATAACCCTTGGAATTTTGATGAGAATATTTTGAAAGAAATAGTTGAAACAAGTTTTGCTCTTCCTTCATGACTTTAACCATGATTTATTATTTAAATCAATACATTAAAAAAATACGAAAAGATGAAGAAATTATTCCGATATCGTGAGATGCGGTCTGGTGTGATGTAGGTCCACCAGACCGCATCTCACGATATCTGAATAATTATCCGTTAACGGTCACTAATCTCTACACAGATCAAGAAATGTTGAGTTTATTAATTTATTGAACAGAAAATATATCGAGTGAAATATTGAAAAAATTGTAAAATGATGAAATATGAATATGAAAAATCATCCTTGTCTTTAAACATAAAAATAAAAACTCATCAGTTTTAGATAAAAAGCTTTTTTACGTTTCATTTCATTACTTGGTTATCTATGTTCAGTTAATTACACCCATAAGACAAGTTTAATGGACTTAACTCATTGTCCATACTATATTACTATTTATCTACTTATTACCCAGATTTAATCCCATCAACTGAGCCATGGTATGATGTGTCGGCAGCAAGATCAATTTCACAAGGATTGTCTCAGCCATAGTTCTAAGACAATTTGGGGCAAAACGTCGTTTTAGAGGGCGAGCTATAAATCCAAACTTTAGCGATAGCATAAATTACATTCCGGCCGGTCAGTGGAATTTAAGAAGAGCGGATTATTCCGAACTACAACGAATCTAAACTGCGTAAATCAGAAGTTTCAAACGTTGAATATAATCAGATATTTCGATTAAAATTATTACATTGTAAAGTTACAGTGTTGTGTTATAAAACTAAATTGAAACATTCCATTATTGTTATTAATAGCGATTTATAGGGTGGGGGCGTCAGTGGCCTCAACGTTTTAGGCGTTGAAGGGTTCGAACGCAGAACGACATACGTACAGATGGGCTTTCTCTCAAAAACACCGGCCCCCCGAAGGTTGATTTAACCTCTGCTGGTGCGGAACCTCGCAAAAAAATAATACAATGTACTAGTGATTAAAACAACAACAAACAGCGGTTTATCAACTTTACTAACTTTCATTATGGTGAAACTGAACGACATGGTTGAAGAAAACGAATTTCTGTCCAGTAATGAAACTTCTTCCACATGTGAAACTTTGGTTAACGTAGGACTAATAAACATGGTGAAATCGGAAACTGAGAACATAACGTATTAAATTTGTTAAAGTTAGTCACGTAATTAGCCAATATTGATGGGATTATGCGTATTCTTTTATTGGGGGTGGGGGAAAGAGTGGTGTGGCCCGAGGAGACGGTGGGAATCGAACCCACGACCGCGGCCCGTTCAATGGCCCGAAAGTCTCTCACGCAAACCACTCGTCTACTGTGATACTGTCTGATACTTCAAAACCAATTATAAAACGTGTTGGAATGGAATGGTGGCAAGGGTATTAGGAAGGGGGGTTTGTGTGCCCCAGGCACTGCAGCCTTCTGGCTTATTGTCCCTTCCTAGTTCCTTGGTTTAGTCAATAGGCTCCATCCTTTTTCTCAGAAGTATCAAGTCATTGACTGTTATTGCTTCAATGTGGTTCGCTGAGTCGCTTTTGCGCGTCAGATTGAACCTCCATTGAGCCGGTGCTTCGAATTCGAAGATGATATGAGTGGCTATTTCTTCCTCTTCATTACATAGTCTGAAAAATGGGATCACTATTATATATGCCCATGTTATGTAGATGTTTTCTCAGATGCCAGTGGCCGGTTAGTAGTCCTACCACTTCTCTGAGATTTGCCCTCTCCAATTGTAGCAGTGTTTTTGCCAATTTTGATGAGGGTTGTTTTATCATGAGTTTACTGTGTCTAGCACTGCTAGAGTTTATCCATTTTTCTCTTTGTTTTATTTGGATCCATTCTGCGATGGAGGATTCTATGTTTGTTTTTGATATCCCAAGGATAGGCTCGGGGCCTATGTATGGTCTCCCCGATCCTCCTCTGGCCAGTCTGTTTGCTTCTTCATTACACAAAATTCCCCTGTGCCCTGGCACCCAGGATACCGTTACCTTGTTGTGTTTTCCCAGATTTTTTGGATGCATTCACTGACAAATTTTGATGTAATCCTTGTACATGCCAGTGCTTTGATAGCTGCTTGGCTGTCTGATCTTATTAGGATTTTTTGTCAGTTTAACCTCTTTTAAGATTTTCCAGGGTACAAGCATTGATATGATGTATTTCTGCTTGAAAGACCGAGGTGTACTTCCCTAGTGAGTTTGATTGCTCATATTTTGGGCTTGTGCAGAAAACACCTGATCCGGTTCCTTCATTTGTTTTGGAGCCATCCGATACCATATCATTGTAAGTCTCTCACGCTAACCACGCATCTACTGTGATACTATCTGATACTTCAAAACCAATTCTAAAACGAGTTAAAATTTCCGTGAAGTCTAACTTTTTTTATAGACTTATCTTTTCTATTTATTTTACAGTCTTGCCTTTTATATATTTAATTTTTTTGTAAAGGGTCATCCTGTCCATGCGGGCGTGGTCATTTCTGCCTCGAAGCATTGACAAAATACCGCTATCCACTGGATACACAATCACACCAAAAAATGCATTCATACATTGATCGCACTCGTACTACAGTGCTCTGATTTGGGGTTGATCCACATTCACTCATACAAGACACAGAAATATAAAACACCTAACTTCTCTAATCAATAAAAAATTCCCAATTCCTTAAAAAGCGGAATAGGACCCAGAAATTCGCTGCTGTGTCCTAAAACAATGCACGAAACAAGAAACGTTTTTCTGAATAACGGACACCTGCGGGTGGATTGGTCCACAAGCATATGTATCAACCGCGTATGGCCAATTCTTCATCTGGTAAGAACTATATCTTCTTTACGGGTCAGATCCAGGGGGGGGGGAGAACCTAAAAGTAAGGAGCATCTCGGATAACCCTGTCCACCGTAAATATATTATGTTTCAATAAATCAATTAAGAATATTAAGCAATTAAAATATTTGTTATCTGATATTTCAAATATTAACAAATCCAGTATGATAAACACAGAAACAACAAAAGGTATTGATTATAATTAACGGTTTCAGACTATCAATGGACGGTTTTTTACTTCTTCTGTATAATTAATAGTTGATGTCAATGTTTTTGATTAATTAATTTTTTCTTTAATGCAGATAATAATTAAAAAAGAGGAGCGAGAAGTTTAAGTAGAAAAGTACCTTGAAAGAAATTCTTTGATCTTAATTAAATTTTAACTTGCTTTGAATACTGTTTTGACACTTCCTTCCTTAATCTCCCTTGTTTCTTCATGACTCATTATTTTACCCTAAACACATAACTGTCATGAGACGCAATTCCATATCCACTTTAATTTACGCGGAATATATTAGATACATGTTATGTATAATCAGCAGTCGGAAACCGTTTTTAGAAAATATCATTAAAAAATAATTAGATATGTATTGTAGTATAATGTATATATACCATCAAAAATTAGCAAAAAGAATTCTTAAGAAGTAGACAGCTTATTTAGTATGCGGCAGTCTCCATTTACACTTTTTATTATGTGTAGAGATTAATGACCGTTAATAGATAATTATTCAGATATCGTGAGATGCGGTCTCTCAACACGAACGCAACAATGGCACACGTCCACAGAAGTCAAACACTTTGAGCCCTGAAGATGATCTCAATAAAAGATCGAAATGTTGGCACGATAAAGAAAATGTTTTTCTGATACTTACATCACACCTGCCCGCATCTCACGATATCTGAATAACGTTTTATTATATTTATGTACTACTGTTTTATACTTAGTAATATTTTCTTATATTCAGATAATACATTGTATATTTTAAAATATTATATTATAATATTTGCACACGTTTCTTTATGTGATTGTAGATGTCAATTAAACGTTTTCTGGACTTTACTGTCTTCGAATGCTTTTTCACTTGTTTGGTCTACATACTTGAGACCACTCACCAGTCAAAATTTGTCATGAACATAGGAGGAAAAAATTATATTTTTGAATTTAGTTCCATATTGTTAACTTTTTAGAGAAATGTGTGGTGATTAGTGACGTTTATCGATAATTATTCAGAAATCGTGAGATGCAGTCTGGTGTGATGTAGGTTTCGGAAAAACATTTTCTTTATCGCTCTAACGTTTCGATCTTTATTGAGATCATCTTCAGGGAATGGGATTTACAAACATTGTTTACATTTACCAAATATATTTTGAATTTGGAAAAGTGAATTTATACATACCAAAAGCATATTGTTTTATATTTAATCAAAGTATTTCTACGCAGTAAACAAACCTTTGCGTGAGTAGAAATTTAATGTTTGTTCAGGCGCTGATGATGGTCTTATAAAGGCCGAAAGTTTGGAGAACGATCACAGAATGTGATCAATCGTAACATATATTTATGCATATTATTTTTGATACATTTAATAAATTTATGGTCTATTTGTACAATGATTAAAATTTTTATTAGTGCCGTAAATCAAATAGATTTTTCTTTTCAGACAATATTACATTCCAAGTTTGTAATACCAAACTTAACCTTTGCCTATGGTGGGACTGACTATACATATTTTATCTTGTAACAAGTTTATACCTACAATTAATGTAATTAAAAGCAAACAAAACTAACAGTCTTTTGATTAAAAATTGAAAACGATATAATGCAATTATTCGAAATTGTAATAGCATTTGTACAAATTCAATAATTTCGTGGTCCGATTGACCAATTAATATATTACAATTAATTAAGGTTTTTAGTGGATCGAGGTTTCGATAGCTCAAGTGGTAGAGCAGCGCCGTACCTAGCGGAAGATCGTGAGTTCGAATCCCGCTCGTACTATTGATTTTTTATCAACTAAAAATCTTAATTAATTGTAATGCATTAATTCGTCGAGAATCCAAACCGATTACACATTTGAAAAATGGCAAAAGGGGGGAAAATTCAAAAAGTGGTGTTGAGGCAGGAAGGCGATGTCCATGTGGAGTGAGATCAGCTCAAGTGGCATAGCAGCAGTGGTTTAAAGCCGAAGATCGTGGGTTCGAATCCCGCTCATGCCATTGTCTTTTTTTTATTCAACTAAAAACCTTAATTATTTGTACAAATGTTTTTGTGCATATACTATTTCACAACTGTAACCGCAATCATTTGCACACGTAGCTATAAATATCCAAGTTGTTAATAATCTGTTGGAACGACACAATTGATTCTTGATGATTAATCAAAGAAAGAAGTAGTTTTTCTACTTAAACAATAAAAATATAAAAACGTAATAGGTATTATTTAATAGGTGTAAATGTGTTTAATTTTTCCAATAGGTATAACACATTTTCGTTTTTTTTTCAGCTTGTGAAATATTTGAAAGGAGCAAACTTGCACAAACTAGAAGACGCCAAAGTTCTCAACATAACGTAAGTGTGAAAAATACTTTTCGTACCCTTATTAAAAATGTATTTAGTTAAAAAATAAATAATAATTCGTGTTTACTGGTAACACTATACTAACCTTTTACAAATTTTACTGCGACCACATTCAATATACGGCCAAGTTCTACTGATCTCACAACTTCCAATCAATAGTCCTCAGGCAAATCGTCAAACCTCTTTATTACATTACTCACCTGACTATCCAAAACGGCGAAAATATTCCATTTGTCAAGGAATTGATTCGTTACCGATTCCAAATTGTGACACCAAGCTCTTCATCCATCCCTTTGTTATTGTCCCCTCTACGCATTCCTATCACGAGAACCCGCCTTAATCGATGAAGGTCTCGAGATTTTCATGCTTGACTGTCAGGTGTCCTCGAATCTGAACGGCATTGTTGTTAGTCACAAACACTCTGAATCAAGATATTGTATTGAAGAACAAAAGCAAATTCGCTGTAAAGCTTTCGACCATTTTAAAGAAATGATGTGAGAAAAAATCATAAATAAGTTCAGAGACTGGGGTAAGTTTTACAGGCTGTCTCAAATTTCCACAAAGACCGGCTCAGTCCTCCATTACCAAGGGTCCTACCTATATAAAAATACAGACGGGCCACACTGAATGAATTTAATTTTAGCTTGTAATATTCGGCTAAACGCAAGTTCATATATTTACATATATTTGAAATTTAAAATAATTTATTTTTTATCTGTATGTACAAATATGCAATAGAATAAGAACAAGTAATTAAAGACGTTTTCAGGAATACAGCTTTATTTCATTTCAATTTTAATATTACTTTAATTTTTAATATAAAAAATGTAAAGTGCTTTCAAGACTACCTGGAACGATTTTAATAGTTTAAAGAATTGATTTTATAATGAAATTCTGGATAGTAAAAAGGAAATTGGTTTATAATGGTCGGGCATAATGCGGTTCCCCTATTATAATAATACGGGAGCATTATTGTAGATGCCGGGTAGATCGGAAAGGAGGACAACCGTTGGGGAAGATTTGCAGTCTTTTTTTTTTTTTCCACTTGTTTTCCGATTAGGTATTGGGTCGAGGAGGTTGGGGGGGCCACCTATCGGGATTATATCCTAGTCAATCCCGTGATGCTCATTCTTTTCTCTTCGGGCCGAGCCGAGAAACAATTTATTACCAAGTTAAGCTTTCCCGTTTCGCAATCTTCTCAGTAGTCTTGGGGAACAATCGACGTCATTAATATATATACATATATATACATACATACATACATATATATATATACACAGAATATATACAGAATACATATGTACACATCTATACGCATATATGTACAGAATACATATGTACACATCTATAAGCATATATATATATATATATACAGAACACATATGTACACATCTATACGCACATATATACATATATACTCATATATACAGAATATGAACACACACACACCCATACAATGTCTCCTGTGATATTTCACGATGGGGCAAAAATAATATAAATTATTATTTACAGATCGTGAGATGTCTGATGTTTGCGACTTTTATTGAGATCACCTTCAAGGCAGGAGATTTATAACCATTGTTTAAATTATAGAAATACCATGTAGGATGTGACAAAAATGAATTTATTCAATGTAAGAAAGATTTAATCATATGCTCGTATGTGTACTCACTCAAAGTGTTTTTTTTTTGAAGATTTGTCATTCTTGGGTGTCATGTTGAGAGTGTCAGGTTTATATTGATGTTTTCTGTTTATATATCATATACGGATATTTTGTAGAAAATGTGTGAATTGTTTTATACTTTTTTTTAATTATTCAGATATCGTGAGATGCGGTATGGTGTGAACATTTTGAACAGAAAAACATTTTCTTTATGCCAACGTTTCGATCATTTATTGAGGTCATCTTCAGGACTCAAAGAGTTGTCTTCAGTGTAATTATCCCATTCTTGCGTGTCGTGTTGAGAGTGCGGATGTTTTTCTGATACCCACAACACACCAGACCGCATCTCACGATATCTAAATAATTATCGATTAACGGTCACTAACCTCTACACACTTTTTTTTAACTTTTACCTTTTTATAAAACAATTCACACACTTTTTCCAAAATTAAAGATCCCACACCAGTAGCAAACAAATCTGACGTAATTTGGATAATCAAATATTCAAATTATCCCGCAACTTACATCGCTTTTCAATCCCAATATTAGGATAAGAGAGTAAAGCAATATATCTATGATTGCAAAAAATCCTACAGCACTCGCTACTCACCATTTTGAACGCCAACACAATTTTGACTCCAACAATCCAACCATATTACACACAGAATTAAAAAAAAAAAAAATAAAATAAAATAAAATAAACCAAGCTGACTCCTTACATAAAAATGTCTTTCTATCTCGACTTCCTTCCCCACCCCTTCAAAATCCAACGTATATAAACATAAAACATAAATAACTCACTAGTACTCTCAACACGACAAGAATGTCTCACCTACACAGAAAACATATCCTTTAGTTGGGTACAAATACTTTGATTTTAAAATTTCGAGCATTGCATGATCTCATTTTTCTTCACATCCTGCAGGTATTTGTATATTTTAAACATTGTTTACATATCCCAGGGCCTGAAGATTATCTCAACAGAGATCGAAACATTAATACGATCAAGAAAAAAAAATTTAAAACCTACTTCACACCAGACTGCATCTCACCATTTCCAAATAATCATTAACTAATGGTCACTAAAGACCACAGATATATATAACCTTTTTTTTTAATTTACGTTTATTTTAAATAACGGAAATATCCCTAATCCGCTTGGTCCGTATATTTATTTGATTTTTCAAGTCAATTATGCTTTCCTCCAGCATCTGATTATAAATTCTCTTGGGCGAGGAAGGGAATACAATTAAAATTTCTGGTATCCACCCTACAGGTTGTTTGATCCACTTCTTTACATGCAAACTTAGCTTTCCAACGGTACGATGATCTTCCTAATCTCATTCCTAAATTTAGCGAGATTTTTTATGTTTATTGATCATTGTAAGATACAGCTTTTTGAAGTTGAAATTTAAAAATATTATTAATTATTTAAATATCCCTAGTAAAATATTTAAGACGATTTTTGTAATATTTCGTTTGGTTTTATCTGTTTTACTTTCATTTGCGCTTAACTGACATTGATATAAGTTTGTAAATGTAAATAAAACAGGATGAATAACAGAGTAATATATATATATATATATATATATATAC
>CM077108.1:10891571-10903742 GCA_039619505.1 Cimex hemipterus
GAGAGAGAGAGAGAGAGAGAGAGAGAGAGACAGAGACAGAGAGAGAGAGAGACAGAGAGAGAGAGAGAGAGAGAGTGAGAGAGAGAGAGGAGAGAGAGTTTGTGAAAACTGAAAGGGATGATACGTGGTAAGGATAAGAAAATTGTTTTTAATACTTGTTTCAACAAACCCTTACTGTATTTTGTAATCTTTTTTGTGTTGTTATATTCTGTATAATTTTTGAATTAGGCTGATTACAATTCCATTTATTAAACAAAGGCGGGTTTATTTCCCAGAAAGTGAAGTGGCTCCAACGACAATTATTTCATGACGGAAAGCGTCCGGGAGCGGAACTTCATTTTCAACTTTCAACGAGTAGCAGGCAGAAGGAGACGTTTCTGATGATAAGTCATTAGGCTGGAGGAACCCTAAATCAGGTTGACATGTCGTATCGGCTGAAACTAAAAGTGACTTCAGACTGGTAATATCTCATTTGTAAGTTGCAAATATGCTTGCCAACTTGGAACTCTCAACCTCAACCAAGTTTCGAAAGCCACAGAGTTTTTATATTAATCCTGGTAACTATTTGCTCAGAAATATACAAATTCTACTACTATTACTCAACTCCCCAATATTCAAATGAAATCAATAAACATACGTTGTGTACATAAATAATATCGCATATTCAACATTTTTAATAGGCGAGACAGCATCTCACGATATCTGAATAATTATCAATTAACGGTCACTAATATCTTAGACCGCATCTCACGACATCTGAATAATTATTTCTAAAAGAAGTTTTTTACAATTTGAACGACTTACGTATACTTGAGTCCGATTAAAGTTTCTTACATAATGTAAGATATTCCTACCAAATTATTATAATAAAGAATGGAATTTGTTTATAAAATGTTACAGGGATTTTGTCAGTCTAAAATTTTTATCGTTGAAAAACTCGCATTATTTAACTGAAAATATTATTACAAAAATTTGAGCTTTATCGCAATTTTTAATCAGTAAAATCTATTTATTATAAAATTGAGAGAGTTGGTGGAATTCATAGAAATGGGATAGCAGTTGGGATAACGATAAAACTCGGAAACCCAATTTATCAACCCCTTACTTCAATACCATAATCAAAGAGTTTTGCGAAGGTAATAATTGGAAAACGGAGAGAAATCAATTTGTCACGGAAGAAAATTCGCTACCTGTCACCCAGATATTCTGAGATTTTATTAAACCTGACTTCCTGGGACTCTTGAATTGAAAATATATCTACACAAAAAAAAAGTTTACGTCGATATTGACGATTATATAAGAAATAAAAAAAATAATTCTATGGACTTGGCCTATTTGGCGTGTAAAAAGACCACGTTACAATGTTGTTAGTTTTTAAATATCCATGTTTTTGATTGTTTTGAACTGAAATTTATCAAAATAATCTATACATCAACCTATCCATTCATCTATTAACTTTTCCATCTATCTATCCGTCTAATCTTTCTTTATGTCACTCTATATATCTATCTATTTATCCATTCGTCTATCTATCTTTCTACCTAATCTTTCTATGTGTCTATGTGACTCTCTTTCTGTCTTTCTATATATCTATCTATTATCTATTCATCTATCATCTATCTATCCATCCACCCATTCATCCATCCATCCATCCATACGTCCGTCAGTCCTTCACTGAAAGCCGGATAATTATGGTAGAATTGGTCATTTCTTTTATTTTATTTTGGGCTTATTAAATCATTATAGTCGATTGATGAGGCATATAATATAATTCATTACGACGTGTCTACCCAAGGAATTTGATTGATGCGGACGGGGTGCCCCCAAGCGCTGACCTTAATATAGTAATATATAGAGCGCGCACTTTCTTCCGGTCACAGCCACACTCTATCTCTCGTTCTCCTCTTCCACAGATAATCTCTCTCTCTCTCTCTCTCTCTCTCTCTCTCTCTCTCCACACTTTCCCTCTTAATCTATCTATATATCTTTTCTAATTATCCTATAAAATCAAATAATAACATATTTATAAAATAATATAACAATTTCCAAAGAAATCCAAATTTGCTTTTGCCGAAACGACCACGTCAAGACCCACGTAAATTGACAGCACAGCATTAAACGAAGCAAACAAAAACAATCAATACTAACGTTCTAAATGGAAAGGTTTAAGGTTACCTTTAGATAAAAGGCAATCGCCAGCACTCTCTTTGTATTGAAAGTAACACTAATGGAAAGCTTGCATATTTTACCATTATAAAAGGCACCCGTCGGATCAAGTTAGGAAACCCACGGTGGAGGTTTTCCAGTCATTTCTGATCGACAATTGTTTAAATACACTCCATAGGATTATTCGGAACAAAAACAGTTTACATTTATAATGTCGGTTGATGTATTCAAACGGCGGAAGTAATTACAGTATTCATTACCAAACAATGAGGCGCATATTAAGAATACACGTGCACGCTTGTACGACTGGGCTTTATAACGTTACTGTTTATAACATTACCTGCTAATTGTCTTTCCAGCCAGCAGGCTTTTTCGACTGTACACCGAATGGCCGACGTTGAATGCTAATGACCTCACTTCTGCTACGCAATAATGACCTTACCTGAGTCACCCTGGCCTTTGAAAACACATTGTAGCTGAGTATAATCAAAATGCAAAAACAAGACTGAAACGGCGTAATCACCTTTTTAAAAGTTGCATGGAAAATTTTCCAATAAGGGTCGGGCTGAAATCATTTTGTATATTATCCTTCCGACGGTGTTAGTATGTGATTTATTAGAACAAATATTATACAATAACAACATCACAACCTAACAATAAATTAATATAATAATGGTTAAATAGTCTAATACTTTTCGAATTTTTTACTGTATAAATGATAGTATCCATTTTTTCACTTCAGACAATGCTTTTGTAAACATTATCTGTACACTGAAATTATACTGTCTTTTCGAACTTAATAAAAAAAATTTAATTAAAAAATAGAAGAGGAAAAAAATTATTAGTAGATTTCACCGTGAAGTTTGCGAAATGAAGAAGCAGTACTTGGTTTGTTACTGCTTCAATTGGTCTGCTTCTGTCTAAATAATGCATGTTAATTGTTCTTAACTTGAGTCATTATAGGTTTTACACAAATTACTTAGGCATTTACACAATGCTCACATGCATTATACTAATTCCTTAAAATGACAGGCCGGAAAAACCAACACAACTCTGGCTCAATCTATGAAAAACACTCACACAGATTCCCAAAATCCCAAAAACGTTTTACTTCACAAAAAAACTACAGACACAATATTAAAGTTGACAAAATGACAAACTCTTGAGACAACTCAAAGAGAATAGGAAACTCCAAATCAACCGTAAAACCAAATATAAATGAGACATTTTGTGGTCTATTAACCAAATGAATTCTTTCAATTAGTTAATCTTTGTTGATAAGGTTTTGGTTGAATTGAAAATGCTAGTGTCACGAGCGGGATTCGAACCCACGACCTTCGGAAAAATACGCCGCTCCTCTACCATTTACCTATCGTGACTTCGATACACTCAGAGACTAAAAAAACCGAATCGTGATTACACATTTGAAAAATGGCCGAAAGGAGGGAAGATTGGAAAGATGAGGAGCTGTCTGAATTGCGCGTTTCATTTTAACCAAAACCTTGCATACAAAGATTTAATGAAAGTGTTAAACCACCTTCATGTGATAAAATCACAACTTGGAATGGAAGAAAGGAGTTACTATACCTAAAATAATTCGCCCTTTTTGAGAAACACTTACACATCCTGTACTAGAACATTATAAAAATAGAGAAGAAGATGAAAAAGCAATGGATAACGAAGAATTTTCTTGCAAGAGTTATAAATCCAAAAATTGTTGTGCGGGCTCAAACGTCATCTCGGAGGGATTGCCAATGATAAAAATGGGCTTTCGTACTGACGAATCCGCGAGGGAAAGTGCTTTCGGAATTTTAATTCAACGTGGAAAACGGTCAACAATTATAACTGGTCAAAATAACCAAACTTTATTCCGTTTACAAGCAATTAATTCGCAGTACGGAGATAGAAAATAATATGGGACTGAAGAATCAATTAAAATCTTTTGCTTGATCCTCACGATTAAAATTCTTTCCTTTTTTCTTGCACATTTCCATAGACGAATTTACATAATATCAACAGAAAGTAGAAAGACTAAAACATGACAGATGCGGCAATTTTTTCTCAATATCCATCTGAAAACGATTGGTATCAAACGACTCTCTTTTGTAACTGCATGTAGAAATAATTAAAAGATACCTCAGTACTCGTAATGTTAGACCGTGGTAACCGCAGTGGAAAGGGTGTTCGGGGATCGTTAAAAAACATACGTATCAATCATCTTATCAATCTAATTGCAAGTTGGTTGAAATTGTGTTGGAAAAATTGCATTCATTTCTATTCTCGATATTCGTAAGATGTTAATTCTCGCTAACTCGAATAGAGAAATATCCAGTAAGATCGTGAACGCTGTCTTCATTTCTTAGCATGTTAAACGTTAATTTTTCCACAATACTGCGCGGGGCGATTGGTAGAACTAAAAATAAAGCTGTACTATTCCTCGAAGGCTTCAAGAATAAAATTACGTATAAACGAAAAACAGCTGGTAAATTCATGGCTGCCATGTTGATTACCTACGCCCTAACGGATAGCAATGTGACTACATTTTCGATTATAAATTACTTGTTGATCATACAAATAGCCGCAATAAAATATACAAAAGTAAGCCTGCATTTGCCTTTTTAATCGAATTATTGCGAGATAAAGAATACATGAGGTTTCCAAGATCTGAAACGGTTTTCTTGAAGGATGATCTTGTCCTTTCAAATAAATATATCATCGTCACAAGATAATAAATACTTAGTATGGTCGGACAACAATATATCCTTTGCTCGTGGTAATTGACAGTGACAAATTTTCTGACATGAGCAAAATGATAAAAATGGAAAATATTTACAGAATGATTTTGTTATTAAACAATTAAAACTTTTTTAATTACATTTATTTGTTATTTACAACTGTAAGTGTTGTGTTAAGTAAATATTTTCGTAAATGGTGAATTTTCATTTGAGGCTCTTGTAGGAGAAGTCGCCCAGTGGTAACACTCCTTTAAAACATAAATATGGAATATGTAACTATTTTTAGTTCCAAACGTGTAAATCTAAATAATAAGGACATTCACGATCTTTGTGTTGGCTCTGTTAACTCTGCTCGGTCCTATTAAATCGAGAAAAATGATTACGTAGAGTTGTAAAAATCGGCTAGTGAGTATTGCACGATCTTACAGGCCTGGGCCAAGGTTGTATTTTAGGTCGAAAATGTAGTCACATTGCTATCCGCTAGGGCGTAGGTAACCAACATGGCTGCCATGAATTGAACAGCTGTTTTTTTGTTTACACGTATTTTTATTCTTAATTACTGATTAAATCAGACCAATATCTTTGTTTTGTAATTTCTGGCCTATCATTATGCTCTCACTCAATAGATGCGTCCGATATTCTATAAAGTTGTAGACATTACGATACAACTAGGTATGTCAGCACGAATTAAAGCGTGCCATTTGGAAGTATTTTTGGAATGCATAGATAGCATTTTGAATGAAAGAGTTGATTGAATTTCTTTTTTTCATTAACTTCTGGCATCTTAAAATTTAACACAAACAAAAACAAACAGAAATAAGCCTTCGAAGACTGCTATAGCTTTATTTTTGGTTCTAGTAATCGTCACGTACAGCGTTGCGGAAAAATTAGCGTTTAACATGCTAGGAAAGACGGGGGCGTTCTCGATTAAACTGAACATTTCTCTACTCGGCTAACACGAGTATCTTACGGGTTATTTCTCGACTGGAGTTAACACGAGTTAACATCTAACAAACATCGTTAATACACTTATTGTATTTGCTTTCCAGGACAATGTAACACTGTTTGTCCAAAACAACTCTCCGCTTGAATCCTAAAGAACTTTACATTAAAAAGTTTCCACGCCAGTTTTGTCATAAATTATACCGAGGAAGCAATTAAGCGTCCAACTAGCGTCTTGCTCGAGCCGAAATCCGGTGTTGGGCCGGTGTCTTTTGTTCGCGCCGGGATAACGACCCCTTAACAATTATCGCTTGATGAATAATAAAGCATTGTGAAATTTTCATATGCAAAACATCAATTACGCGTTTGGATCGTATCAATTACCGGGGTTCCGGCGTGCTCGGCTCCTTCGTTAGTTGACCAGTACCTTGAACTTGAACCCAAGGACGGCTTTTATTAGCCATTCATGCCCCTCAGCAGTACGGCATAACAAAACGTTGCTGATTCCCAGTGTGCGTTTAATCCAGAGTTTATTCCTGTGTCAATCCGGCCGGTGATTTAAATTTGTAAGTTAATGCTCGCTCCAGGAACGATCGATGTGTCTGTGGCACCGAATAATTCACTACTTATTTCCCATTCTACGTTTTGGGCTGCGATTTGTCCACGAATTATTTATAAAGGTACCCTCTATTTTCATAGTTTATTTATATTAAAAAAAAACTACTGTTTTAGAAAGTAAGGATTCATTCAGATTACAAATTTGTCGTTTGAATTTCAGTTCAATCCACCAAACTAGCATTGATCGAAAGAGAGAAAGAGCTCCAGAACGGGAGTGGATGTAATAAAGCTTAATCCTAAAATTTAATTCATAGAATACAATGAATAATTTTTAAATATTATCTTTTCTACAAAACATTATAATTTTACCAATTAATTATTCTTTATGTAAAGTATTGGTTGAGATAAAAAGGTCAGCGTCACGGGTGGGATTGGAACCCATGTCCTTCAAAAATTCACCGCCGCGCTACTCGGACAATAAGTTCCCATCTCAACCTACTATTCCATTTTTTTCATTTTAAACAATACCTTAAATAATAAAAAATTAATTGAAAGAAAATTATTGGTTAATCGGACCACGAAATATAATTAATTTAATAAGTAAAAAGAATAATAACCTTCACTATAGGTCTCCCTGGCCATTTTGTTTGTCTGTGAGAATGGAATCCTGTTACAAGACATTTGAATAATTGCAAAAAGGAGGGAAAATTCGATTTCTCAAGTGATAGAGCAGCGGCGTATTTATGCGAAGGCCGTGGGTTTGAATCCCGCCCGTGACACTTTTTTATCTCAACACCTTACATAAAGATTAATTAATTGAAAAAAGTTAATTTGTCAATCTGACCACGAACTCTATTGGATTTTTATTTATACTGAATGTTATAAAAGTGAGAACCTGCGAAATTAAATATGCACAAACGAGAATAACATCAAATTTATGGAAAGGCTAAGTGTCAAGTCACGCGTAGCATCAATACATTTGGTAGGAACGGACATATTAGCGAATACATAACAGCGACTGTTTCAGAAAATTAGTCTTAGAGATTTTGATCACAAAGGTTCCGTTGTGACGAAGACCAACTCAAAAAGTTGATTGAAGATCATTCACGTAAGACTGGAAATTGCAGAAGAGTATAATGTTGACCACTCAACAGTTGTTCGCCATCTGGATCAAATTAGGAAAAATAAAGAACCACCAACTAACCGAAGTCCAAAGAAATCGACTTTTTGCAATTTGCACCTCTCTCCTATTGTGCCACCAAAATGACCAATTTCTAGATTGAACCATCACAGGGAATGAGAAATGGATTATGTACGACGCCAGGAGGCATATCGATCAGTGTTTGGACAAGCATAAAGCGCCATAACATTTAACAAAGCGAAAAAAAGGTTATGATTACTGTCTGATAGTTGCTGTGGTTGTACACTCTAATTGTTTGTATAATGGTGAAAATATCATCAAATAGAAATTGACAAAATTTATGGAAAACTGCAACGTCTTTGTCAAGCACTGGTTGACCCAGGCTGATTTTTTTACTGAAACAATGACAACTGGGCAAAAATTAAAGGACATAAGATACGTTGACGGTTAAGAAATTAATGGCCTTTTCCATAATAGACTTTTCTAGCATTTAATTATGTGGACACGTATTTAAACTTTCCGTATTGAGTTTTGCTAAAAATAACTGTTCAATTCCAAATAGCCCATTCTTGACTGACTGCTCGCTACAGTACTCGTCCACAATCATCCAGATGTCGACATTTAAACTTATTACTCTGTAACAAACCATCATACTTTTTATTTCATTTATATCATTTTAATAGAGCTATGTAAATTGAAAGCTGTTCTAAGTATTCAAAACGTTTTGGTATATCCTTTGTTTTATTTTAATAAAATAAATTTAATAGAAAACAGCGGATGGTTTATAGACCGAAACGCGTCTGATGAAAATTGGGGAAAAGGCAATTTATTTAGGCAATTCCTAAAAAAATCGGATATGAAACCTTACCGCACCCTCAATCACGAGGATTCACTCGACCTTTCGCCTACAGACGTCCACTTTTTTAGTAATTGCAATCACTTCCTCAAGAATAAAATTTTATGGCACCCAGTTAAGCCGAAAACGCCTTGGAAGATTTTATTTCTAGACGAAAGAAAGATTTTTATGTCAGCTTAATAAAAACGCTTATTTGACGTTGGCAAATGTTGTTCTGGAAAATAGTTAGCATAATTTTTTTTATAAAAATTAAAAATATTTTTGGCTGCTGTTCAAAACCTGCATTATTTTGGCACCAACCCAAAAGTACTTACTTTTCTAGCATGTTTTTAAAAAATTAATAAAACTAAAGAATAACAATTGAAATTATTTATTTTGGTTTGCAATGCGTGTCAGCAGTTACATCTACCACAAATAACCGCATTGAAGAGGGACCATGGACCTGGCTAAAAATGCGAATAAAATACAACTCATTAATCGTGAGATGCGGTCTGGTGTGATGTAGGTTTAAAAAAAAAACATTTTCTTTAACATGCCAATGTTTCAACCTTTATTGAGGTCATCTTCAGAGCTTGGGAATAGCAAACATTGTTTGGATATAATAATTACGTTTTAGATGTGGAAAATTGAAATTGTACGATGCAAAATATATGTTTTATAAATTCAATCAATGTTTTTAAAATGAGTTGTATTTTATTCGCATTTTTAACCAGGCCCATGTTCCCTCTTCAATGTGATTATTTGTGGTAGATGTAACTGCAGACACGCATTGCAAACAAAAATAAATAATTTCAATTGTTATTCTTTAGTTTTGTTAATTTTTAAAAACGTGCTAGAAAAGTAAGTAGTAGTTGACGTTGGCAAATGTTGTTCTGGAAAATAGTTCGCATAATTTTTTTTAAAATAAAAATTAAAAATAGTTTTGGCTGCTGTTCAAAACCTGCATTATTTTGGCACCAACCCTAAAGTTCTTACTTTTCTAGCACGTTTTTAAAAAATTAACAAACCTAAAGAATACATGTTTAAATTATTTATTTTCATTGTCCTATTATCTTCTAGATTTGTCAGTTCTGCCGTTAGTTTCCTGCTATGACGCTTTAATGGAATTTTGCCTTTGTACTGTAAGAAATCCCTTAACGCCATCATCTGACATACGTTTTCTTTCAATTTAGTATGTTACGTGTAGAGATTAGTGACGGTAAACGATAATTATTCAGATGTCGTGAAATGCGGTCTGGTGAAATGGAGGTTTCAGAAAATCATTTTCTTTATTTTGCCAATATTTCGAACTTTCATTGAGATCATCTTCAGGGCCTGGGATCTACAAACATTGTTTACATTTAAAAAATACATTTAGGATGCGGGAAAATGAACCACCTTTTCAAAATCCAACATATATAAACATAAAACAGGAAAATCTCACTGGCCCTCTCAACATGACATGCAAGAATGGCACAATTATACAGAAGACAAACACTTTGAGTAGAAATGCTTTGATTAAATATAAAATATATTTTCCATCGTATGAACTCACTTTTCCACATGCTAAATCTAAACAATGTTTGTAAATCCCAGGCCCTAAAGATGATCTCAATAAAAGAACGAAACTTTGGCACAATAACGAAATTGTTTTTTTGAAACCTACATCACACCAGACCGCTTTTCATGATATCTGAATAATTCGTATGATACATAAAGATTCAGAACTGATGGCTTTTTTATTCAACTGCCCTGGACCAATTTATCGGTCACCACATTCTCCCTGGGCACAGTATGTTTGAAATTGTAAGTTGTGAAATAAAGTTGAATTTTTTAATTTTCCTTTTTTCATACTTTTATACTGATGAGTAATACATTACCCTAACCTAATGAAAAAATTGTCTATATTTTGATTGACAAGTAAAGTTAAACTGCTAACATAATTATATTACATGTGGCTCTCATGGGATATTTATCCACAGCGATTTCTTGCTCTATAGAGTTCTTTTTTCTAATCTCAAGTTGGCTTCTGATAAAAACTCTAAACGTCGGCAATTAAAAGTTAATTGCCTGAAAGTAGGATGAATTTTTCTGCTCTGCCGGCCCAAGCCAATGGAAGTAGCTCATTGTATTTTTTTTTCTTTCATTTTCTTTCTCCAGGCCGGCTGCTATATACAGTTTTCCCTTCTTTCCATAATTCTGACCCCGTTTAGCGCCTTTTTAATAATTTGGCGACAATTCCACTCATCCCCCGCGGGCAACGGCAACCGCCGCTTGCGGATTTCTCTTCCGGAAATTTCTCGATTTGATTACACCACTGCCGCATTGTTCGCAGAAGGGTAGAATTTTGTATGAAGGCCGGTTGAATATGAATTAAAATAAATGTTTATAAAGTTTGTGAAAAATTGCGTTGAAAGGGAATTTTATTTTCAGAAATGTACTGCTCTCTGAGTACGCCTTATATCAACACTCGAGAATTACAAACATTTTTAAACAAATGTTAGCCCATATGCATTTTTTTAAATTTTTTTATTTAAAGAGAAAGATTACTTATTCGAACAAAAATTTTGAAAGAATATTTAATTTTTTTTTCCTTTTTGGTATGTCTCTTTTTTCATTAAATTCTTGTACAAAGCTTAAAGAAATAAGTAATATGACTATGATATTAAATCTAATTGTAAATTTATTGCCAAAGATTCCCGGAGTTTACGACGGGGAGTGTGAAAAGATTTATTGCTTCAGTTTTTCCGGCCTTTTCCCTCTTTCCGAATGTAAAATACTCAACGACAGGGCAGTTTTAACGACTTCGAGATTTCTTTGAACGGTCTCACTGGAATTGTTTAAAACAACGAACGGCATTAAAACTGAGACTTATATGTTTGCCGTTTAGAATTAAATTCCAAGAGGTAATTAAAAGCGCATATAATTGTCTTCAGACAATTATCTAAAGAATTGAAGATCGGATCCATTAGATTAGTCTTGATTAGGCACAATTCAAAAGTTTTTATATTTTCAGGCACTTTTCAATTCGCTGTACTGTTTTCAATATAATAAAAAATTCATTATTTGATTATAACTACAACTATTAAAAAATGTTTGTCCATAACGGACCGAATCTGCAGGGCTTGCGGAAAACTTAATCCCTTGTGGATTAAGGGGTAGTAAGCTCGGAGAAGTACTTAGCCACTATGCACACGCAACCCACAGTAAACTTTCAATTTTTCTTGCATGCTCTTGAGGTCGCTACTTGGGAAGTAAATATTCACCCCTCAGATTTAATTATTTTGAAATAGAAAAACTAAAATAAATTGAAATTTTCCGAGTTGAGAAAAAAATGGTTAAAATTTACAATTATTTTTCCGAAAATTTTAAACGTACATAAAAGTACATTTTGAGTAATTATGTGCATTTATAAAATTGTTCTTATTTGATAATATCATCTTAGAACTGATCTACAACCATATTGCAGGTATTGATTGAAAATGTAATTTATTATTTAATATGTGTAGAGATTAGTGACCGTTAACGGATAATTATTCAAATATCGTGAGATGCGGTCTGGTGTGATGTAGGTATCAGAAAAACATTTTCTTTATCGTGCCAACGTTTCGATCTTTTATTGAGATCATCTTCAGGGCCTGGGATTTACAAACATAACTTACATTTAGAAAATACATATAGAATATGGAATTTATACAATGCAAAAATTATATTTTATATTCTATCAAAGTATTTCTACTCACTCAAAGTGTTTGTCTTCTGTGTAATTGTGCCATGTCGTGTTGAGAGTGCCA
>CM077108.1:10945307-10991920 GCA_039619505.1 Cimex hemipterus
GGTTTGCTATGTGATTCGAAAAGATTACTGTGATCGATGGTGGTTTGTTATATAATTCGAAAAGTTTACTGTGATCGATGGTGGTTTGATATGAGATTCGAAAAGATTACTGTGATCGATGGTGGTTTGATATGAAACTCGAAAAGATTACTGTGGTCGATGGTGGTTTGATATGAGATTCGAAAAGATTACTGTGATCGATGGTGGTTTGCTATATAATTCGAAAAGTTTACTGTGATCGATGGTGGTTTGATATGAGATTCGAAAAGATTACTGTGATCGATGGTGGTTTGCTATATGATTCGAAAAGATTACTGTGATCGATTGTGGTTTGCTTTATGATTCGAAAAAATCACGGTGATAAAGGATGATAGGATTTTTCTAAACAAATAATCATCTCTAAATGTTCTAAAGAATCGGTGTTTCCCCCATTACATAAATGTTTTCATAATTAGATCATGTAGGAAGTCCAGCCGATTTGAGAACGGTAGCGAGAATCTACATTTCCTGTCTTGAGGTTTTGCGGATAACAGGGTTGTTTTTATTGCATATGGCACAGATAGTTTTTTGTACACAGGGTACGTTTGAAAGTGAATGTATTTATTCACATGAAGGTAGAGTTGATGGGGCAATATTGAGCACCTTATCAACCATTTTTGGTTAGTTATATAAAAATATATTACAATTAATTAAGTTTTTTAGTTGAGATAAAAAATATCTTTGGCACGAGCGGGATTCGAACCCACGATCTTCGGTTAGATACGCCGCTGCTCTACCACTTGAGCTATGATCTCGATCCACTCGGACATAAATTCCCATTTCAACCACTTTTTTATCTCAACCAAAAACCTTAATTAATTTAAGATTATTAATAACCGTAACAACCAACGTACAAAAAATGTTTACGTCAACCTTTTACATTCGATTCTCAAAAAACTAATTAGGAAGTGGTCGGAGGAACTTCAAAATCAACCAAGTGCGCTTTGCATCTCTGAACATTAATCTAAATCCCTGAAACTAGACCAAGTGGAAGTGATTCTCCAGTTTCTAACGTGAGTGAACGTACAGACATTTCGGAACAGAATGATCGAAACGACGAAACTACAGTTCGATCATCCCGCAGAATTCAGACAGTAATGTCACTATTATTATTACATACAGTTCTAGCTATGATTTTCTACCATTGATTTTAAAAAACTCATACTTTTGAATTATGTACGTTTTGATCGTAATGTTTTACGTTTAACTACTGAAATTGTTCGAAAATAATGAAAACATAGAATGAATATTTGTCAATGCTTGATCAGGAAAATGTGCAGACAAATTCTCAAAAGGTTCTTATTAAACAAATAAACTTTATCAAAACTAAATATGATTATTAAAACATTTCAAAACAAAGGATTTGTATATATACCACAAGTAATATCTCTATATCTGTTTCATATTGAAATACACTAGATGAAAGAGAGATATAATATTGGATAATAGGACTCAATGGAATGTCGTATGCAACAGTAAAAATAACAAAAGCATGAGATATCATCAATTAATTAAATTCATAACTCTTCAATAGGAAGAAAAATTTTGATGAGGTAAAAAGGTTTAAAATTATATAAAATCCAAGGTTTGTATAAAAGCTAGGATATAAATAAATTTTGATTAAAAAGAAAAAAAAAGAGACGCAATAATTCAAAAACATTTCTTTGTATTTTAGAGACGATTGTGAAGAGAATTTTCCCGAGGCGGTGCATTTTTTTCCCTTTTGTACACCTAATATAATATTCCTCTGGCTATATTTGAGACAAGTGGAGTCGGAATAAGGCTATGCTTTTGACAAGTAAATCAACCTCAAAAAATTTAAAAAAAAAAACAACATTCTGTGCGGTCTTCTCCGTCAACGACAGGGAACTCTTTCCATGTCTATTTCAATAATTAACCGTCGATTAATAACGAAGATGTCACGGGCAATCCTACTCGACTTATAAAAATCCACTCGTCACACAATGATGCTCACGATAGCCCGGAAGACAATTAACCCGTGTGGTGTCATTTATTCATAAATTCGAGTCCGGCGTGATAAGTGAATTAATAAGCGGGGGTGAATTCTGATTTTCATTTATGGAAATATCCCTGAAGATATTTTGCAAACATTGACCTGACAACGAAGCAAACAGCCCATACAAGTTTTTACAAATTTTCAAATCGCTCTTTGTATTTTTTAAAAAATTACATTTATTAGATATTTACTACAATCATTATAGTCCTAAAACATTCAAGTTTAAGCTGTTTTCACGTATGTACAATGGTCCTTTAGTGAATAAAGTCCCATGGTACAAAGGATTTATTTTTAAATTGCTGTCTCTTAGATCTACTTTTTTGGCAAGTTGGTATGCCGCGAAAAGGTTCATCGCCAACTTTCATTGGCCTAATTATTGGCGCCCTTTCATCTGAGTGCTGTTTGCTTTGTACCTAAATGAGAGTTATTTTGTTCCTGCTTTCAATGTCTGACAGGGCCTTGATCCAATCCTTATCAGCTCTCGATTTTCGTACCGACAGTTTAGTTCCATTGGAGCCGGGAACGGTTAATTCATTCAGGCGTTGTTGTCCCTGCGCAAGGATAACAGGCAAAATCGTGTTTCACTGTATCATCAGATAATGCATGAGTTGAAATTTACCATGTGTAAGAATATTTGCTGTACATATTGAAAATAGAATTGGGCAAAGTATCTTCCTTGAGGAACACCCGCACCAATCCGTATATAACATGAGAGTTCGGTGATGGACTCAGCAAAATCGGTGGCTCAGTTTGTTACGTTCGTAACACGTAACATGGTATAATGCCACTCATGCTAATTGACGGTGGGTGAATGAATATTAAGACAGCCTAGGATAGGCTTAAGGGAGAGCAGAGGAGTGAGTCAGGTAGAGGGAGTGCGCGTTGAGACGGATATCACTACGGCCTAGCAGGACCATAGGATCAGAAAAAAGAGAAGAAATCAATTCTTTTCCATCAACGAAGGCGGTTGCAGACTCACTCATCTGCAGAGAAGTTGTTCCACACTCCCAGAAGCGAGGATTTTTAATTGACTGGGAAAGAAGCAGATCTGGACGCTAGTTCGCAGGAAAGTTTAGTGTTAGATTTTAACATTAATCTATGTCTAATATTTTAGTTTTCTGTTGAAATAAATGTGTTTGTTTTTCTGTTTCCTCATGTAAATATTGTTTCTTTTTTTAAAGCTAATTTTACGGTTAGTGAATTTTCTTTGGTTTATTTTATTTTATTATTTTGTTTTCCTTTACTGTTCGCTGTTTCCGTGTATATAAACAGCGTGGCGCCCATTTTCTTTCTTTCTTTCTTTCTTTTTTTTTTTTAATTTAATATTAAGTAACTCCGCCCATCTCCACGGAGCGAAGCCGGCGAATTATCGGCGTAAGAAGTTTCCAAAGCAAGCCAAAGTGGTTGACTCGACCCAACAGCTTGTTCTAAATCAAGAAAAACACTCAAGTTGTTTTGGTTCAAGGGTCGAGGCGATATTTTTCAGCAACACTAAGAAATTGAGTTGTCTATTGAAAGAAACTGATGATCTGGAATAATATCAGAAATGAACTTATAACCAACGGTGAAGTAGTTTTTCTAGAATTTTCGCAAAGGTCGGATGGAAACTAATGGATCGATTGAAACAAGAAATATAAAAAGGTAAGAACCATTTTAATTATTGATGAGTACTTCCATAGCAATGAAAAACAGGTAGTCATTAGTAAAGTTCGTTTCTGTGGGGCAAATGTTGTAATATTTGTTTTATAATTAGATCATTTCATGACGCTTACTAAAGTATCTGACGAAAGAGATGTCATTTTTGTCAAGGTATTGGTTGAAATAAAAATGTTAGTGTCACGAGCGTGATTCGAACCCACTTCCAACCCCCACAAATATGCATCTGCTCTAACACTTGAGCTAACGTAACTCCGATCCAATCGGACACTAACTTCCCAACTCAACCTCATCAATCGGACCACGATCTCTAATATATTTAATAAGTATATCTATATAAATATATCTTCACTAAAGCTCTCCGTGGCCATTTCATTTATCGCCAAGAAATGAATGGACTTTTGAAAAATGGCAAAAAGGACGGAATATTTGAGAGGTGGGGTTGTTATGGGATATTAATGTCCGAGTGGATCTAAGTCACTAAGGCTCAAGTGGTAGAGCAGCAACGTATTTAGCCGATGGTCGTGGGTCGGGAAACTGACTGTTTTATTGCAACCAAAACCTTTCATAAATATTATTAATTGAAAAAACGTTATTCGGTCAATCAGACGGATATTTTAAAACATGATTACGATTACCTGATATTGTCAAGTCCTACCTGGTGACGAACCTATATTTGGTTGTCTCTGTTTATTTTCGACTACTTGCTATCGCTGGTTTCTGTCTATAACACAGGCGTTTTGCCATTAATTGTGGTTAGTTTGTAAGGGCGCCCCGCTTAAACCTGTTGCCTAAAATTGAAGGCACCGAATTGATTAAAACGTCCAATAGTCCAAACCAGCAAGGACAAGCAGGAATGTGAAAAGTGAATACTGATTTTATGTTTTCACTTCATAAGAGAAATTCATTAAAAAAAATAAGTTATTCAATACTTTCCAAAAGGATAGTTCCTACTCACAGTAAGTTGTTCTGCAAGTGAGTAGGAACTATCCTTTTGGAAAGTATTGAACACCACACTCACCCCATCATTTAACATTTCTATCAGTTATTCAATGGTAAATGTTTTGTTGCTGAACAGTTGGATATGAGCATTAGAACAAAAAGTTTTAATTTTTATTATGTAGCAAAATATTTTTCATTCATTGAATTTGTGAGATTTAAAAAAATATATATAAAATTTTAACTTTTTATACACTTTGTTAAATAAAGAATTTATGTAAAATATGTTGCATATAATACAGAAGAAATAAAACCCCTGTTTTTTTTTTGTTTTTTTTTTCATCACGGAAAAGTTTTCATAAAACTGTTAAAATGAAATTAATATTTAGTTATTGAAACTTCGTTGCATTACGATTTAACTATTAAAAAAAACGTTGCTATTCTATTTTCAATTTTATAATCCTAAAAAAAAATAAATAAAACTTCTTTCAATCAGGAAAAGCCATCTTCTTAAATGTTTGAAGAGACGACATTTCTTCACCATTATCAAAATGGTTTCTGGATTTTGACAGGACTCAGAACGTACATATTCCCCATTAGTTTCCATTTATTGTCAACTCAGAAATGGTCCAATCTCTTTTCCAAATGAAACATCCATTTCCTCAGATCACTTCTTTTACTTTCGTCTATACGACAATCCTGATATAATAAACCCTTAAAATATATACAATATGAAAGCTTATAGTACAATAATATTAACAAATATTCAGAACACAGAAGACAAACACTTTGTGCCCTGAAGATGATCTCAATAAAGATCGAAACGTCGGCACGATATAGAATCTTTTTTTTTCTGAAACCTACATCACACCAAACCACATCTCACGGTTTCTAAATAGTAGTACAATAAATTAACAAATATTCTCACTTCATAATTATATAATAAGGGCCGGTATTTTAAATTTTAAATTTGTTCTTGTATGAAAAATATAAAGAACTACGTTTATGTAAATAATTTTAATTATTCCACGATAAATATTTTTAATATCAAAAACAGTACAATAATAGAGCATGAATTAGCTCTCGAGAGGACGTTTCAGTGGGCAGCAGTTCAATTGTTAAATACAAATAAAGCTCATTAAATTTCAAATTAGGTTTAAAATTAACAATTAAAATGAAATACAATTAACGCACAAGTTAAACGACTGATTTTCACGTAACAATAATAAAATATAGTTATATTTAATACTAATTATGATCATTTTGTCTGAATAATAAAGTATAATTTATTATTGTAATTACTTGATGTTTTATGATAACGTTATAAACAAGCCTTTTTGGAATAGGTAAGTAGGTATTACTAAAACCATAAACTTCAGCCATTTGGGATAATTAATTCATTACTGATGGGTAAAAATAATTATTAGGTTTATACTTTTTCCAGCTTTATTTATTTATCGGTATTATATTCAACGCTTTTAATGACGGTTAGAATTTTCTTCTTGTATTATAAATATTGACCTATTATTTGGATCTAGTCGATAGTCTGATGTTGGGTAAAGGAAAAATTGATACAATCTGGTATAACAGTACATAATTATTTAATATGAATTTATCTTTTGCCTCACATTGCTCATTTTGTTTTGATGGCGTTTTTGAAAAGTATGTCCGATTCGAATGCAGGGCCGCTGGATTCGAACCCGGGACTTTTGCCTTTACCAAAGCAGTGTTTTGACCGTTGCGGCCACGGACCCCCCTTCTGCTCATATTGTTTGACATATATGGAAGTATCGATTGCTTTATTTGTCATATAAAATGAAAATAGAAAATGGGTGAGTGAATGCGCGAGAGAGTGAGTGAGAAAGAGGGAGATCAGCTGGTCTAAGGTAGAATGGCAGTAATGGTTAAAGAGAGCAAAATACATGAGCATGAATTGAAAGTAATGGTAAATAAAAAAAACTAAGAATACAAAATAGGTTTGGTAATCTAAAATCAATTTAAACTAATATAAAAAAAAACATTCAAAAAATTGTTGCAATAATTTTGAGTTTTATAAGACTGTTATGTTTTATGCACAGATTGAAACTGGCCCCATAAGATTCTGAGATTGAAATGTGAAATATTTGTTTAATGTTGCGAATCAAGTTTTTGAATTATATAAAGAAACTTTTGGAAGACTATCGTCTTTCGTTTGTATTCTGTGTCAGCAGCATCGTATAACATTTTCTACTAAAAAAGGGATCAATGTGTAATATTTTTATAAAATCAACGAACAGAATAGAGCTCTTTCTTGATACTATTGTTTTTCACATTTCAGTATTCAAATTTTTTTGTAGATATTGAAGCCATTCTTTATTTCACTTTGAAAAACATAAAATATCACACACCTCCAAGAAAAAAGTCTAAATGTAAAAATTATTAAAACTGGTTTATTTAGTTTATTTTTAAGTGTTTAAAAAAATCGATTGTGTAACGATTCAGGAAAAATGATACTATTGGAAGCGGCAGATAAGTGGCAAATTTTAGTTCTCTGCCGAGTTTTAAGGCATTGGTGTGACTGTTTATCAGAAAATGTCGAGCTATGTCCGTTTTTCCTTGTTTAGTGAATACTTTTATGCTGTACTAGAGTCATATTTTCACATTAGGCAAAATAATTGTTACATCAATTGGAAATATATGTTCGTACTACGAAATTAATGTAGGCCCTGATGATGACCGTCAAGTATGTCGAAATATTACAGTAACTGAATTTACTTTTTTCTTCAAGAATATACTTGTTCTGTAGTATTTCTGAATTATTTTATATTAGTTTCTTTTATTATAATAACATTGTTATTGTAATACTATTTTTTCACGTTTTTTACCACTGTTGTCTGTTAACGTACATTAGTAACGTTTCAGATATATTTTGTAAGTTTTTTTAATTACAATTAATTAAGGTTTTTATTTGAGATAAAAATGTCAGTGTCACAAGCGGGATTCGAACCCACGACCTTCTGCTAGATACGCCGGTGCTCTACTACTTGATCTATCGAAACTTCGATCCACTCGGACACTAACTTCCTATCTCAACCTCACGTTTTGAATTTTCCCTCGTTTCTGCCATTTTTCACATGTTGTGAAATCTATTTGATTCTCGGCGACAAATGAAATGGCCACGGAGAGCTTTAGTGAAGATGTACTTCATTTCTACTTATTAAATTCCTATTTTGCTTGACCAATTAATATTATTCCATTAATTAAGGTTTCTAGCTGAGATAAAAAAAAAAGTATGCGTCACAAGCGGGATTCGAGCACACCACCTTCGGCTATATACGCCGCTGTTCTACCACTTGAGCTATCCAATCGTACACTAACTTCCTATTCAACCTCACGTTTTGAATTTTCCCTCGTTTCTGCCATTTTTCACACGTTGTGAAATCTATTCGATTCATAAATAATCTTAGTAACACTTACTACATGGATATTTATACTAGTTCGTTTCGGTAGCATGTTGGACATTATTAACACAAAGAAATTAATTACCCTAAATCTCCTCCTTTGACCACCATTACCGTTAAAGCGACCAAACTAACTTACATTACTGAGGACAATATATGCAAGAAAAGTGTCACAACTCAAAAAGGTATAGTTTTCTAGGAGCAGTCAGCTCGATTTCCACTTTATTAGTTTTGTTTTTTCGCATAAGTCATGGAAAAACGAAAGACAATATTGATGGATATATTATAAAGTGTAACCTTTTGTTCCAATTATGATTATTGAAAACAGCATTTCTCATACTAATTTTACGAGTAATAGTTACATAAATTTTTTTTTTGCATCAAGTTATAATTTTTCATTCCATTGTATCGATTTTCCAAACTTAAACATTAACAATTTAAGCTCATATTTCCATCTTGTGCACTGGCTGTTTGTACTTTTTGTTCTTTTTGTTGACTACATAACATTTAATCACCATAAACTTCATAAAGTTCATCTATTTCAATGAACGATGTTAAAAAATATTTTAAAAACAAATGCTTATTTTTTGTATTTTATTTTTGTTCACAGAAAGGTGGAGTGTACACTTGCCAGGCTGCAGACGGCGTGTGGTCCGGAGAGGCGTCAGGACGTCTCGACGTTCTCGATAGACTTCTGGTCGGGTCGCGATGCCCGGCCGAAGGACCTTGGCCTCCGGCAAGTCCTGGACTCCAGGCCCAGGCACAGTGCCCTAGGGGATACACGGGTACCGCTACGAGGCTTTGCTTGCTTATAGAGCCGGGGAAAGGGAGGTGGCAAGTCCCAGATTTCTCCAAATGCGTTTCTCACCACACCACTACTATCACAAATAACGTAAGTCACTTTTTTTTTTCTTTTTTTTTGCTGGGGCTTCCGACAACGAGGTCATTTAAGCCCCACACGTAGTTAGACTATACCCGTTCAGACACATCATTCATACAAATAAATACGTTCATACACTTAAAAACATTCATACAGTACACTCATTCCGTTTGGTCGGTGGAGTAATTGATATTCCTCCACCGACCTACAATTAAACTAAGCTAGATTTGGGTGGATGAGGTACTTTTATTAATATCCCGCTCGTTCGAGGAGCGACGGTGACGTTCTATTCAACCTCACCCCTCGTCACTCACGCCAATAAATACATGCACACAGACAAAACACAAAGACACATAACACATACTATACACAATAAAAAAAAAAACAATTTCCCCTAAACAGCCAAACAGGGGACTCAGAAACTTGCTACCGTGTTCAAGGACTCTTCTTAAATCCGGCGGCATGCCTGCACGCTCTCTATATGGAGCCAAGGCATGACACGCCTCTATTATGTTGGACACACCGAGTTAATGAAAATAATGAAGTTGAATGACAAAAAACATTTATAGTATTTAAATATCTTGTAATGAATATTACCCAATTTTATGGTTATTCAGTATTAAGAAGTGTTAAAAAATGCGTTCCTAAAAGGTTTCGACAATTATGTCGTTGAAAAATTGTCAGTTTTTAAAATAAAAATTTAATTTTGCCTCAATTTCAATTTGCTTTTGAACATGCAAATTAGTACTTTCCATAAATGTAATTAATAATTGATTATTTGAGGATCGTGAGATTCGGTCTGGCGTGACTTAGGTTTTAAAAAAAAACTTTTCTTTACCATGCCAACATAATTTCTAATTAAATTAATTGAATATTAAATAAAATTCATTGAAATAATTTATGTGAACTACCCAGTATTACACGATATACAAATATTACAGCCTACGTATAGAGATTAGTGACGGTTAACCGATAATTATACAGATATCGTGAGATGCGGTCTGGTGTGATGTAGGTTGTAGAAAAACAATTTCTTTATCGCGCCAACGTTTCGATCTTTATTGAGATCATCTTCAGGGCCTGGGATTTATAAACATTGTTTCAATTTTACAAATATATGTGGGATATCAAAGAAAACATTTTTATAATGCGAGAAATTGGACCATCAATCAACGTGTTTTACTTCAATATACTAATCAAAAATTTCAAAAAATTATTGTAAACAATTTGCACAAATAAAATTACGAAAATAATCTACACAAAGCATGCTATTATAAGTTTACTTTCCCGTAATAATCGTTTTAAAGATATACGGACAGCATTATCACATATAAAAATATTATTTTACAAACATTTCAACAAGTAATCGTCAACAAACAATCAATGCAGATATTTTAAAATTTACCATATTCTCTTATTCTCATATCGCTAAATAATCGTATTTACAAAGAAATTTATATATTATTTATAAAGAACACAAAAAATAACGTAAAAGTAAACAAATACCAAAACCACGCAATTAAATATTGTATCGTTATGCCATCTTAATGTCTTTTTTTAATTACTTAATGATAAAAAATTTATGGTTTAATATCCTAAAGAAATTAACGTGGTTAATGATTTGTTGTTTTATAACTAACTAAAATAAATGGATGCCATATCTCTTTGCCATTTAAGAGATTTATAAGTTCTACAATGGCTTTTATTATTACCGTAAATGTAGGTAATATTCTCATAATCAACAGTGAATGTTCTACTAAAAAAGTACGTCTTGAATGAAAAAAAACCTAGTCACACTTTCATGGGACTGCGTCAAGTTCCGGTTTCCACCTTGCTATCCCGGGGAAGAATCATCTTATTTTATTTATGTTGAATCCATAATCCGTGATAATATAAATATAGTAAGATGAGTTCTTCCCCTGGACAACAAGGAGGAAACCGGAACCTGGAGCAGTCCCATGAAAGGAGGCAGCTTGAAAGTACTGCTAATCAAAAGATATCGGCGCATACCCTTTGTGCATGCGAGGCACTTATGCGGAAAAAAGTATGCGAAGAGCCCCAAATGCACTATCAACGGTAATCTAAGTTTTAATCACAAATAGCGGATTTGCATCCCCGAGTAATCCTTACGGAGGGGAGTTTATTATGGAACGTGCTCCTTATAATGTATAATTTAAATACGTATTTTTTAAATCTTAATTTAGTACTTGAAATAGAGCATTCTATTATCAAACATTTGGGTAACAAAAGGGTAGTTAATTTATTTACAAAATGGAAAACTTTTAATAGTAGTTTGTCTAACAGGAGGGTACTGGACAAATACATTTCCTCGGGTACACAGAGCTCTTTATAATAAAGGAGCTCTCTCTTTTTCTATCAAGCACAGGTTATTTCAACATCAGGTGTCTCACCCTTTAGGTATCCCTCTCAAATAAGCAAAAAAAAAGAATAACAACAATACAATAATTACTGAAAATATCTTTAATGTAAATGGCTTTCTTGCATTACTTGCAAAGCGTATTACAATGAAACCCTTCTATACCATCATGGTATTGAGCCCGTGTTTACTTGCGGTGCGAGTCTATTCAAAGGATTCAAATATGTAGGGAACGTAGTGTTCGTTATGTAAACTACTGCACACTATCAAAAACTAAAAAACATCAAAGGGGACTAGACTAGAACCATTTTAACAATAATGCAAAGTCAACATCAACCCTGGGGCTGTCAACCGATCAAAGGTGACGTTTAAATTGATATGACATACAATAAAGAACAATTCAAATGTGTGGTGTTTATTTACCGTTAGTTAACCATTATTGGGGATCGTTAGATGTCGTCTGGAGTGACGTAGGTTTTAGAAAAACATTTTCTTTATAGAGCCAACGTATCGAACTTTATGGAGATCATCATCATTCTCGATAAGAGAAAAAAGCAACGTTCCTATGATTGAAAAAAACATCTTACAAAACTGAATACATACCAATTTGAACACCACACAATTTTAAATTCAACAATCTCAAAATCTTACACACAGCACAAAACATATATAAACTTAAGTTTTTAGAAATGGTTTACATCAATGTAGTAGGATTGATCAAATTATATAACGTATAAAACAATCATCACATTCCACACATCCGACATTTATACATAGTTTAATTCTTCAATAATTCGGCTTTCCTTTCCCTAATAATCTCCATTTATATCATCCTCAAAAAATAATCATCATTCATTTTTTGATTTTTCCTCATTGTCGCTCGGAAAGAAGCCGGCTCCCGAAACAAAAATTTCTCTCTGTCCCGACTTCCTTCCCCACCCATTCAACATCAAACGTATATAAATATAAAACAGCAATATCCCACTGGCACTCTCAGCATGGCACAGAATAACGCAATTAAGCAGTGAACAAACCCTTTCAGTGAGTACAAATACTTCGGTTGATTAAACAATTGTCTCGCATTGTATAAATTTATTTATTTCAAATCCAAAATGTATTTGTAAAATATAAACAATGTTTATAAATCTCAGACTCTGATAACAAGGTGGAAACCGGAACTTGACGCAGTCCCATGAAAGGACGCAGCTTGAAAGTAACTTACATAGAGATAATATTGCTATTTTTAGACATGTTGGAGAAGGCACTTTATGGATGTGCTTTCTAACTGACAATTACCAAATAAAAATCTCTATGTTTAGTTCTGATGATAGCCGTTGAGCCCGAAACACAAACATAATTCAAAAAATTGGAACATATTTTCAACCACGGAAATATAATTTCTTTCTTTGCCCACCCAGATTAGGCAGTAGTTAAGTAGGCACTGGCCAAGAGGAGAATATGCTTTTGTCTTAAAATTATTGTACATGGAGAGTTCTTTTGCATGACGTTTTGCTATGGTTTTATAGGCTGATTTTCTGAAAGTGCATAGAATCGTACACCTTTAATTTTTTTCTCTCAAAACAAATCTTTTCATTTTATTATTGAGATGTTTAGGCGAATAAATATATTTTTATGTATAAAAAATCCAACTTCCAATTTGGGCTTTGAAAACCAACTATATTAAGCAGAAGAGAGATTTTCATATTATACTTGGTGTTTGCGCCGGAATAAATAGGTTTAAAAAAATGTACTTATTTAATACAAGTAGTTGAATTTAATTATTATTTTATATTGTTCGGATATTTATATTGCACCATTTGTTAAAAACTTCTATTATTAATCCAAATGGAACTATAATACGGTTGGCAGTGAAAACAATGACGATTTAGTGGGCCTGTTTTCCTCGTGTGAAGGCAGGCAGTGTTGTGAGAGGTTTCGTACTGTGCGCACCTACCCATATTTTCGTTTCGTTCCCTTAACCTCTAAACCATTGTCGCGACGTGAACACCAGTTGTGCAAATTTGATAACCTCGGCGAAGGCATCACCTGAACCTCGACCATCTGGATCGTTATAGACTTCGCATCTACCGCTACCTTGAGCTGAACCAGCTGAAACCAGGAAGAGTTGAGATATACCGAAACCCGTCAGCTGAGTAAATAAACAAAAAAAAACGTTTGATTATAATTGTAATAGCACCCCAAATTAATGTATAAATATAATTGTTTATAACTTTAATTGTCTATAGATTCTCCCTTCTAATTTACATACAAGCAAAGAACCCTAAATTTTAATTTATGGAAACGGATTGGGAGGTACGCTACTATAAGAAAAAAAGCCCCTCCCGCCAACACTTGGATAAAAACCAAGATTTTTATATTAAAAACTGCAAGATAATAATACTGCTTTTTGAAGATTTTTGATCTTTCTGGTCTATCTATTTTTAATGTTTTGATTTATCAAATTCATGTTCACATTGGGGAATGTGCTACTCACTTTGGTAGTTATTAAGATATCATGAGATTCGGTCTGGTGTGATGTAGGTTTCAGAAAAACATTTTCTTTATCGTGCTACGTTTCTATCTTCTATTGAGATCATATATACCCAATCCATACCAGACCCCTGCCTGAAAAATATCATGAATCAATGATTGATAGGTTTTTTTGTTGTTGAAGTTAAGTAGTTTTATTTAGTACAATTAATGGAAAATTACACTCTTAGGTATACCTTATTTAGACAAGTCATGTTTATGTTTCCTACACTGTCTAATCTCGTTGCTTTTGATAATATGCTTACTCGTTCTTATAGTTCATGATTTTTCCTTCTTGAAGGTGGGATAATAGGTCATCTCAAAGAAACCACAACCAGTTTTTATCCATAACATTTCAGATTTATTTTAACCTTCCTAAGGTGAGTTAACGCCTGTACACAAAACATATATTTTTTAAATTTTTAGATCAACATGGTTATCATTGTTTCTTCACTACTTACAATGGTTTTACAAAATATTTGTTCTTGCAGTCGTCAACTCAACTGAGGAAGGGTTAAAATAAATCCGAAACGTGTTGATAAAAACTGGTTGTGGTTTTTTTGAGATGGCTTATTATCCCACGTTCTTATTTCCTTGTTCAACTTTTGCAGACGAAAATGAGTCTAATATACACAGACTATGCCATAAAATTTATAATATTATCAGAAAATTAAAATTATCTGGTTGGTTTGATTACGAGCCTTCCTCTTGCTATGTTCTTTGTGATAATGATAAATACCTTTTCCATTCAGAAAAGCAAGCGTAGCAAACACCAAAAATACATGCTAAATATTCACTGTGCCTAGTGGGTTCATTTCCGTTCTTCTCCCTAGTTGAACCGTCCAATTCAAATTTCGATTTGCGTCTGACAGATCAAATGGATATCAAACTTAAGCAATTCATGTGATATATACACTGAAGTAGGTGGGCTTGTTTCCCTGTCTCACCCTGCTTATATCCTTCGTTAACAACTTAATATGACAGAATGCGCCTGAAAAACCAAAATACACATTACAGGTGAACAAGATTGATCAGAAACGACTTACATACTATACTAATTATGTGTGAGCTTTTAAGCTGGTTATCTTTAGCTGGGTTACATAAAAAACAACAGCTGTACTTTGAACTTTTCTTAAGCCGGAAAGTCGTAGTGTGTTGTCTAAAGAATACTTTCCATAGTTAATTACGGTTTTTAGTTGAGATGAAAAACGTTAATGGCACGAGAGGGATTCGAACCCACGACCTTCGGCTAGATACGCCGCTGCTCTACCACCTGAGCTATCGTGACCTCGATCGACTCGGACATCAACTCCTCATCTCAACCTCACCTTACGAGTTTTCCCTCCTTTTGCCATATTTCAAATGCCGTGTAATTTATTTGATTCTTGGCGACAAATATAATGGCCACGGAGAGCTTTAGTGATTTTTAAATCATTCATTCACTATTTTCGTGGTCCGCTCGACCAATTAATATTTCACAATTAATTACGGTTTTTAGTTGACATGAAAAGGAGGGAAAACTCGTAAGGTGAGGTTGAGATGAGGAGTTGATGTCCGAGTGGATCGAGGTCACGATAGCTCAGGTGGTAGAGCAGCAGCGTATCTAGCCAAAGGTCGTGGGTTCGAATCCCTCTCGTGCCATTAACTTTTTTTCATCTCAACTAAAAACCGTAATTAATTGTGAAATATTAATTGGTCGAGCGGACCACGAAAACAGTGAATAACTTTCCATAGTTGTAGTACATATTTAAAGCACAAGGTTGTAATATTTTATATTAAAATAAGTGTAACGTCCATGGTAAGATAATTTACTTACAATATTTTTATCTTCTGTTAAAATCAGAAAATGGATTTGATTTCAATGATAAGTACATAAGAAAGAGAATATAGTTCAAGAAAATCTCCATTCGTTTTCATGTTTGATAGATTGCTGTTTGATGTTGATTTTCATAAAGGAAAATATCGGCTTAGTTACAATTATTTTGTACCCGGCGTACAGTTCATAAATTATTTAGTAGATTATAAATTTAATATTTATTTGTTTCCGAGAGCTTCACAGCGAAATAATTTCCATTGCTGTAATACCATCGTGGGACTCATCAATATTTTTAACGTAAACTATGTTAATAAATTCCTTTTTTTTTTAAAGATGTTATTAATACAATTGTAAAGTTGTATTTTATTAAGCAAAAGTATTACTTATTCAAGTAATGAAGGTTTTTAGTTGATATAAAAGTCAGCGTCAGGAGTGGGATTCGAACCCACGACCTTCGGCTCGGTATACCGCTTCTCTACTATTTGAGAGGTAGGGTTGAGGTTAGTGCTAGAGTGAATCGAAGTCATGGTAGCTCTCGTGGTAGGGTAGCGGCGTATCGAGCCGAAGGTCCTGGATTCGAATCCCGCTCGTGACACTAACGTTTTTATATCAATTAAAAATCTTAACTAATTGAATGATATTAATTGGCAAAGAGGACGACGAAAAATAGTGAATTACTTACATTTTTTCTTATTTTCTCTAAACTCATTCAGTCATAAGTCATATTGCCCATAAACCAAGAAATTTATACTAAATTTCACATCAGTCTATCTACTGGAAATCTTTTCATTTCTCTCTTACCCCGTTTGGAAAAATCAAACTTTGCGTGGCATGTCGGACGAAAAAGTTTGAAACTCCATGCTCATCAGACTCGCACTAATGGCTTCCGGCTGTGCAAAACAATGCAGTGGAAATACAACGTCCGTCGAGTTGAGCATCTGTCATAATACCGTACATTACCAGCCGGTGATGACGCTAAAACTACGAGAACCAATTCGGTTCGTTTATTCTTCATTTCTGACAAAAACGGCAAAAAGCACGTATTAAAAAGTTTCATTAAAAAATATTTTTCATGACGACTTTTACAATTGTCATAATTTTTATTCAACGCTTGCAGTTTTTCTCAGGGTAGATTCGGTTTTACTGGGTGATAAACGTAAAGTCCCGTGATTTTCGGACATTTGACATGTTTTAAAAAATTACGATTTTTTTCAATTTATTTTGTGAATAACCATGGCAATTATATTTACTAGATTTCGTTGTTCGCTTGACATTTGTAAAAGCCGAAGTTCGGGGGTTCGAATCCCGCTCGTTTCGCTGAATTTTTTATCTCAACAATGACCATACATAAAAAAATAATTAATTGAAAGAAGTAATATCTCAGTATACCATAAATGTATTATATTTTATTAATTTTTCATTAAGGCTCCAAAGAAAATAAATATTTTTTGCATATTGTTAGGCGGTAATGATAATATCTTTACAGTTCTGACAGTTGATGTTTTACGTTATACTTCGTTTTTTTAAATAAATTTTTATTTTATTTGTTCGGAGTATATGGGCCATTCTTTAAAACTGACTTCTACCAACAATATTTTTAGTTAATGTTACATTCTTTGAATGTTCGCATTGATTACTTTACTGGGTATTCTTAATAAACAAGCAAACAATTGTTCGTCACATTTTTTGTATATTAAAGATTATTAACATTTTTTTAAATTTCGTTAATACTAAACTTATACAAAAATTGAATCCTTGAGGCGTTTAGAATTTAATGGCTTCCAGCAACTGGTTCACAATCCAACTGTTTTTTTTTTCTATTTATTAAAATTCATTTTTTAATTAAAAACCCTCTCAACATGGCCTACGCCATAAGGGAGAAACCCGGTTGGGAAAGATTAGCCGATAAATTGCTGGAACATGGCAAACAAAATAAAAATGGCGCTTTAGGAATCAATAGGAAAGACGAGATTGCCGGTAAAACGTGCCTGGGACAGGGGATTTGTGCAAACAAAATTAAGGAAATCAGGCGATCGACGAAGGAGGTGTAACAAGGGTTCGACGTTTCGAAAATGACACCGACGAAGCCGCGCTAAAGTGATTATAACAAACTTAATTTCAAGAACTTTCCCCTGATTTGGATCATTGATTAACGACGAAAATTAGGTTTTGTGCAGATTAGTAGAATCGCGAAAGATAAAAGAAATATGTACAAAAAAAAAAAAAAAAAAAAAAAACAGTCTATTTCATGTTTTCTTTAATTTTCGATTTTGAATGGCAAAAATGAAATTACAACCGTTCCAGTATACACAACAAAAATAGAAACGGAATGTATAATTATTGAAATACTCCAAACAGTATTAATTATTTCCTCCATAAATAACCGGCAAAAAACATTTCTAACATAAGTACGTGCGTGCAACCCTAATTTCATTTCATTAAACAAACGTTTACACTAAACAAAATGCGGCGGAAAATTCCGAAACAATTAAATGTTTAGCTTTTTCAACAATCCCAAGAGAAGTCACATCCTAAAATGATTAAATGGAACCTTTTACAGCCAAAAATACCGGAGCGAGCCGAACGTCGAATTAACCCAAAAATTGTTACAAAAGGTAAAGTTTCTCTTTTTTATCTAATCAACGTTGCACTTTTCTAAATTACAAAATTTTTTTCCGATTGGCTGCGTTATTACTTTACCTCTGATTCACAAAGAGGAAAATGTTTGAGAAAAAAAAGTTTAAATGAAATCAATTTCCGGACTGTTGAACGTGAATTTTAATTAATCTTACCGAACTACGGTAATAACTTATTTCAAGGAGTTCTGAAAAAAATGTTCGCTAGGGTGGGTTTGAATATTTATATTTAATAAATATTTGATGAATCCTTAGCAATTATTATTTCCCTCTGAAGTCGTAAAGAGCGGTGAAGCATAGGGTAGTTTAGAAAAACACAATTTTCGTTTTTTTTTGCCTACGTTTCGACTTTAATTCTGGTCATCTACAGGACCTGGGTAAATTACTTGATTTCATTCTTGACTGTTGTCATTCTTGACCGTTCCTCACGACTTCAACAACCTGTTAAAATAAAAAACCACAAACTTATATTTATTATTACAATTACCATTTTTAATAATTGTACAAAACGAAGTACATTTACTCTTGCTTTAACTTAGTTATACTTCGATAACCAAAAACATTCATAGTTTACCGCGAAAATGTGTGGAGATAGAACTAGATTTACTTCAAGCAAGATTAGGCAACACAGAAAACCGATTATTCAGACGCGTTTGGCTTTTCTGTTCTGTCACATTCCCTTATAAGATTCGTATATAGACAGTAAGGCATTAAAATAAAATATGATTTTTTGATGGCTTACAACCATATACAGGGTTTTGACATATCTCCCGATAGTCTGCGGGTTGATAAACAAGATATTTTTCGTTCAGGGTAATTTTCGTCTGCCAGTTTTCACCGGAATTTATTTCAGACGTGTTTCAGTATTTCCCAAAATTTAGGGTATATTACAATGCCTTATTCTATTTGTAATCTCGACATTTCAACACTGAATATAACCAAATTCCGAAAAACCTTTGGCAAAGAAAAATGTTAGGTAAGAATGTACGTAAGTAATTAATATCATGGAAATGTAATAAAAATAAGTACAATCAGTTGAAAATGAAAATTGCCGAAATTACATAAAACTAAATTTGTCAAAAATATTAGAAAGATAACACTTATAAAATCATGAAAGTCATTGTTTTACGATGAAAATGAATTTCTGACCCAACCGTAATAACTGGATAATTTTCTATGTAAAAATATTTTTTATCGAAGTTTCACGCTTTATTATTTTTGCATTTAAATAAAATCTCTAGGTCTTCCATGCGCGCGATTATAATAGGTTCAAATCTACATGAGATCAGAACGATATAAATTATTTCAAAAACAGTGTTTTTTTTTATTTTTCGTTTTTTTTAGTAAAATAAATTAATATTAATTATCTCATGAACTTCTCAGTTTCATAAAAGTGCTCAAGAAATTCTGTTTAAATGATAGAAATTTATGTTTCAATTGAAAACTACGCCAAATTATTTTCGTTTTATTCTTTAATTCAATATAAAATTGAAACGGCGTAAGGAATCTACAAATTTACGTGGAAAAGGCTTTTTTTTCCAAATTTTTTAAATCAAAAAATACATAGTTTGTATGTGCTTACAAAAAATTGTTATCGTTTTTGTACAAGTAATTATTGAGACAACTAGGTATAATAGGACTCCATTTATAGTATAGGTTTATAATTATATTAAAAGATAATTATATGGACTAAATTATCATACAATTTTATAGACATTCTTTACTCTGTTTTCGATTGCTGTACATTGATTAAATAGAAATTGAGTTTTAATTAGTACATTACCTGTTATTTGTTAATGAATTTATGAGATTAAAGAGATTATTTTCTTATTTGATCTCAAACCAATAGAAAAAAAAACTATAATCTGTTGCATCTGAAGTAAAACGAATGGCATTTTGGCCAATACGGTACAGCACATATATTATGAAAATGGCATGAAATGCAATTTTAAATTTGGAGAAGTTCAATGCAAAAAGCTAAAAAAATATTTCATACAAAGGGGCGTATGACCCTGTTAATTATTGAAGGCACCTCACTGCCATTGTTTTCTTCTTTCCATTTCAACGATTGGTGTACGTAAATTTTCAGAGGATCTCGAGGCCAATTTTGTTTTAATATTTTACAAGTTGGACGTTTATTTATGGGCGTGCTGGCTATGATTTAAATGCTACACATGGAACGGAACATATTTAAATTGAATATCCTCCATGAAATGAATAGGACGCACTTACTTATGATTGACCAAACGCCAATTGCTGGGTTCAAGTTTGTAATTTTTTAAAATTTGTAATTTTGGCTGATTAAATAGTACAACAGATACCATTTTTTGCAAGCGACACTCCTACGTTCTGGCAGAATTAAGCCTATTTCTGGAAAGAAAATGATGACAAAAAAGTGTGTTCACGCATGTGCTGCAGACCAACCTTCGTGATAAGAGTATCGGTTAAGTTATAAAAGTATTGTATATTAACTATCGTTGAATTTTAATTAGGAATATTTCTATTACATTATTCCTTTTAAAAAATGTGGTATATGCGGAAAAAAATTGCCAGCATTGGGAATGCATATTTTCTCAGCTTTTTAACTCACTGACCACTTTTTAAGTCCCTTTTGTTGAGAAAATTGTCTCTTTGTTTAAATGTTTTCCTTGCGTCGGTTTTTCATCAGTAAATTTAAAAATTTTGGAACATTTCAATTCTTGCACTTTTTACGACAATTTCGTATAGACTTATGGAGGAAATCAACTTTGGAGCGGTGCCGATAGGAAGTTTTAATAAACTTTCAGTTGGTCTCTTTCTCCTTTGCCCAAATTCTCAACCGTTTACTGATGTTTTATACTCGGGATTTGTGGCATATAACCTGTTTTTTTTTTTCATTTTTCTTTTTTCATCCTTATGGGAAAAACCGATTACTCCGATTTTACCATACATAAACCTATTTTTCCAATACATTACGAGAAGCAAACCTTCCTTACAAAACCTCTGAAATAGGACGGAAAAGTTGAATATCCGTGATGAGGTAAACAAGTGTTTATCAAGAGGGAGGGGGGGACAAGGTCGAAATGAGATTTCGCATCTCTGATCACTTTTTGAAAAGAGCGTACAAATTTGTTCAAAATTTACGCGTTTTTGAAAAGCGGGGAGTTGGGTGATCGGTGTTTTTCCGTTGTCACGTAAAAAACTAAGTTTTTGCCCAGAAAGCGCAAATAACGTAAAAACGGTTGAAAAATCTGGCAATCTGGAGAGCGACCAGTTTAAAGCTGATTAAAATTTTCTATCTGATGTTATAGAGCGCCGCTCGAGGACATTTATCTAACTCCACATCTCAATTTGAAGGCTTTCTAAAAAGTCAAAAATTAACAAGTTAAAATTTTTTAATTTACAGATGATAGATTGGAACTATAAAATAATATTTACAAAAGCCATCTTCGTTCGCGTAAGATTTTCTAAAAATGAGACGTAGCGCAGGTGATTTTTTTGAATAGACAGTTTATTGTAAATAACTCATGTCATTATTATCTTAGTGTCTTATATTAGTAATATTAGTGTGTCCAGTGTTGGAATTAATTAATTTATGGAAAATCAGTTATTATAGTTTTTGACCCTTCTTACATATTCCGTGGTAAGTTTGTGTCCCAGCCTAGCTTTTTTTTAATCCAAATTCCTGTCAATTGAAGAATGGGTAATGTTTGTGTAATGTTCTGAACATATAGGTTCAACCTCGCGCAGACCCCATAAAAAAACCTTTAATTAGTGATATGCATTTTTTAGTGCTTAGTTTCCTTCACTTTGCTCATTAGTTCTGATAACCCTCGCCTTAAGATGTCAGAAAATAATAAATACTTCCGGTTGATAAAACAGAGAGGATAGGCAGATATTTTTCTACATTTGAAATTCATCTGCTTAACCGTACAAAATGTGCCAGTTAAATAAAATAATCGCAAAGTATTGGACGTTATACACGAGAAATTTCCCAAAACGATGAACGTCTTGCGATTTTTTGAAACTTCCATTTTACAATCTTTATAGGTGGATTTGTGTTTCCGGTTCAACTTGCTTTCAATTTTTCCAACATTCACCTGGTCATGGCGAAAAAATTGAATAGTAATTTAAATACCCACTCCAGACAGGCTCCATGAAAATTGTCACAAAATAATTCATGTATGATATTTTTGGAAGATTTATTTTGCCACTTTCTGTGATGGGTTGGTGCTTCTGGTACAAAATGTAATATAATAATAATAATAATATAACACTATAGCTATTATTAGCGTAACGTAAACATACAGCATGGAAATTCCAACTACCGCAAACTCGCCTATACAACGGCACTCAAAATACATAACCCATTTTCGTATAGAATTGCCCCTAAATGCACATACTCATATAATAAATGAGAGAACGAAAAAATAATTAAATACGGAGATACAATGAAAAACGGAAAAAATATAATCCTTCTTTGCTTTATTTACAAATTAAATTCATTCTCCAGTTCCTTTTTTGATCCCAAACCGATGTGGTATATTTCATTAGATCTATCCAGATCTATTAAAAAATTCTATCTTGACAAGCCACGATGTACGAAATACAATGATATTCTCTATTCGGAACGGATAGTGCAAATCGTAATGAAATGATGTTTTATCTTGCTATCAGATTACATATAGAACAATCTTCCAGTTCTGAATCCTTGTAGGGTTTGAAGTTTTGCTGTAATAATTGTTAGTCATCTTTCCAAACCTTCTGATCGAATGTGTTCACCAATACATACAACTATTTTATTCTTCTGGTGAAAAATGTGTGTGGTTAGTGACCGTTAATCTATAATTATACAGAGATCATGAGATGCGGTCTGGTGTGGTGTAGTTTTCAGAAAAACATTTTCTTTATCGTGACGTTTCGATCTTTATTGAGGTCATCTTCAGGACTCAAAGTGTTTCTCTTCTTTGTAATTATGCCATTCTTCCGTCCTGCTGAGAGTGCCGGCGAGATAGATAAAGAAGAAAAACTCTTTGATCCTTGAGCCAATCTAAAAAAATCACATCAGACCGCATCTCACGATCTCCGAATAATATTCACCATTTTTTCATACTCGCCCGCTCCCCTTTTCACTGGAGAATATGAAAAGTATAAGAGCGTTTGGTTGAACAATATAATGAGGATAAATCAATATTTTAGAAACTTATAGGTACCATAGGTAGACCACATAAAAAATTTACTCGAGAAAAACTTTCATGTATTGTAAACAAAATTTGCGTTGCGCACTTTTTCATACTGTTTTTATGTAAATATGTAATTTATAATAATAATAATAATAATATTCAGTAATTTTTCGGTGAGTTGAGTTCAATTTGATAAATTTTTTTGACGATTAGATCCCCATATCTTTCTAAAAACCTGGCTTCAGGGTTGGGCAAGATTTAGTTATACAGTTTAATAATAATAATATATATTTCATAAAAATAAATTAAAACCTAAACAGAAATTGCTAATCGATTGCAATCCCAAGAGTTGGTAATGTTACATAGATCAGTGATTGTGTATCACAATGTCATGTTTTTAAAACTTTTTATATCATTAAAATAATCGGAGAAGTATAGGAATAGAGCTAGATTATAAATTAGAAACTTTCTTCAACTATTTCATGGTGATTTAATTAACGTACGTTGATAAATCTTATTTCAATTTTTATTAAATATTGTGGTTCAATGTGAACTTAGAAGTGATTTTTATATTTAGAAAAATGCGCGATATGTCAATGACGTGTGAAAAAATTAAACTCATGTTAGGGTTTTTGTCAATCCCGCCGAGGTAGGAGCGATTTCCATAATTCCCCTTTCGCACGGCTGAGGTTACATCTCCTCCTGAAAGCGATGGGGGAAAACAAGATTTGAGCGCATATGATATCACAGAAATCTACCATGGTTCGAATTCCGCATAAATTCCCGGTGGCAAATTCCAATTTTCCGACATCTCACATTTCGTGATAGACGGCGCAATTCAAACCTGTTCAAAACTACAAAATTGAATATATCGAGTTTTTCTAAGGGCAAATATCGATTTTACTCAAATTATTTCTTTTATTATTTGGAGGTCGTGACATGCGGTCTGGTGGGACGTAGGTTTTAGTAAAACATTTCTTTATCGTGACAACGTTTCGATATTTTTGTGTGGTGATTAGAGACGTTGATCGATTATTTTTCAGAAATCGTGAGATGCGGTCTGGAGTGATGTAGGTTTCACATAGGTAGGTTTTGGCACCATAAAGGAAACGTTTTTCTGAAACCTACATCACACCAGACCGCATCTCACGATCTCTGGGTAATTAAGTTTCTATCTTTATTGAGATCATCTTCCGCATCTCACGACCTCCATATAGTCATTAAATAACAGTCACTAAACACCATATTCTTATTTAATTTAAATAAATTTTAACATTAGTTTTTTTAATCAGTATCTGAGAATATGATGGTTTTTAACTATTTAAATTTAATGAAAGAAATTAAAACTTCATTTGGAAATTGATATGTAAATGGTAGGTAAATTGTAAATTCAAAAACATATCCTAAATAATAATAATAATTTAATAAATCTCATTACGGCTAATGCCTGTATGTTCCGATTTCCGATCTTATTTGCCAGCATTATACCACCCTTGTAGTAATAATCATAATGTGTCGTAACGAGTCTAGATAAACACATGTTTCTTGGTATCTCTCTAGAGAAAGATTTAATAAGCTTCAGTCCTAAAAATATTAACTCCCGGCTTTGCTGAAATAGATTATAAGATAGCTGTTATAAAACCTGCTGAAAGAAAAATAAGCAACAAGTGAGCAGCAAGTAGGAAAACAGGGTTCTTCGAAATCGATACAGTAGTAAAAAAAATTATTGTAAACCTTTTTGATATATAAAATTACCAAAAAATTTACACAAATCATGCTTTTATACGCTTTCTTTCTTGTAATAATCGTTTTGAAGATAAACGGACAGTTTTAAGAAAAATTAAAAATATTATTTTACAAAAATTGTCAATTATCAACAATCAATCAATGCAGATATTATAGAATTTACCTTGTTCTCTTATTCTCATATCGCTAAGTAATCGTATTTATAAAGAACAAAAAATAACATAAAAAATACCAAAACCCTCGCAATTAAATATTGTATCGTTATGTCATCTTAATATCTTTCTTTTTAATTACTTAAAGATAAAAATTCATAGTTTAATATCCTAAAGGAATTAACCTGGTTAATGATCCGCTGTTTAGAAACTAAATAAAATAAATTGATGCTAAATCTTTGGGGCATTTATCAGTCCTGGAATAGGTTTTATTATTGCCGTAAATGTAGGTAATATTCTCTTATTCAACGGTAAATGTTCTTCTACTAAAAATACGTCGCGAATGTGGAAAAAAATAAAAAAAAAATTTTTTTAAATAAATTAAAAAAATAAATAAATAAAAAATAGGCACATTGTTATCGTGAGTGAATCATAGAATTTATCTAATACATTTCAATAACTAGTTTTCGTCCGCTTGACCTAATAATTTCTTTCAATTAATTAAGGTTTTTAGTTGGGACATTTTTATCTCAACTAAAAACGTTTTTTGTTTGTTTTTGTTTAATTTGTTGTACATTACAACTACTTTAAAGTAGATAATAAATACCAGTGAGAACGGTAATTAAAACAAAACAAAATTAAAACCAAGAGTGGACAAACACCCATTGATATTACTCCAATGTGACAATAATATGGTGTGTTCAATCGATTTGTGTTTCATTATCAATTTCACTGTTATCACCATCATCTCCTAGAAGATCTCGCGGCCATTGTCTCATCAGTCGGCGGGAAGGGTTTGAGGGGATTCGTCGCGATGCGAGGTTTCTGATGTGTTCATTTACGTTGGTTGGGAGGTTTTTGTGAAATTTACGGTAACGGAAACGTATTTCATCTTGTACGAACGGAATATGTATATCTGTAAGTGTAGTTTGGTTCAATACTTAAAATGGAGCATCTAGTATTTTTCGTAGTGTTATAGACTGGGCAGTTTGAATGCGGTGGATATTGGAATGCTTGGCTGAACCCCACACATCCAGTCCGTAAGTCTAAATCGGTTTAATTATGGTGTTGTAAAGCAGTCTTTTTTTTTGAGAGAGAGAGATAAATTCGAGCGTTTGTCAAGAAGTGCAAGAATTTTAAATCCTGTCATAAACTCTTGACGTTTCAGTCTTGTGTGAGGATTCCTTGTCAGGTGTTTGTCGATGTATAATCCGAGGTACAGCACCTTGTCCCCAGTTGGGAGGGGAGTGTAGTTTAAGAAAACAGGGGGAGAGATCTTTTTACGAAGAGTGAAGGTAATCTGGGTGGATTTTTCCGTGTTAAATTTTATCCTTTTCTTTTTACACCAAGGCTCTAGTAGTATGAGGTGTTGGAGGTTTCGAGTGGAAATAACAAGGTCGGAGTTGCTAGAGAGAATTGCCGTATCGTCTGCAAATGTGAATGTGGTGGTTTCGGAATGAATTGGCATGTCAGCTGTGAAAACCTGGTAAGATGTAGCGGCCAGAACACTATTTACGCTAAAAACGTAAATTCACTATTTTCGTGGTCCATTCGACCAATTAATATATGACAATTAATTAAGGTTTTTAGTTGAGATGAAAAAAAGGGAGTGTCACGAGCGGGATTCGAACCCACGACCTTCGGCTTCATACGCCGCTACCCTACCACGAGAGGTACCATGACTTCGAACCACTCTAGCACTAACCTCAACCCTACCTCTCAAATGGTAGAGTACCGGCGTATCTAGCCGTAGGTCGTGGGTTCGAATCTCTCTCGTGCCATTAAATTTTTTTCATCTCAACTAAAACCTGAATTAAAAACCTAAATTTATTGTTGGTTAATCATAAATTGATGTACCAATTACTATACCTGAATGGTTATGATCCCATTTTCCTGATTATTTGGAGATCGAATGATGCAGTCTGGTAAGGCGTAGCGTTTAGAAGAGCATTTTCTTTATCGTGCCATAGTTTTGATTTTTTATTCAGATCATCTTCAGAGCCTGGGATTCATAAACATTGTTTAGTTTTTACAAATACATGTAGGATGTGAAATAAAATTCATTGAAATATCGAATGACACTCTCAACAGGACACGCAAAACTGAATGTACACATTGCTGGAAGTTTTAGATTCAATCAAAATATTGGCACTCACGCAACCTTTTTTCCGAGTAACAGTTTGGGTAGGTGCAAATAGTTTTTAATAAATTGAATCAAAAATTTCTAGCATTCATTTTTTCACATCCTATACGTAGTTTTAAATTTTCATTCTTAGGCCCTGAAGATGATCTCACTAAAGACGGCAACGTTGTCACGATAAAGAAAACCCTCTTCTAAAACCTACGTCACACCAGAACGCATCTCACGATCTCCAAATAATCATTAACTAACGGTTACTAAACATCACGTAATTCTTTATGTTGACAGTTGTTCTCAAAATGACGTGTCATCTAATTAGGGGATGTTTCATTGCTGAACTTGTAACGTCACGATGTCAAACCTTTCTTGCCAGCTTGGGCATGGGTTCTTAGGTTGCCAAGTCACGCTGCTACAAATTGTCCTACTCCAGTGGCTTTGAGTCCTGAAGTAGGTCAGCGAAGCCTTGAATATTACAGAACGTTGTTCCAGGACTTTTCTTTTCCTGTGGGCTTTTTCTATCCTTTCTTTCCACTTCTACTTGATTCATGAATCCATTTCCTTAGCTAATAAATATAAATCTTTGCAATATACAATTTATCGCCCTTATGTACATCCCGGGTGGAATTTGAAAAATATTCTTAGTATCGGTAAATATATTGATTTTTGCAAAATAATTTTTCAGTTTTCCACGAGTTTTAACACAAATTTTTGAAGTTACTTTAAGTTTTTAACTGAAAAACCGAACACAAATGAAACATACACAAGACGCTAACAAAAAATCTAATATCTCTCAGGTTCTCATTTCCAGTTTGAATATATCCTCAATAAAATATAAACCTGAAAAAATTTAAAAGGGAACACTTTTTCCACGCTGTAAACGGGAATAATAGCCGTATAAACCTGTTTCACACGGTATCCTTCCGCAATTTGTTGATGTGTTTTTTTTTCGGTCGAGAGCCCTGCGGAAGATTATCTCCGCATTTTCCAACAAAAGGAAATCAGAGCAAGCCGAATAAATGAAAGTAAAAAAATTAATAAAAATTAAAAAAATGAAATCTTTGGAAGTAAAACATAGAAATGCACGAAGAAAATATGGAAATTAATTGAAGTCCGTTTTACTTATAATGGAACCTATATCAGTTTATTTAAATATAGAAACGGAGGATATTAGCATAATAGCATGAATATTAGCATATCATCGTTTAACATCAATAGAAATCAGATAGGTTATGTTGTAAATGGTTATTTATTAACTTTTCTAAAGGAAATGTAAATAATATATATACGTACAATAATATTACATGAGAATAATTAAAAAAATAATAACACTAGATTTTCATAAAAGAAGTTTTAACAAAGAATAAAAATATGATATAGCAAGAAAAAAACTAGCAATAACAGAACATTCAATATTAATATAAGTAAACTTATTCTAACCTTTTGATTCTCTTTGATGTTCACCATAGGAATTCTAAATTAAATCTTTTTTTTTATAGGATGCCCTGCCTCTTGTATATAAACGTTTGATTTTTTCAACAATTTTCTATAATTTGTCGCATTGTTCAAGAACATTCCTTTTTAGCGTTCCGATTACCTTGAAGTTCTTTTTTCAAAAGCGCGTCGTTCTTCATTTTTCCGGATAATTCCAAATACTATTATTAAAGATACTGTCAACACGACATGCAAGAATGGCACAAGTACACAGAAGACCAACACTTTGAGCCCTGAAGATGATCTCAATAAAGATCGAAACGTTGGCACGATAAAGAAAATGTTTTTCTGATACCTACATCACACCAGACCGTATCTCACGATATCTGAATAATTATTATTAATAATTTGTAACGATTTAACCAAGATCTTTGAAAATTAATGATGTTATAATAATTAGTTAATAAATTTTACCTCGTCACCATTCTGCCAAACCATCAGACACCTTCGGTTACAAAAATCCCGTTTCACCCTATCACCTCAAACATTTTAAAGTTTTTTTTTTATAAAATTAGTAGTTCAAACTCACTCAACAGTATCCGCTCTAAAAGGTATCTTATTAGCGTATCTAATTGAAATTATATTATATATAATATCTATGCAATAACCTCCTCTTCTAACCATTATGCCGGCGACGGACATCTTGGTATAATTTTTTTGAGATTGACGACATTTTTATAAATCCCCGTGTTATTTGCCGGCGGATAGGATCATGTTTTCAGATACCTTCGGAGTAAAATCTGTTCGAAGTATGACTTCTGAAATAGAGAATATCAGAACGAAAAAAATCCCAGCAAATAACCTTACCCTTCTTTGTATTTTCCAATAGTTCAACAAATCTTTTCCTCTCCCAGTAAGCAATTTCATCCGCTTGTTATGACTTTACATAAAGGACAGATTTACTTAAATCTTAAATGCTCGACTCAAAAAATTATAAACATTTTTCAAAATTCTAGTTAACAATAGATCTAGACTATCGAAGCAAACGCCTCATTAAGAGCTCATTGCTACAGCTGAAGTGAACATACTCAATTTAACCGTAGTGTTCAACTAATTCTAAGAGGGCAAACTTCCAACGAAACATGCTGCTCCAGTCAGTAATCGTTCGAACCATTCCCGAAGCACCCAACTCGTATCCAACCATCCCATCCAGACTTTCAGATCCCATTTATCCTCAAAACTGCAAAACGTCGATACAGACCCTGCATAAAACTCCAAAACCCCTCCACATCCAAGATCCTTAAATTATTATAAAATTATATACGAAATTGGCTCGTGATTTGTTGTTTTTTTTATGAGGAACGTGAATTCATTTTCTGACGTCTGAGAAGAATTTTTCTCTTAGATTATTGTCTATTCATGCACATATTTATAAAGTATTGTAGCGCTCAAGTAATGTTTTAACAAAACAATATTTTTTTAATTATCCTCCTCTACATATTATTATGTAATATATTATGTAAAAATGATAAAGAGATGAACGTTAACAAAACATATTTACAACCCAACATCAACTTGTCAAATGGGTTAAGCCATTTCTAGGCCTAAATAAACAAAAACAAACTTGTATTGTAACAATGCTTATAAATATTTAATTACTTCATTCATTGCACACAAGAACGGGTTTACTTAGTAACGTAAACTGTGCACGTTATGTCTGTCAACAAAAATACATTAAAAAAATAATGACACGACGACTTTTAAATAAATACTGTTAGCATAATTTTTTTCTACCGTTTTTTAGCCTGTTTGAACAATTTTTCCAACTTATCATTTTTTTAAAAACTTTACGAGCCTTCTTTAGTCTGCCTACAGCTAGAGCAGTTCATCTCAAATCAGACGCATTGAAATTGCAAGTGACAGCCAGCAGTGTAGTCAAGTAAAAAAAAAAATTCCCTGGTGAGGGAAAAAGTTTTATGTAAAATGGAAAAAGAATCGTTATACAGCGAGATTAGGGAAATGGGATTATGCTTATCATGGGAAGAGACAACTTTTTGCGACTTCTACCACCCAAGTGACCCCTCCCCCCAGAGGAACGGTTATGGGGGTGAGGAAGTTTTCACCTATGCTTCATTAAACTGAATGGAAAATTTGTTCTACCTGTGCGCCAGAACCAATTAAAGCAATCCAGCTAAGAAAAATGTTGTTTTTCTTAAATAAAATTTCTTAAAGCTGATTTGAGGCAATATTATTATGTGAAACTATAACCCGAAGCAACCGAGTATTTTAAATTAATAAAAAACGCGAATTGAATAAAAGAATGAAAAATAACTAAATAAGTGAATTGAAAATTTTATTTAGGTACAGTACGTTGAATACTTGTAAAAGAGTTGTGTAAAACGAAATATAATTGCAATTCAAATAATTATGGTCATTAGTTGAGATAAAAAAGTCAGTGTCACGAACGGGATTCGAACCCACGACCTCCGGCTGGATACGCCACTGTTCTACCACATGGGCTATCGTGACTTCCATCTAATCCTTCACCAACGTCTCACCATATCCCCAACTTTCGAATTTTCCTTCCTTTTTGTCATTTTTAAAACGTCCAAACGCGGACCATGAAATCTAGTAAATATAATTGCGATGGTTATTCCTAAAATGAATTGAAGAAATCGACATTTTTTGCGTGGGTGCATTTTAAAACGAGTGACTACAAAATTTTTTTTAAAGAAATATATATATATAATTTTTTTCTAATAACAAAATAAGTAGTACAATTTGCTGGATTCGTGAGTTCAATATTATATATTATTAAATATTATATATATTACAATGTTTGGAACTGAAAAAACTAAATGTAACATTATTTCAAATCAATAGAACATGGCGGTAAATACTTGATATATTGCTAAATCAACAGAATTTTTCATTAAACAAAAGTTTATTTTTTTAAACTTTTGAAAAAAATTCTATTCTGTCCTAAATATCCTCATATAAACGAATACAACCAACTATAGGAGGTATTTGTCAAATATTCATTCCTATTTTCTGTTCCTATGATTAATGAGCATTTACTGTTTGAAAAATGAATGGAATTATTTAATAATTTGGCGGTACGTTTGTATGACTGATGTGTAAATAATAATTTTAGTCACTCTCTCTCTCTCTCTTTATATATATACGTGATTCAAGTGTGGGGCGGTGATGGAATATTAAACTAGGCCACTAACCTCAAACTATACCATCGCTAAACTTCAACAAAACATATAAGTGCATTTTATGTTTAGTGGACTGATTGACCAAATTACTTATTTCAATTAATTACTCTTTTTATGTAAGGTCTAAGTTGAGATAGAAAAGTTTGTGTCACGAGCAGGATCCGATCCCACGACCTTACTCTAACGACTTGAGATGCTGTGATTAATTTAAATAATAATAAATAATTAATTTAAACACATACAACCTTCAAACTCCTAAGGGAACTACCGAAATAACAAAAAATGCATATGTACACTTTAAACATATATTTTTATCTCTCTTTATCTTTCCCCTAAAAATAATATAACTAGTTTTATATATGGACATCTTCTTCCATCTTGGCCTTGCGACTTGTCGATGCAAGATAATCTTTTAAAATACAATACGGATAATAATAAATCATAAATTTATATAAAATGTGTATTATAGATGTAAATTCCGAAACTCCTAAAAATGTAAATAAATAATTTATTGACTTTTTAATTTTGAAAATTCCACGGAATGGTTTTATTGAGTAAACTCGAAAATAATTAGTCGTTTCCATTAAAATGCCCCAACATGGAACCCGTGTACTCAATTGGGGGAGAAAAAAATTTTTTTTCTTAACATTTTCCGATCGTAGCACTTCTTATACAAAGTAGGAAGGAAAGTTCAAAAGTTGGGTTTGACAGTGGAAGGTTAGTGTCCGAGTGAATCAAGGTCACGATAGCTCAAGTGGTAGAGCAGCAGAGTATCTAGCCGAAGATCGTGGGTTCGAATCCCGCTCGTGCTATTGACTTTTTTTATCTCAACTCAAGGCATTAATTGATCTTATACAAAGGTTGAAAAATCACAAGTTCTTCGCAGTTGAAATATTTCATTCAATTGTGTCTACTTTCTGTGGCGGTTAGTGAACGTTAGTCGAAGAACATTGGAAAATTGTGAGGTGCGGTCTGGTGAGATGTAAGTTTCAGAGAAGGTTTTTCTTTTTCGGGCCAGCGTTTCGATCTTTAATCTTCAAGGCTCAAAATGTTTGTTTTTGGGCGTAATTGTGTCATTCTTGCATGTCGTATTGAGAGTGCCCTAGGGCTCTCTGGCGCTCACTCTACCACTTTGTCCTATATATTTAATAACAGAGTGATTACAATTATGTTGGTAAACCCCTCTTTTTGCCAAGCTCTCTACCTTGTTGTCAGGTTTCAAGACGTTGTTTTTAAATGAACCCGTACTTCTAAAACCTATTCTAAAACTTACTGTTTTAAAAATTTGATTAAGTTTTTCCCATAATTCACCAGTGCATGGTCAACGGTAAGCTAATGATTCAAATATGTTGGGCTGGTTGAGTCCTAGTGTTGATTCTTTTAAACTTATTTTTTTATTATATTAATTAGCAACATATCAATAAATATTTCTAGATACTCATTGGTTTTGTTAAGGTTTCTATAGTTTCTAATTATTTTTTATAGATAGGAGGTGTTAATGGAAGTTTGAACATCCGGTCGATGAACCAAATGAAACCAGCAGCTTTTTGGGACTATGGGTGGGAGGAATCCGGTGGTATCATAGTGGCTGTAGTTGTGGGTTTTCTATATATGTCTGTTTTTAGTAGGTTGATTATTATGGACAACTTTAAGTCTAAAAGTTCAAACAATCTAATTTACATTTCGGTGTAGAGAATGAATTAATTAGAGAAATTCTATTCCTTTTCAGGCCATCATGCCATTTTTGCCATATATTGTATGTATATGTGTGCCACATTCAGATTTAAATGTCCACACACTCAAACAAGCAAGAAGTATGGGCCAAGAAAGGGGGGTTTTCGTCAAGTGCTAGAACAATTCCCTTTCAGTCATGAGTGGGCAAAAAAAAACTAGGTATGCACGCTATTCATGTGACTTAAAATTTTATTACTTTGAGGTTAAAACAAAAAATAATAATTGTAATTCAGTTTTGAAAGGAAATATATTGTTATAAAGAAAAATAGAAGAAATAACATTTTACTTTAAAAGTTGTGTTCAAATTTTAAATCTATTTTCTCATTTTGTGGTAAAAAATTTAATAATAATAATAAAAATTTCTTCACTTTTCTTTATAAAACTATAAAACGAGAATCAAATTCCATTCCAAAATTAAGATTTGTAGGTTTGAGATAAGCTGGTAATATGATAAAAGGATTTTTTAAATGAAAAATAATAATTAATAAAATATATTGTCATGTTAAGTGAAATAAATTGTAATTAAAAATTCAAATTCAAAAAACATTGACTGTCGTATTTTTTTGGGGGGTTTCAATTAAATATAAAAGCGCCTGATCAATAAATGAAATCATGGTAGTCAGGTCCGATCGTAAAAAAACCTCTGCGACCTTGTTTTCGATATTCGAATTCAGGGTTGGGCCCAACAAAACGAAGAACGAAATACGCTACATTACATGTGTGTGTGTGTGTGCATATACGGATTTTTTTACTGAATTAATTTTGATAATCAACATAAACTGTGTCGTTTTCTAGATGCAGATACAAATTTAGTACAAAAAAAAAAATTCCACGCAAAGCCTTCATGACGGTAAGGTCGTGCCGGTCTAGCGTAAGACCCGCGCCGTATTAGCGATTGTTCCATATTTATTGCAAGCACTCAATAGTACAAGATACGTAAACAATTCAAAAATATCTATTACATATCTATCTATATATTGTTATGGATTTATTTTAAAACTACATAAATTCATCTAAAAATAATAAATTGGTCATTTTTATGCTTTTCTTTGATCCAGGAAATTTGATAAAATGAAGATAGTCTTAAATTAAAATAAGACGACATGTTGATATTTTTTTTAATCAAGTGACACGCAATTTCCACTTAATTGTTTTACTAAATAAATCAATATTAACTTTAGTGATTAAATGTGGAAATTATTGTTGATCGTGTAATTTTAGTTTCAGGGTTTGATTTAATCAAATACCGTTAATTTACCGGGCAAGGCCTATTAAGTAACGAGTATTGACAAAGCTTGGCTTCCTCCTCGAATTGCCTAGAAGGGAATCGGAACAAAATACACTTGTCAAAGGCGAACTCTTAATTTCGGTCTTTTTCCACCTCGGCTTGGTAGGCAAATCCATGATTTGAAAGGTAAACGGTAAATTATAAAGCTTCCCTCGATATGAATAATAATAAAATAAAACTGAGCCGGCGTGTTGAGTTGGTCAGAGTTGATTAGAGTCGAGGATTATCCCGGCGGGGGATTCATTAATTTCACGCAAGCTCGGATTAATGAGCCCCTTTTCTTCTTGTTTCATATCCGGAACTTTCGGTCCTACTAATCCAACTCCAGTTATTAGGTAAGTCATGTGTTACAGAGGATGCTGCTATTTAATTTATAATCTGTTTATTCTCTAGTTTAGAAATAACACTGGCCTTTGCTTTAAACAAAATCCGTTTTCAGGACGAAATTAATTACGGTACTTACATACAGATATAATTTATATTACATATATATCAGAAATTTAATTGTAATTACATTAATTATATATATATATGAGATATACTTTTTTTACATATTAACAAAATAATACTTGAAATTTGTAAATAACCTACAATTTATAAATTTTACATAAAATAATCTCTGAAGTTCAGTACATCTGTAATATAGTGGAAACTGGATAAGTACTTCTCATTTTAAACGTGTATATACTCTCGGAATGTCACACTACATCTGTGGTAGGAAATTGTTCTAACGTTTTCCGAAGTTGGACGAACTGCCAAAAAATGAAACAAATCTTTCACCGTTTTTAGTTTGCAGATTTAACATGCTTGGTCTCATTCTTCCAAGGCTTAAAATTTAAATGGAATAATTGACCTCTCAAAAAAAATTATAAATAAATATTGTTTCTTCTGATTTAAATTTACATATCGTTATGTGAAAAAATTTGGAGATTTATCGTTTCTGATCATTTTGGAAAATATATTCTTGCTGTTTTGAATTGGGCTTTTCAAAATCTTTATTTTTTAAACTTTTTTTTTTGTTTTTAAATTGCTCCAATGTAATATTGATAAGGCTAACTGGTTTGGCAAAATTACCGCGTTTCAAGAGAAACTCGTTAAAAAATAAAACTCTAGGTTGTTTTTGGCGCAAAATCAATTATTTTTATTTTTAAAGAATGTAAGCGTTAATATTAAATATTTTGAAAATATTTCACTTTGTCTAAATTGAATTCTAAAAATTGTAAAAAAAAAATAGGCCCGTCTCTTATCATCATTGCCAAAACAATAAAATTGAATTGATAAATTAACCGAATAGCAAAGCAACATAACATACAGAAAATTATTAATTATGATTTTATTTTTAGCATTGTTCATTTGTGTTACCCTTTAGCCTGTGATTTATAAGATTGTACGTTAATTTGGCTTACAACTTCATTTGTCAAAATGTTTGGACTTAATAATTTTCTAACTTTTTACAACAATTAAAATATATTGTTAATGTTGCACATGTGTAACGTCTAAATAGCACTAATTAATTTTCATTTAAGCTCACTTAACATCTAGAAATTGTAATCTTTGTAAAAGTTTTGAGGGGAAGTTTCGGAGTTTGTTGGGAAGTTGACTGAGCCCTGCGTTCTTGGCGAAAGGCGCTCCGCCATGTTGTACTGCCTGTGGATGATTTGTATTTGTAAAGGGAAAAAATTTAGGCCTGGCACAAAAGAAAATTCCGGCCAGCTATTCTTCAGTATAGTAGTATTCAGTCTATTAACATAAGCCATAGATAAAAAAAAAAGGTTGTAGATTTTCAGAACTGATGTGAATGGCGGGTGGGGAAGCGGCAAATAAATTCAGTTTACCTTTGGAAGTGGGCCGGCCATTAAAGGAATGAAAAGGCCTTATTTACATCGATATTAGTAGAAGACGGGGGCGAAAGACCGGTCAGTATATACAAACTGGGGCGCAGAGATCAAAACACTAAGGGAATAAAAATCGGCTCAAAATGGAAATCCGGAATATTTTAGTATGTATTTATCATACATGAAAATAATGAAAAAACATAAACCAACACAACAATGTGACATTTGACTTTCACGAACAAACACAAAAATAGGTCAGAAATTTTTTTCCAAGTGTCAGCTGTATAAGTAATCTGTTTGTCAAAGGATTAAGTTCATTTGTCATCTCCTGTGTAATCTATGTAATATATATATGTACATTACGTGTTTTTGAATAAGTTAATATGACCATAATTCAAGACGTAATTTGTTTTAAAATTATATATTATATTTTTGCTATTACCTTTATCTGATTTTCGATTTTCGTCCAATTATTTTAACTGATTATTCTATCATTAAAAAATCATTATAAAACCTGACAGAAAATTTATAAGCCTGCGCTGATTTTGAGTTTTACAGTGTTCTGAGAGAGAGAAAGAAAGAGAGAGAGAGAGATAGATAGATAGATAGATAGATAGAGAGAGAGAGAGAGAGAAAATATATAACCAAGATATTTAACAGAAGTATAAAAAATATATAAAAATATTTTTCTTTTAAGGTTTTACGTCAACTGTTAAATACCTCGTGTACGCTCGAATTAGTTATTTGTTAAAGTGATACAACACTTTAATTTTTTTAAACCCTCCTAATTTTTGTTCACAGTTTATTCGACTGACGTTGGGTTACGAAGGAACAACGGCGAGGGCGACTGTGTTCGAGATAGCTTCGTGGCTCGGTGGCAGGACTAAGGTGCACCCAGGGGAAGCGGAGCCATTGGTTTCCCTACTGGCAAAAGTTCTAGATTACCTCAACACGACTAAGGATATGGCAGAGCTGGTTAACACAACTCCCAACTTCATAACAGCCGTCAGCTCCCTGTTGCTCAGGAATGCGTCGATAATCAATCAACAGGTAACATTTAATTGTTGGGTCGACTCGTTAGGAACTTGGTATTGATTGATAAGTAATGTGTTGGTGATTGTATAACATTGCCAAAGAAAATAAGAAATGAAATGAAGAGATAAGATAATAATAATATGATAACGATATTACCCGTCGAGAACTTGAGCCGGAAACAAAGAATTATCTTTACGCGATTAAGAATAGGCTATACGCGTTTGACACACGACAAACGTTTGACACACAAATGACCTAAAACTAAACTTCATGAGGTTCTTTTGGTTTAACTAGAAAAGACCGCTCTCACGAGAGCGTTTAGAGCTAGACTTCATATATCTTGCATGCTATAAGGAAGAGTTCTAAGCAGTATGGAAAACCTATGCCCAAAGTCAAAATCCAGCTACAAAGGTATTTGTTAAAACTGAAGATACCTGATGTTTAACGATTGACAATTATATGATTATACTGCCGAACTAACGGGGATCAGCAAATGCCTTAGCATAGTATCGCCCATAGACAACTCATTGTTAGTCTGCACAGACTCACTATCGGCCCTTTCAGCAATGGAAAACCAATTTACTATGCAACCGCTGGTCCAGGAGATATTGCTCTCTCTGGAACGATCGAGACTCGCTGGCATACAGGTAATTTTCGTGTGGATCCCAGGACACTGTGGTATAATGGGCAACGAACAGGCAGATTCTGCTGCAAAACGGGCCACCATTGATGGGACCCCACTTACGTACACTCCCCACACAGACTCTGTCTCCCACTTAAAAAAAAAGATATGGCAGAAGTGGCAAGAGGAATGGACAGCAGAGAGAGACAACAAGCTTAGGGAGATGAGATTAAACCAAATGTGGGCCCTTGGAGCTCCTCAGTGCGCGACTCGCGGCACGAAGAGACGGTGTTGACACGACTTTGAATCGGACATAGTAGGCTTACCCACGGGTACCTTATGTGCAAAGAACCGGCGCCAGTCTGCGATTGCGGGAGGGAATTGGTCACAATAAAACATCTCTTGACCAATTGCCCTAAGTTAGAACAACAAAGAAGATCACATAACCTCCCAAGCCAATTAGCGGTGATTCTTGGCGATGACCCTCCTGTGCTCAATAGACTATTTGACATTCTGAGATCAACGCGTTGGATACAGAAGATATAAATGGAACGGGCACACACGCGTGCTGATGCAGGAATAGAGAGAGAGAGAAGGAATGTAAAAAAAAGCAAAAAAAAAAAAAGCAAACGTACCTTACAAGACAGAAGTAATATGTAAACAGCTGTTGTGAGGACCCGTCATGATCAAGGCGAAACATGATCCTCTGCGATTGAACGCCTTCATAAATTAAAAAAAAAAAAAAAATAAATAAATAAATTAAAAAAAAAAACGATTGACAATAAGATTGAAATGTTGTATAAAGAGATAGAAAGCCAAATGAATAATCGTTATATTTTTATTTGATCAAATTTTATCCAAATGCAATGATTTTTATGTAAACCGCGGAAGGAGGAGAGAGATAGAGAAATAATGAGAGAGTGTGTTCGCGCGTGCGTGCGTGCGTGCGTGCGTGCGTGCGTGCGTGCGTGTGTGTGCGTGTGTGTGTGTGTGTGTGTGTGTGTGAGAGAGAGTGAGAGAATGAGAGAGAGAGAGAGAGAAGAAAGGGGACACAAAAAGAAAGGCAGGCATAGCGAGAGAAAAAGAGACCGAAAAAAACGAAAAGCAGGGAGAGCGAGAGAGAGAAAGAGAGAGAAAGAGAGCGAAAGAGAAAGAGAGAGAGAGAGAGAGAGAGAGAGAGAGAGAGAGAGAGAGAGAGAGAGAGTATAGGGTGGTTGCGTCGTGCTAATTTAGTTTATGAGTCATTAACGGAAATGACTAACACCAACTCGATGGGATGTGTAAATTCAAACGATAAATGCTGACTGGTTCAAATTTTAGTTGTCAACTCTGACCAAAGGATGTCACGACAGATATCGTTCTAATTTAATTGAACAGCTCTTTGATCACATTAATCCTGATTATTCGAGAAATCATGGAACAGATTGTTTATCTAAAGCTTAAAAAATGTAAAGAAGATAGTAAATATTTTTACAATGGTTTAATATAAGGATGGAAGATTTGGGTAAGGCCATAAAACTAAAACTTCGTGATTAGCACGGTAATTGTTTGGCCCCTTCTATTCGGACTTACAGCTAATCCTAAAGTTTTTTAAAATAGGTTTTCAAAGTTGTGAGGAAGACCGTAAATTCAGCCGAAAGCTTGAAATTAGAAAACAACGTTGTTCTTTTACATTTACCTCTTCATCAATGATCATCGATTCCTTAATAGGTGATTTTCTGATAATTTATCAACACATTTTATACCACATTTGAATAAATACCGTATTCGGGGATTCGAACCCACAACTTCTCAAGCCATGCTTCTATGGTGTGTGGGTTGACGTGCCTGCACGTGCCACCTGATCTGCCGTAGTCTGTCGAGTTACGTCCGCAAACCGTTCATATTGGGAATTTCGATCCGCCGCTAGTCACCCATTGTAAAATTTCTTTAACGAAGGTAGTTCCATCGAAACGATCATCGTTAGGGCAGTGATTATTCTGAGATAGTGAAACGTGATCTGGTGTGACGTGGATTCAGAAAAACATTATCTTTATCGTGCCAACGTTTCGATCTTTATTGAGATCATCTTCAGGGCTAAAAGTGATTATTTTCCGTGTAGATGTATCATTCTTGTATGCCGTGCGGAAAATGCCCGAATCAGCTGAGAAGAACCAATAACATGGGATTCTGTGAACAGAATTCAACTACATACGGACACAAAGCATAATTTTTTCTTCTTTTTCTTCAAAATTCTGAAGGGCATCTCCAACAATGAAACGAAACATGAACTTCGGCTATCAATCAGAGAACTTTTTTGTTAAAATGCAGACAACAAAGTAAGGGAACTTTCAACACGCCACCCCAAGAATCACACATTTAGACAGAAAATAAACACTTTGGACGCTGAAGATGATCTCAATAAAGAACAAAATGTTGGCTGGATAAAGAAAATGATTTTCTAAACATCAGACCGCATTTCACGATCTCCAAACCATCACTAACCCTCACTATACACCACACGTGGGTATAGTGTTCTATTGTAATTAAAACTTAATGGAGAAATTCTGTTTTAAAAGCCAACTGTTCGTGGCAGTTTTTTATAAAATAAAGTTTAATAAAAACCATAAACATTTTCAAATTGAACTTATGTTTCACATAAAAGCAAGGTCGAGTAAAGTCGAATAAATTGTATGATGTATCTATATTTCATTGAGCTAATTTTACCAAATCTGTTACATCATGTTACCGAACCAATTAGTTCTGACCCTTTTCTACTTTGGCCTTTTGGACCATCGGAAATTTCATTAGTAAGTGACGTTGATAAATGGCGTTATTTTCGTGACGATTGGGTAAATACCAGGGATAATTTTACTTGACTTGCATGATTTCTATTATTACTAACAGTTTATCATTACGGACTATTCTACTGTTGAAGCAGACACTAAAAGATTAATCAGGCTAACTAATTTCTCAGTATTGTTACATGTGTAATATTTAGTGACCGTTAAGTAATGATTAATTAGCGGTCGTGAGATGCCGACTAGTGTGATATAGACTTTTAGATGAATATAGATTATTAGAAAAACTAAACAAAATCCTATATCACCCACCATTTACACCTACAATCCAAAAACACAAACATAACCAAACAAGCATAAACGAAACTTTTTTGAAACAGGTGTTATCAATACAGATAAACATAGCTACAATTACGGAACAGAGCATATAAACTCAACTGCAGTCATGATAAATCATTAATCAAATACAATATCAATAATATTCATGTAACACACAAAACGTGTAATACAACATATAAATCAATCATTTCACTCCATATATCAAACAGTCCTATTTGGTCTAAATCACCTGTAATTTCTCTACTTCCTCTACAATCCCATCTGTAATAATCCTGAAAGGCTAACCAGACCCGGACGACCAACCATTACCCCTTTTGTCCATTGACGGTCCTTTTCACCTCAAAGACGCCGGCTCCTCATAGAAAAATGAATTGCTGTCCTTACTTCCTTCCTCACTCCTTCAAAATCAAACATAAAAACGAAATACATTAATATCTTACTAACACTCTAAACACGACACACAACAGTGACAAATCAACACATAACTTTTGAACCAATTAAAACTAAAATTTCTATACAACGTACATCATTGTATAAATTCATTTTTACAACTTCCACGTACTTGTACAATTTAAAAAATGCTTATATATCCCAAACTCTTGAGATGATCTAAATAATTGTATAAGATTGACTTCGATCCGCTCGGTCACTAACGTCCCATCTCAACACAACCCTTCGAATTTTCCCGCCTTCTATTCCATTTTTCAAATGTCGTGCAATCTATTTGATTCGCGGCGACAAATGAAATGGCCACGGAGAGAATTAAATAGATTACACGATATTTGAAGGATTTTAAAAATTTAATTTAATTTATTTGAAAATTATTCAGATATCGTGAGATGCGGTCTGGTGTGATGTAGGTATCAGAAAAACATTTTCTTTATCGTGCCAGCGTTTCGATCTTTTATTGAGATCATCTTTAGGGCTCAAAGTGTTTGTCTTCTGCGTAATTGTGCCATGTCGTGTTGAGAGTGCCCAAATGAATAATTATACGTTAACGGTTACTAATCTCTACACACTTATTTGAAAATATTTAAAAATCAAGTTTAAAGGGTTAACACGATAAAGAAATGTTTTTTTAAACCAACATAATATCAGACCGCATCCCACGATACAAATAGTACTATTAAAATGATACGAATCACACTTTCTTCAGTCTCAAATTTTGCTTTTGAAAACGTACGATTTTACATCCTCACGTTGTTTTTATTATTAAAAAGGTGGGGATTTATATTACATAGTTCTTTGTATAATATATATCAATTAATTTAGGTTTTTAGTTGAGATAAAATAGTGAGTGTCACGAGCGGGATTCTAACCCACAACCTTCGGCTAGTAACGGCGCTGCTACCACTTGAGATGTGACCTTGATCCACTCGGACACTAACTTTTTAAACCATCTCCATCCCACCTTTTTGCATTTTTCCCCCTTTTCGCTATTTTTCAATTGATGGTAATCTATTTGATTCTCGGCGATAATGAAATGGCCACGGAGAGCGTTAGTGAAGTATACTATTTTAGTTTTATATCCACTAAAATCCTTAATTAATTGAAATATATTAATTGGTCAAGCGGACTACCAAACCTAGCGAGTATAATTTACATTTTTCTCTATACATAATGTATTTTTATTAGGTGTTAAAATATAATTAAATAAATATATGATCATAAAGGGAAAAGTTCATAAACTATAAATTTTTCTAATTCCAATTTCAATTTTCCAAACAAATGAGTTACTTATGAAATTTTCCCGGATCCAAACATAATAATGAATAAGCTGGATCATAGCTTTTAAACGAGCCATCCATCAAACTGAAGTAAATAAACTTTGTTTTACTTCTAAAATTCCAGTGTTAAAACCAGAAAGTTTAGTACTTTTAACAGCATCGGTAGAAGTAATAGTTGGGTAAAGCCCCTTAAAAAGTTCGACGTTTATATAAATTAATGTTTCCCCTTGGCCGTTGCAGCTTGAGTACGAATATAATTATTTATTGAAAGTTGGAAAAAAAGTCACGCATAGATCACTATCACATTTAACTAACAAAGGGAAATTTTCAATGATTTTTTTTTTAAAGAGAACAAAAAATAGTTCATAACCTGAACAAACTTTTGAAATTAAGAAACGATTTTAACATAAATAATACAGAAAAATATTTTGTGAGTTGTGTATTGAACTGTAAATTCAATAACGGTTCATGTTCTTTAAATCAGCTAGTTTTTTAGAGATCAAATATTATCGTGAAAAATGTTTTACTATAAATGAAACATTTTTATTATACTAGATGGAAAAGTAAAAACAAGATTAAAAAAATATTCATTTACGTAATTTACGTACTTTTTTAAAAATACAGTTATCTGCTTTTTTTAAGCACGCATTTCTATGTTTTTTTTAATGAGAATGACGAGAAGGATAAGAACGTAGAACCGACCATTTCAATGACACATATATTTGTCAAAATATGCGGAAATAGATTAGACACAAAGATATTTGTGCGGTCTTCAAAATAGCCTCTAGAACTGAGTAAGTTTTTTAAAACTTAATTTAAATTTTAAATTTTTAGGCGATATAAAAAAATTCAGTGTCAAGAGCCGGATTCGAACCCAGGTACTTCAGCTAAATACAAAATACGCCGCTACTCTACCACTTGTGATATCGTGGCTTCGACCCCCCCCCCCCCGGGCACTAACTTCCTATCTCAACAGCGCTTTTTTGAATATTCCTTTCTTTTTGCCATTTTTCAATTGTCATGTTATCTACCTGATTCTCGCCGACATATAAAGTAATAAATAAACAAAAAAGAGCTTTCGTTAAGATTTACATCAGTTTAGTTGTTATACAAAAAATTATTATTATTAGCTCCACCAATACCTTTTGTAAATATTAGTGAATTGAAAAATATTAATTGGTCATTCGGACAACAATTGTAATGGATGTAATAAATAATTCTTCTTGCGTTTCCAGCCTTCTTGTCAATATCTAATCACGATTAATACGATCTGTCGTAATATTTCTTAATCTTGCAATACATGTACGACGAGGAAATGTTGGACTAGGCTGCCAATCAAAATTTTACACATTTTATTTCAATTTAGAACAAACGCTTTACTTACTTACTCATGGAACATATTGTCAAAATGTTTGACACGTGGTTAATTTTATTAACCTAGGATATTAAAAAAATTTAAAATCACGCTCAACACTCAGAAAACAAACAATTTGAGCCCTGAAGATGAATCTCAAGAAAGATCGAAACGTTGGCACAAAACAGAAAATGTTTGTCTGAAATCTATTTCATACCAGTCTGCATCTCACGATTTCCCGAATAACATTTTAAAATATTATTAACATGTGGGGTCACGCGTCCATAGCCTAGCTTGTAAGTCAATTTATTAACAACAATTACAAGACTGACAGGATTTGAGCAATACTTGTATTTTTTGTTAATTTTCAAAATTATTTTTGTATGATTTGTTTTTAATTTCAAAAATCAGTGAGAAATTTACTTGGTATCTTGATTTTGTATGTAATGTTTTGTTTCCAATCGAAGAAAATTTCTTCGGATCGAGGTGACGATAGCTCAAGTGGTAGAGCAGCGGCGTATCTAGCCGATGATTGTGGGTTCGAATCCCACGCGTGCCATTGACTTTTTTCATCTCAATTAAAAACCTTAATTAATTCTAATTTATTAATACTTTAAAATATTTTGAATAATTTATAATTTCATATTCAAACTGTCTTCAATGTTTTCAATCTTCAGATAACATCGCCGTATGTAATAACTGAAAAAAACGTTTAAACAGTTGAACATGAAAGTGAGTTTAGGAAGGGAATAAATTGTCCCCTATTTAGATTAACAGGCAGAGGATGGAAAGGCCAGAGTTAACGCTCATCCCCATAAATCTCAGAAGGTGATAACGGGCCGTTATGCTGCCGTGATTCTAAGGGCCACTTGTCCGATGCAAACTTCTTTCAGGCTGGTGTCATTTTCCACAAACTTCTTATCTTTCGTGTACGTGTGTGAGCATACATCTCTTTTTCTTGTACGTTGTCAGGGCTGATTAATGAAACGATAATGTACGTACAGTTTCATTTTTTGTGGGTCATTTATATCAATATGCTTACTGCCTACTGAATAATTGATACCTGTCAAAATAGTATATAGCAGATTTTAAACACATTTACTATGCTTTAACGGGTGAATAATGTCTATCATTGGCTTTTCATAAAAAATCGTTTCTGAAAAAATTCAATTTGACAAGCCTTGAAAAATCGATTGTATTTAATTGAAAAATGATGAACAATATCCGCAATAAAAGGAAATCCTCAACGGATATTTCATCTAATTAGGAATATTCAGTAATAGTCTAGGTCAGAAACCAATCTGAAAAATCATTTACTTTAAAAATTACTAAATATCTTCTAGCCAGTAAATTGAAGAATCGTAATGGGAAGGAATCGCAATTTTCAAAAAATACAAATAAAGAGAAACAATTAGGAACAGAAAGAGATAGAGCAGAAATAAATGAGTTAAAAATTAATGGAACAAAAAAGGGTAAAAAACATATTAATAATGCGCGAGGAGAAAATTGTTTAAAGGTAAATAAAACTGGTACAAGAGACAATGGGAGAGAGAATGAGAGAGAGTGAGAAAGAGAGTGAGAGAGAAAAAGTGAATTATGATGCAACGGAGAGGAGAGGAATCGTTAAATAAAAATGCAACATGTGAAAGCCACGTATATGTAGATACATACTGAGAGAGAGAGAGAGAGAGAGAGAGAGAGAGAGAGAGAGAGAGAGA
>CM077108.1:10993235-11005743 GCA_039619505.1 Cimex hemipterus
GTGAGTGAGAGAGAGAGTGACGGAAAGTGAGTGAGTGAGTGAGTGAGAGAGAGAGAGAGAGAGAGAGAGAGTGACGGAAAGTGAGTGAGTGGGTGAGAGAGAGTGACGGAAAGTGAGTGAGTGAGTGAGTGAGAGAGAGAGAGTGACGGAAAGTGAGTGAGTGAGTGAGTGAGAGAGAGAGAGAGAGAGAGAGAGAGAGAGAGAGAGAGAGTCAGAAGACTCATCTCAAGAGAATGACATACAAACTGAGAGGGGAATGGAGGGTTCTGGGAATGTAGAAATTGTTAAAATACCCGCAATTTCGACGCCAGAAAGAGCGAGATTAAACGTATTAAAGAGTTTAAATATCGTAATTCTAAATAGTATTATTGTTATTATTTTTATTTAATGAACAAATATTATTTTTATCAGTTTCCGTTTTGACCCAAACAAAACAGAGGTATCAGAACGATCAACAATATCAGATCAATAACACACCTGTCGTGACTGGATTAATTTTATGTAAATTTGGAGAAGACTCATCCATCCTCGGTTTTCATATCAAAATACGATTTACATTTTTTTCTAAACTTTTTTTACAACTGTAAATATTTATAAATTCTTGAAGGTGATGCATATTATACATTTTGACAGAATGTTGAGCGTTAAATTCCATTGCAGAGGGTTAGAATTTATAGTGTGTATAAATAAATAATACTTTTGTTTTAGACTGTCGTCCAGTTGGAAGGAATCGTCAGGTCATGGTGTGTCTCATGGGCGTTGCACTCCGGAGGAACTTTCAATCACTTGGCTGATGGAGGTGTAATCGTGAACACGTACAAACTAAATCCCATGCAGAAGAAAATTGCAGTAACTCTGCCCAGATTTGGCTTTAGGTAGGTACGTCTAAATTAATTGTCCATGAATAACATTTCACCCAAAGTTCAAAAACTTTGTCGAACTTTTATATTTTTTCGGTAAGCCTGTCAACTACCTTCTTAGCAATAAGAATAACCAGTTATTTTTATGTGTAGAGATTAGTGTCCGTTAATCGATAATTAATCAGATATCGTGAGACGCACACCAGACCGCATCTCACGATATCTTAATAGTTATTTTTATGTTATTAGTTAACAAACAGTAAAATTGTTTTTGCATAGTTGAACATTTACATAATTTTTATAAAGAAAAACGCTTTTTTTTCCTTTCATTTGTTGGATATGAAAATGAAAGAATATTTTGTCATACGATTTTTGTTTTATTTTGGACTTTACAGGCTCAATGAACATAATCAGCAAGAAGCGCCCACGGGTTTACCCTAACCGCGGTAAATCGTCCAAAAAGAGCCCACTTCAAACGTGATTAAATTAACAAAGATATGGCATCCAAAACTTACACACAGAAATTGTCTGATTTCTCCTGGCGAAATCAAATCGTGGTCTCTTTTAAAAACATATTTTAATTACGTATATTAGCTTTACTTGTATGGTGCATTGCGATCAGACAGCCATACTTCAATGTGTCAGTTTATATATCAAACTACCGTCCCTTAATAGAACTAATGTGTGAGGATGATTATTTATATTTTCAAAAAGTGTAGAAATTAATGACAGTTAATAGATAATTATTCAGATAACGTGAGACACCAGACCGCATCTCACGATATCTGAATAATTTTAAAAAAGAATAAAAAGTTTCTATTCTCAAGTATATTCGAGATATATAAACTTTTCCAGTATCTCATAATGTGCAGAAGTTCCTTCAAGTTAGATTATATCTTTCAAAAATCCCATCAGATTCGTCAGTCATTTAAATTGCGACCGTATGTCAACTACAAATTCATTACAAGGTTCCAAAGTTCTTATCTATTGTTTAAGTTAGATATTCTTCCCTCCAAGATCTTCATTATGATGTTGAAACTTCTGTTAAAAAATCGACAAAGTCACACAACATTAAACGAACTATTCTGTAGTGAAAATTTAAACAAGAAAAAGCAAATTTCTAACAGTTAAAATATCAAAATGTCCAACAATTGCAAAATAATTAATTTTATACAGAAGAACTTACTGTTGTAACACTTTTTGATAAGTTTTTCTCAGAAGCTTTTCTCATATAAATTTTTATCGACTAAAATTAAGTTAATTAATTTATTAAGTTTCGTGGCCGGCTTGCTCAAATAAATTCTTTTCAATTAATTAAGGTTATTGTTTGAGATAAAAAAAGTTAACGCCACAAGCGGGATTCGAACCCGGGGCTGCTATACTACATGAGCTATCGTGAATTCGATCCATTCGGACACTATTTACCCATCTCAAGACCACCTTTAGAATTTGAAAAATGACAAAAAGGAGGTAAAATTCGAAAGGTGGGGTTGAGATTGGGAATAACTGTACGAGTGGATCGAATTCACGATAGTGCAAGTGGTAGAGCAGCGGCGTATCTAGCCGAAGATCGTGGGTTCGAATCTAGCTAGTGACACTCACTTTTTTATCTCAACTAAAAACCCTAATTAATTGATATATATTATACATTGAAGTTTGTATTATAAATGAATACTTTCTTTTATAATAAAATTCATCATGAGGATGTAATATCGTATTTTTCAAATTTTAAAATTTACAGTGCACTGCGACAATTGATGGGCTCAATCTGGAAATGCGTGTGTAGGTTTGAGCTTACATAAAACAGACATCAGAAGTGTATTTACGCCTTTCGTCCAACTGTATGCTGGCAAAAACCAACAAAATTTCACTATAATCTTTCATGAATTCAAGAACAAGAATCGCTTTAAAGAAACTTTCTAGCCAATTAATTTTTATTTTAGATGAAAAATAGTGAAACGGAGAAAAAATTTGAAAGGTGGGTTGAGATGGGAATTTGGTGTCTGGGCGGATCCAAGTCACGATAGCAGTGGTCGACAAGCGCGGTATAAGCCGGAGGTTGTGGGTTCGAACCCCGCTTGCGACACTCACTTTTTTATCTCAACTGAAAACTTTAATTAATAGAAAATTATAATATTTACAAGTGCAATCCCACCGTGGTGAATGGGTAAAGGATATTGCCAAAAAATAGCGTTTAATTTTTTTTTGAAAATTTATTTTTGTTTAATTCGCAAATCATTAAATGAATGATTGTACAAGAACAGTATAAAACTGTCTAAATGTAACAAAGTATTGATTATAAATGCCGTTACAAATTAAATGACTATACATTTATTTTTTTAAATGTTGTGAAAATCTACCGACATATATATTTCATCCGTATTCAGATATCGTGAGATGATGTCTGGCGTGATGTCGGTTTCAGAAAAACATTATCTTTATCGTGCCAACGTTTCGATCTTTTACTAAGAACATCCTCAGGGCAGAAAGTGTTTGTCTTCTGTGCAATTGTCTCATTCTTCCGTGTCGCATTGAGAGTGCCAGTCCGCATCTCACGATATCTGAATAATTATTAATTAACGGTCACAAATCTCTACAAATATTTAATGCTTTAATAAATTACGAGAAGTAAATTAATACGTTATATTATCATAAGTAAATTTGATTAATATAAAACATTTTTTGATTTCTAACAAAACAGAAATTATTAACAATGATTCAGATCCATTTATTGGTTTAGGTCAATTTTACCTTGTGCAAATTTCAAGTTTTGATAGAAGAATTTTTTAAAATTTAATTGGTCACAAGTGTTAATGTATTTTAATGTTTAACGGGTAAAAGTATGTACAAACAAAAACAAAAATACTTTATAATGAACTACCTGCATTCACATGCACTCTCTTCTCCCCCGAGGGAAAAAGTGCTTAGTCATTTAGTAATCTGACGTTGAGTTATGACTTTTTTCACTTAGGAAATCTTGACACTTCATTCCGCATAATAAAAAAATCTGTGATACGGTTCAATAAAATTTCATACTATTGTGAAAAACATTAAAAATTTATTCAATCTGCGAATAAGGCGAAATAATTTTACAAATCAGTTTTATATAAACATCGTTATTGCTTGTAGGGTTGGTGTAAAAGATATTAATTTAGATTACGGATTTTAATTAGGTGGTGCGACCGTAAAACTCACTTGAATGATGGTACCGGCTACGTAGCATAGCAAGGTCAGAATGTTTCCCTAATAGGAGGAAATTTCCAAACACGACGAAAATACGGTACATTTTTAGGTGGTGTATTTCGTTTTCTGGGCGAACAGGAAGGCGAAGATAGATAAATCTCCTAGGGAGAGGGAAAAACCGTCGCGTCGCATTGTATCACAAAATTATGCGCGGATTCATGCAGTGCCGTTCATACATTTGGCCGTCACAAGTGATCGGAAATATATGTAAAACGGTCTTCCAATAATGTAATGGGAGGAATTTAATTCAATCCACAGGAACTGAGGGAAACAATTCTAAACCAAACTTGCTCACAGATGTTAAGTGAAATTAAAATTACATATTTTCAGAAAAGTCCAAAACATTTTCAATGAATTTTAACGTGTTTAAAATTTTTCGGGATTTTCTCATATTTTCAGTTTGCACTAACGTGAATCCATTATATTTAATGGTCTACTGAACCAATTACTTTTTTCAATTAATTAATTTTTTGGTAAGAATGTGTGTGTGTGTGTGTGGTGATTAGTCACCTTTAATCGATGATTATTCAGGGATCGTGAGATGCGTTCTGGTGTGACGTAGGCTTTAAAGAAACATTTTCTTTATCGTTTCAACGTTTCGATCTTTATTGAGATCATCTTCGCGGGCGTGGGGTTTACAAGCATTTAAAAGTACGATGCAAAATATATTTTCTTATAATCAATCATATGTAAGGTTGTGATTGAAATGATAAGTTAGTGTTACGAGCAAGATTCGAACGCATGACTTTTGGCTCAAAACGTCGTATTAGAGAGCTTGTTAGAACAGCGGTGTATTGAGCCGTAGGACGGGGGTTCGAATCCGGTCCGTGAGCCTAACTATTTCATTTCAAACCAAATCGTATATAAAAAGATATAATTTAATAGTTTTAAAAATACTGAAATGAAAACGAAATCGGTGGAATACTATTATTACACTAAATTCTAATTATGCTTAAAAATTCAGAGAATTTGAGCTAAACTAACAACACAAATATTTAACAGAATACAATTAAATGAAAGTAATCTAATCAAATTCAAAGTGTGCGTCCCTCTGGCCAAATTCATTGGACGATCCCTATACTTGAGAATTATTTATTATTTCAGATTGATATTGTAAAAATGTACTATGTTTATCAGATTCATGTTTGTTTGAAAAATGAAAAAGTATACATTTAATAAATACATAATAAAACAATAATATAATAAAATATTATGCATTGTATAAATTCCTTTTTTTCTCACATCCTACATGTATTTGTTCCATTTTAAACAACGTTTGTAAAACCCAGGCCCTGAAGATGATCTCAATAAAGATAGAAACATCGACACAAAAAAGAAAAAAAGAAAATGTTTTTCTCAAACCTACATCACACCAGACCGCATTTCGCGATTTCTAAATAATAACCGATTAACGGCCACTAATAAGCACACACTATGTAAGAATTTGTTGTTCTAATCATGAGTTTGTAGAAGTGTGAATTATAAATTGTTATTTAAGATATTTTTGTGAAACCTACATCACAACAGACCGCATCTCACGATATCTGAATAATTATCAATTAACAGTCACTAATCTCTACACATTATAAATTATTATCTGCTCATTTTATGATCTCTGTTTTGCTTGATAAAACGTAATACTTAAGAGACTGCAACCTTCTGTCCTAGAAAGTTCTTATTGAAGAAATACCTGTTTCTGTTAACTTTTTTCTCTTTACTTACTCTTTAAATAACAATATTGCATTTGTTTAAAATAATGGATCAAGATGGTTAAATTACAGAAGAAGTGTACAATGGTTGGCGCTGTGCTCTTCTCCCAAGTCTGTTAATTAGATTCACCTGGCCTTTGCTGGAAATTAATTTTCAAGCTTTCATAGTTTGTGAGTCGGTAAATGGCAAAGGAAAGAGGTCGTGGTACCAACAGCTTCGTACCTGATTTGTGAATTTCTTTAACATCTTCAAATCGACGTAATTCCATTTGGTCTTTGACATAAAACAAACAAGAATATAAGGTACACATTGTTGTTTGAAATTAAACGTAAACAAAATCATTCTGTTATTCTTAAAACGGATTTTTTGTCAGTTCTACTTATTCCACATTTCACCGTAGTTTGACATTTTTAAATCAACTTAAACGATACACTGTAATATGCACAAAAATATTTTCATCATATTCACTGAGTCATAACTTTCATATAATCAAACATAAATGGGAGTAAGCAAAAAGTTGAGTGATCGAGCGGAAAAGAGTGCGTATGGAAGATCAGAATATTTCCTGCTTGCCATGTTGGTTTAGTCTAACGGCAGTGCCGTGAAAGTAATATACGGGTACGAAATAAATTGTAATAATGAGACTGACAGAGTATTTATTAGCGTGAATGGCGAGGGGGAAGGGTGAATATAACGTCGTATTTATGCCGCCTCGACCAATGAAAGCGAGTGAATGTGTGTTCGGGGTCGATGGCGGAATATTGATAAAAGTACCTCATCGACCGTAATCTATTTTAGTTTAATAATGGAGGAATATCAGGTACTCCACCGGCCAAAAGGATTGAGTGTACTGTATGGATGTATTTAATTGGATGAATGTATTTATTTGTATGAATGTAGTGTTTGAACGGGTATAGAATATAGATTTAGTTAGGGGCTGAAATGACCTAGATGTCGTAAAGCCCCAGAAAAATAAAGAAAAAAAATAACGAGGCAGACGAAGTTACACATAGCCTAAGAGTCAAGATAGAAAGTTGAAAGAATTAATAAATGCGTATCCTCAGTAAGTCTGCGCTTATCTGAAATAGTGCATCGAATGTTCTCGAGTGCAGGTGTTTGTTGTGTTTTTGTCCATTGTAAAAGAACTTTCTAACACAAAGGTGTTTATTTGAATGCATCCTCCCTTAATTATAACAGACATTTGATGCTTATTAAAAATTCACAATAGAATAGTTTAAAACAAACAACATGAAAATGAAAAATAAATCAACAGTAACCAAAAAAGCGGAAAAAAACTTTTCAATGCCTGAATAAAAGTAGTACAATAAAAATGGCATTTACTTATTTCACAATTTCACAAAACACAGCAATATCTCCAGTACCATAAAAGCATACTATTCAATTTAAGCCTTGAGCAGCAAAAGAAATTTTGTGTGTGAGTGGTTATGTGAAAGAAGGAGAGAGAGAAAGAAAGAAAGAAATTGAGAGAGAGAGAGAGATGGAGGGAGGGAGGGAGAATGAGGAACATAACAAAAAAGTGGAAAGAGAATATAATGAGAAAGTGTTATTGGCAAATGCGCGTGTCCTTTTGTGTTGAAATAGAGAGTAATCAATCAATCCTGTGAATTTTTGGTTAAATGAACAAAAAAGGTAAATGGCAAAAAGGTAGGAAAATTCAAAAGGTTGGGGTTGAGATTTGAAGTTAGTCTCCAAGTGGATCGAAGTCAAGATCGCACAGGTGGTAGAGTAGCGGAGTATCAAGCCGACGGTCGTGGGTTCGAATCTCGTTTGTGACACTGACTTTTTTATCTCAACTAAAATCCTTAATTCATTGTACGATATTAATTGGTCAAGCGGACCACGAAAAATAGTTAATTTAATGAATTTTAATGAAGCATCCATCACAAAAGTTCTCCTTGGCTGTTTAACTTTTCGCCGAGAAGCAAATAGATTTCACGATATTTGACAAATGGCAAAAAAAAAGAGAACAAATTCAAAAAAGGTGTAAAAATGGGAAATTAGTGTTCGAGTGGGTCGCAATCATGATAGCATAAGTGGTAGAGTAGTGGCGTATCAAGCCGAGCATAGTGGGTTCGAATCTCGCTCGTGACATCGACTTTTTAGCTCAACTAAAAACCTCAATTATTTGAACGATATTACTTGGTCAAGCGGACCACGAATTTAATAAAGGTTAGCATTAAAAAGATATCGCGCAGTAAACAATTTACAAACGAAAAATATAACAACCTCTTATAAATCAAGCATGAACGTTTGAAAACTTTTCGTTTACATTAATTATACAGAAAGAACACTTAATTAAGTGATAATTAGTTAAATTCCTTCTCAATTTATTCACCGATGTGTTTTTCAGTTATCCAGACTGGTTGCGAACTGGGATTCAAATCCAAGTTGAGAACAAGGCCCAGGAGAACGATACGGTTTTAGTTATCGTGCTCTTCAGAGACTTGGCACAGTTCTACCCTAAACACTTCTCTCAGAAATTAACGTAAGTGCAAACATTTACTTTATAACTGGCGATAATTAGCGGTTTCAAATTACTGAAAAGCTATTACTGTTGTGTATATAATCTGACACAAATTGAATTTTTTTATGTGCGTAAATAAACATGTGCCGAAAACTTTGCAAGGTAAAAAGATTGGTTGTTAATATCGATTTGTGCAAAAAAGCCAAAAATTAACATTAATTAACTTAACATTGGTTGTGGAAAGGAGCAAAGCGTGAAACGACATTTAATCAACATCAAAGAGCTTTTCGGCTAAGGTTGAATTAAGCTATCATTGGAACCACTTGTCTATCTCAGTTGTGGGATACTTGAACTTCTGCGATTTTAGAACTTTCTTCATCAAGTCGACCACCCCCGCACTTAGATCACTTTATAGACGAGGAAAGGAAACAGTTTATTTTTCACCTTCCCCTTAGGGGGAAAGGGGAGTAAAACGTTTTCACTACCGAGGTTAGAGGTTAAAACTTACTTGCTGATTTTAACAATTATACCAAACAAGAAACTTCGGTGATTAAGATTATAGCCATTTTGGTCAAATATTGAACTAACTGTACGGATACAATTGACCAATGCTCCAATTCTCAAAACGCTACTATCTAGAAAAATATGGTTCTATATAATTATTTTAACTTATTTAAAAGTTAATTGCGCTGTTTTCGAAAAGTGATATGTAAAAGAAATACATTTGAATATTTAATTATTTAACACTGCCTTCCGAAGTTTGATTTTATAAATTAACCAAAATTTAAATAAATATTGTTTGAGCTTGCCTGGCTTTGGCGGCATTTGGTGCTGAAAGTAACACACTAAGTAATGATTATTTGGAGATCGTGAGTTGAGGTCTGGTGTGGCGTAAGGTTTAGTAAAACTTTTTTTATGGCGCCAATGTTTCGACCTTTATTAAGATCATCTTCAGCGCCTGGGATTTATAAACATAGTTTAAACTATTATTCGGAGATTGTGTGTTTTATCCGAAAAATCATTGACTACCTGTCACTAAACATTATATATTGTTTAAATGATGCAAGCACATGTAAGCTGTGAAAAATTATTTTTATACAATGATAGAAATTATAGATTCACTCAAAGTATTTTTACTCAATCGAAGTTTTTTGTTCTGTGTAGATGTGCCATTATTACGTGTAGTTATTCAGCTATCGTGAGATGCGGTCTGATGTGATGTGTGATAGAGGTTTCGGAAAATCATTTTTTTATGGTGGCAACGTTTAGATCTTTATTGAGATCATCTTCATCATTGATCTGAATAAAGATCGAAACGTTGGCACGATAAAGGAAATGTTTTTCTGAAACCTACATCAGTCCAGACCGCAACTCTCGATTTCCGAATACTCATTGAAAATAAATTTACATATGGGAAACACATTTGTTAAATCACCGACTCTTATTATGACATATTCTTCCATCTTCGAGCGAGTATTATAAGAATGAATTTTCAAATTAGTAGGAAAAAGTTTTTGATTTTCATTTTAAATTTATAAATAAATAGGACGGTTACGGTCGTTATTTTGTTATTTACAAAAGGTTGACGGCAAGAGCTTCGTATTCATAATGCGTTCCAAAATGTTTTTCTGAAACCTGCTTCACACCAGACCGCATCTCACGATATCTGAATAATTATCGATTAACGGTCACTAATATCTACACACACCATGTGCAGTATTGAGAGCGCCAGTGAGATTTAATGTTTTTGTTTTATAAACATTGGATTTTGAAGAAGTGGGGAAGGATGGAGGGGTAGAAAGACATTTTTATATGAGGAATCGACTTTTTCGGAAAAATTCGGCCTTATTATCATTTCAGGATTATACAGACAGAGATAAGTAGAGAAAGGAAAAGCAAATTGTTAGAGAACTAGTCTATGTAGAAACGATAGATGCGTGGAATGCGATGATTGTTTTATGTGTTACACGTTTTGCGTGATGTGATGATGATTATATAAGTATGTTATCGATATTGAATTTGATTGATCATATCTGCGACTGAGTTTATATGTGTCTGTTCTGTTATTGATGCTGTTCATCCAGTCTGTTGCAAACCATTTTTAAAAAGTTACGTTCATGTTTGTTTTGTTCTATTTGTAATATTTTTGGATTGTTCAATTCGAAATTTTGTTGGCGTTCAAATGGCAGGTAGGCAGTGCTGCAAGATTTTTTGGGGGGTTTTTGCAATCATAGATCTCTGTTATCCAGATGTAATAGCGGTGTAAATTGCCGGAAAATTTAAACATGGTTTTGTAAATTACATCAAATTTTATTACTGGTGTGGGATCTTTAATTTTGGAAAGAAATATGTGAACTGTTTTATAAAACAGTAAACTTAAAAAAAAAAACTATAAAACAATAACCACATTTTTTAAAAAATATATGGTAATAACATAAAAATACATGATATGTAAACATAAAACATCAATACAACACTGGCATTTTCAAAAAGACACCCAAGAATCTACAAAACAAACAAATACTTTGCGTGAGTACAAATATGGTGGTATGATCGAATCTAAAATTTCTCGGATTATACAAATTCATTCTTTTATTTTGGGGGGGGGAGAAGTGGTGATAGAAATCTTTTTTTCTATTACCAAAATTACGTCACACCAAACCACACCTCTCGATCACCAAATAACCATTAATTAACGGTCAATTAACCGTAAAATGTCCCTTTTTCCTGAAATAAAATAAAATTCTTATCTGTTGTTTGTATTGTATATTGTTATCTTCTAGTTCCCATCATATCGCCGTTTGTCACAAATCGAAAAAAAAAGCTCTGCGAACGGTCAAGGCTGATATTGACAGCACATTCGCCCAATACATCCATGAGACATCTCCCTTTCCGAGCCCAATAAAACTTTTAATGAAAAAAATATCCATTACTTTCTCACTCCGCACAAAGTATAAATATACGGTCCGAAATATTTACGACTCTGAACTACATGATGAACAATCGGTACTCGCTCTTTTAAGTTACTCCTACCATTTTAATTTGTTTTTGATAATTGCGTTTTTCCATAACGGGTTGTTGCTGCGTCGGTCATGTAGTTTGTTTTCCTCCGGCTAGGACCCACATCAAGCTGACATTTTTACTACTAATATAGATCCCTCTCATTTTTCATATATTTTTCATATTATCGGATCTGCGAAAAATTCTTAAGTTCTTGGACAGTCTATTCTATTCTTTTCACAAGTGCATACTGCTCTTCCCTACGCGCAACCTGGTATGACTTTTGATCATCTATACCAAGGTAGGCCGAGTTACTGGTGATAGTCCATGCAATTTTAGTTGCTTTTTAATTGTTCTTTTTTTGACTGGTTTTTATATTTCATTGTGAAACAGAATTTTCCAGATACATTATTATTGTTCACATGTTCAGCATACGATTATTCGCAGGCCGTGAAATGCGGTCTGGTGTGACGTAACTTTTACATAAAACATTTTCTTTATTGTGCCAAAGTCTTGACCATTGAATGAAACAAATAAAAATGAATCAATGCAATGCTAGAAATTCATTTTTTTCACATCCTATATGAATATGTAAAAGTTAAACAATGTTTATAAATCTCAGGCCCGCAAAGATGATCCCCATATATATCGAAACGTTGGCATGATAAAGGAAATGTAGTCCTAAAGCCTACGCATCTCACGATCTCCAAATAATCATTAACTAACGGTCACTAAATGCCACACATTTATAGTATACATTTTCATCTGTTGTTTTCTAAAATTTCATTAGTCAAAAATTTATAATTGAAATAAATGCAGAATTGCTGCTCCATTGAATATTCTGTTAGGAATTGTGGTGTGCATTTAACCATGTACTGACATTTTAATACTAACATGTAAGCCAATTTTTTTAATCGTTTTTCTAGTTTATTTATTTTTTTTTACGAAGCAGGACTTAGATCTTGGTGCCATTAGGAAACTGGGTTATTTTGCATGATATATTATATTGTCAATTTTTTTAAATTCTACTATTTTTCTGCAACCTAACTGCATATTTTAAATTTTTGGCAAACCATAATATATAGGAAGGGAAATAAGCTTAAAATAAGTACGAGGACCATTATCTGTGATAAAAGACTTGTTTTGAAATATTAATTGTCATGATCTCTCTCTCTCTCTCTCTCTCTCTCTCTCTCTCTCTCTCTCTCTC
>CM077108.1:11006164-11055564 GCA_039619505.1 Cimex hemipterus
GCTCTGTCTCTCTCTCTCTCTCTCTCTCTCTCTCTCTCTCTCTCTCTCTCTCTTTTTCTCAGACTATACTTATATAGACTAGACAAAAACTGGTAATAAGGAAAATTCTGTTGCAAGTAGAATCCTATTTTCCGCAAGACCATTCCGACTAATTTAAACTTGAAATGTAATATTGTCTTTATCCTTGCCTCCGCCTCCGAGGGAATTTAGATGGAAATAAACTTTCAGCAAAGGAATAATTTATATCGCTTATGTTTTATATCGGAGTTCTAGTTTTAGAAACATTAGAAAACGGTTTTTTTTCGTTGATATTGTATTGCAAGAAATAGTCGACACTCTAAGGAATCAAAGCTCTCTTATTTCTTATCCGGTGATGACACTAGCTATTTGGTCCGTGAAAAGATATCGATGCTTGAACGGGAAATCGATTCACCGGTCGTTACACGCGGCCATTCTCTATGCTTTACGCCGTCACATCAACAAGAGCAGACATAAAAGGCAACCTAGCGATTCTGTGTCAGAATCGCAATGCCCGCCGAGGCAATATTTCTCCCTTCCAAACCCAATGTCCCGCTACCTGCTAAAATCCCTTTATAGACTGAAACCTTAATTTTATCTCCCTCCAGACATAACACTTCCAATTTTTCTCACGTAAGAACCACATTCGGACGGATTTGGATCTAATGTCGGATCGTTTTACATTATACAGGGTCGTAAGTATAGAATGTCCCGTCACAAATAAAGTTGTCGGACAAAGAAATCGCTTAATATAAAATATACGAAATTGAATTTTTAGTTTTTGTTCTTGTATCCACACATCGAAAGAGCTAGGTTACGATAAGCAGAATATTATCGGGAACGTCCATACAATGAATTTATGCCGGGTATATTGTCTAATTGATTAGCTTAATCATTATTGCAGTTCAACTTCATTTTTAAATTCGACTTTGAAGGCTAACGATTTTGCCAAGAAACTCAGCATTCTCGAGGCTTTACACCTGGCTAACATGAGCAAAATATTATAACAAATTATTTCATGCCAACAGCATGAAATAATGTTAGTGATGTGACCACTCGAAACGGCTTTCGGGGCGGAGGTTTGGTCAAAATGATGAAGAGTTGGAGAAGGAGGAAGATAGCTGCTTTATTGAGAGGGAAGAAGACCTTACTGTTCGAAACTACGAGAATAATTGTGTGACTACAATCTTCAAACCTATGAAGTGTATACTGAGAACGAATCTGCCGGGCCGTGATGAACGAAGCCAACAGCACCACATTGGATGCTAGGAACGATGACGTGCGGACAAGAAGGAGGAGGTCGAAGTCGAATTCTACCTTTACACTCAAAGGTTCTAACAGTTTTAGGGGTGTTGAGGAGCGCTATCCAGCACCACGGTACCGATTTTCAAAAGCACTATGTTTATGGGAAGTACATTATTGAAATGATTGTTCAGAAGTCGTGAGATCTGGTGTGATGTATGTTTCAGAAAAACATTTTTTATATCGTGCCAACGTTTCGTTCTTTATTGAAATCATCTTCAGGGCCTGGGATTTACAAACATAGTTTACATTTAGAAAATACATATAGAATTTGGAAAAGTGAATTTTCTAAATGTAAACTACGTTCGTATATCCCAGGCCCTGAAGATGATCTCAATAAAAGATCGAAACGTTGGCACGATAAAGAAAATGTTTTTTTTTATACCTACATCACACCAGACCACATCTCACGATATTTGAATAATTATCCGTTAACGGTCACTAATCTCTACATATAAAAACGAGGGTAAAAGACCACTTGCTTAAATCGAGCAAATTTTCTGAATTTAAGGACCATCTAAAAGTAACAAAATATATTTTCAATTCAAATTTAAATACATATTGATTCAACAACGGGTAAGAACTAGATTGGTTTGAGAAATCTGAAATTAAAAAAATGTAAGATTGAACATGGTCACATCAATGCATTAATAATATAATAGATTTTGATCTATTTCCCATCTTAAATATGTACATAAATAGTACAATATCAAACATACAAATAATTATTTATTGTCATTATATTTATAGTAATTTAATAATATTAGGTATTTACAATCATAATATTTATTTGTGGTATAATTTCCGCGTTTCGCGGAGCTGAATAGCTGCAGTGCTCAGGAGTGAACTACTCCAGTCCCTGGTGACCATTGTCTCCACCCATCCATCCGCGTTTCGCACGTTCAAATTGAGCGTCTTTAAAAAAATGATTTTAAAAAATTCTATTCGGAACGTCACGTTGACGGAGGTATCACCAGTTTCACGTTGGCAATTCATACCGATCGACGTGGTTGTAGAAATTCTTCAACCTGATGATGAGCTAAAAGGCTCGAAATCCAGATCGTTGCAAAACAACTTATTGTGAATAGGGACTATCTTTTTAAAAAGGATTGAACACCACACTCACTCCTATCATTTGTCATATCTATTAAAGTAAATTTATTCAATGCAAAAAAATATTTTAATATTTTCTATTAAAGTATTTTTTGAGTATATATGTCTTTGTCTATACAGATATTCTATATCTATATCTTTATCTCACACTTTGAGTTAGTAGAAATACTTTAGTATAAATTCACTTTTCTTTACATCTTTGTATGTATTTGTAAAATTTAAATAATGTTTATAAATTTCAGGCTCTGAAGATGATCTCAATAATGATCGAAACGTTGGCATCATAAAGAAAATGTTTTTCTAAAACCTATGTGTCACCAGACCGCATCTCTCGATCTACAAATAAAAAGAATAAAGTTAATAAAATTATTACAAGAGCAGAACAAATAATGGTTATTTAATGGAATACATCAACTAACATTTTGGGATCATTATTTAAATCAAATATGCCTCTTTTTAATGAAATAAAATTTATCTTATATCTGATTTTTCCTGTTTTGCATAAATTACAAGCAGCTGTAGTAGCAGAGGATGAAACATTTGATCATGTAATAGTTAACTAAACCCGTTTCCCTTGTAATATCTTGAGAGAAACCCGTGGAATATGGGAGAATTTGCATAAAATTACTCTCAGAAAGGTATTATGACCAACAGGGAGGATAGAGTAGCTGTGTTTAAGTCATTCCCTCAGCGGGCGTTTTAACTAAGTTCCGCACAGGCCGGGGTAAAATTATCTCAGTCAATTTGTTGTACTGATGTTTTTATAACGAAGAAAACGACTCACGTCGCGGTTTAACCCAGGGCAATTTGCCTCCGGTTAGTTTCGAATTTTGAATCCCATATTCACAGACTAATGTCACGTCAAAATTTGCTCAACTTTCGCCTCAAGGGGGGAGGGGATATTTATCGAATTGCGTCGAGGCGGCTCAGGCTGTCTCTCCTGAATTGAAACGTAACATTTCCGGCAAGAACGCCTACACACTGATAAACGTACCATCGCGTTTCTCGATTTTAGTCCTGTCGTTCACGAAGGAAAATATTCGCGTAGTTGCCTTGACAAACTTGTATATAAATAAATAAATAAAAAAAAAAAATATATATATATATATATATATACATATATTTTTTTAAGAATAGTAAATTTTTAGTATGTAATATTGAGTTTTTACAACCGTGTTCAGATAGATAACTAAACGTACGATGCATTTGAAATTTTATTGTTTTTGCTTATAGTGGGAAGATCAAAGCCTTATTCTTCACAGGTCAGCTGTCAAAAACGATTTTCAATTCTAGTATATTGAACTTGGTTTAATGATTGTACTAAAAAACACTTTTATGAGTTTGAACGTTTTTAATTAATTTAAAAAGCGTACTTGAAATTTCATTTGAAATGCGTTTAGGAATATTATCTTTATAAGTTTTCGTGTAGTTGCATATTCGTATGTGAATATCACATAGTAACACCAAAATGAGAAGGTTGTGCTTGTTCATAAAATTCGTAACGAGCATGATGTGGATAATTACAGCCCCACTTTCCTTTTATCTGTTTTCAATAAAGTCAATGAAAAATTAATAAACTTTGCTGATAAATGAGCCGTTTTTAAAGGGGTCAGAAAATTACTGACCACCGTCGATACCCTACATTACATAAGACTGAACGTCATAGAAATGTGTAGAGATTAGTGACCGTTTACGGATAATTATTGAGATATCGTGAGATGCGGTCTGGTGTGATGTAGGTATCAGAAAAACATTTTCTTTATCGTGCCAACGTTTCGATGTTTTAGTGAGATCATCTTCATTTTGTATAAGTCGTCGGCTCTTTTCACCTCAAAGAAGCCGACAACTTATACAAAATTGTCTCTTCTATACCCACTTCCTTCCCCACCACTTCAATATCAAACATATATAAACATGAAACAGTAAATTTTCACTGGCACTCTCAACACGACATGGCACAATTACACAGAAGACAAACACTTTGAGTGAGTAGAAATACTTTGATAGAATTTAAAATATAATATTTGCATTGTATAAATTCCATATTCTATATGTATTTTCTAAATGTAAATTATGTTTGTAAATCCCAGGCCCTGAAGATGATCTCAATAAAAGATCGAAACGTTGGCACGATAAAGAAAATGTTTTTCTGATACCTACATCACACCAGACCGCATCTCACGATATCTGAATAATTGAACGTCATAGGTTCAAAAATGCCCTGCTGACTTTGACCTTATCATTCTTGTTTTATTAATTATTAAATTAATTATTAATAAATCTTTCGGTGTAAGTGTTTTTTTCTGGATTGCCTAAGGTCATACTTTCCTGGACGCTATGAAAAAGTATTTGTAAAAAAGACATTCCTCTACCACAATTCCTCTTACTACTTGGTTCAATTCTGGGGCCACTTTTACTAACGTTTTCATCAATTAATTAGTCAGTAAGGTTAACGTTAGATCAACTATCGTCTGGGTTGATGCTTCATTAGTTTGAAGTCCGACTGTACTAAGTCTAAACACGCATGAGTAGTTAGATCAAATAAAAATTCGGACGCATAACAATGGAATGAACAAATGAAAATCAACATGAAAAAATGGTTTTTGTGCGGTTCAACTTCGTTAAAATTGAACCCCTATCTCTAAATATTTGGAGTCCGGAATTGTCTTGGGACGGCTCAGTAAGTATATCGGGGCGGAATATTGATTCCTGCTTGATATGGGAAACTCATACAGATGAACCCATACCGAAATTAAACAAGGATTTTTTTCAACGCGGATACTGACCAATTCTATGAGAAATTCATATAATATTTACACAAGTAATTTTGAAACACTGCTCTAGCATGACCTAGTTTTGTAGGGAAATAGCCCTAACGCTTTCAACGTATTTAGAACGCACAAAAAATTGTTCACATGTTGAACGCAGTATGAATATAATGCTCTTGCCGTCAACGTTTTGTAAAATAACAATATAATGACAGTAACAGTCCTAACAGTCCTACTGTTACCTAATTACCTAAAGGTAAATTGCCATATTTATCTTTTTTTTTAATTAGAATACTTTTTCGTACTAATTTGAGAATTAATTCTTATAATAGCCGCTCGAAGAATGATTGAAGATTATGTCGTAATAGTCGATGGTCTGACAAATGTGTTTCCCACATGAAAACATAATTTTCTATCATTATTCGGAAATCGAGAGGTGCGGTCTGGTGTGATGTAGGTTTCATAAAAACTTTTTATCGTGCCAACGTTTCGGTCTTTTTTGAGATCATCTTCAGGCCCAGAAATTTACAAACATTATTTAAATTGAACAAATACATGTAAGATGTAGAAGAAGTGAATTTATACAATGCAAAAGTATTTTTACTCACTCGAAATGTTAGATAAAAATAAAGATATAGTTATCTATATAGATAAAGATATAGTCACCAAAAAAAAATACTTTCATAGAAAATCTAGAAAAAAAAATTTACAATGAATAAATTCATTTTTTCCACATTGTACATACATTTGTTAAATTTAAACAATGTATAACCCAAGCCCTGAAGATGATCTCGATAAAGATCGAAACGTTGGCACGATAAAGAAAAAATTTTTCTGATACTTACATCACACCAGACCGCATCTCACGATCTTCAAGTAATCATCTCACTATAACATTGCAAAGTTTTGACTAAAGTTGATCTCTTTCCATGGTTAAAGAGAATAAAACTTTATTTTAATAGAGAAACAATGTTTGTTTTTGTTTTGTATTTAATAATTTGTTTAATCCAACTTACAAGAATATATCGGCTTATTTAATTAAACTATATAGAATAAGAATAAATGACAAATATGCCTATTCATTTTTGAGCCGATTATCTTGTAAAATATCATCAACTTTGATAGGTAATTCTCAGCCATTTTGTTGTCCCGATATACTACCATTGTCAGGTCAATGTAGTTAAGAGAAGAAAAAAAGATAACGGACACCGTTCAAAGATTGAGAGAAAGAAGCAAGGACGTGTTTTTATTTTTTTAGACCAATAGATTTTTTGGGAAATGTTAAACTTTAATGGCATTTTCAGTACAGCACAGGCATAATTGTAAATAGTTGAGTCCTTCATCGTTTTATAATTGCCACGACGACAAAGCGATTTAGCCCAGCTTCAAAACACAGATTCCAATACGCATGAATAAACGATTCGACCAGTGTAATATCCGATGGTTTCGTTGATTGTTTTCAGTCAATCGACATTCATCGACCAACCGAATTATTTCTATTCACTGCCTTGAGATAATCAATTAGAAATCTTCTATTGCCTTTCCCGAGGGAATAAAGGAATCGGTGCAATTTTGCAGTTCTCTACTGATCAATTGGTCCACTTTTACAATCGCACGGTATTACTTATAAACAATCAACAAGAGCCTGGACGTAATTTTCGAGACAATTTTTTTTTCGAATGCAAATCAGACACAACGGTAACTATTGAATCGAAATCATTGACCTATGGAAAAAAATCGATTTTTTTTGTTGCAGGAATATACAAGATGAAAATAAATGTAGCAATTATACATTCTGTTTTATTTTTTCAGGGATGGAAGGGATCTGGAATTCAGCGTCCTGGGCCCTGTGGTGAGCGTGATGAGCACTGGTGGTCTCATTCTCACGTCCCAGTTTACGATGCCTGAGGGTTCATTTTGCGGCAGGACGTTTTCCGGCCAGGATTGGGATTTGGATCACTGCAATTCCACGGTGAAGATCAACTCGGAAACAGTTTGTTTTTGTCCGAATCAAGGTGTGTTTGCCGCCTTAGATCCACAACTGCACGCGCCGTACAAGGTCAGAACGATATCTATATATATTAAAAAGTAAGATACTAAGAGTTTCGCTTTCATCGTCGGTTTGTTTTCTTATTACGAATAAGGAAAAACTTACTATTTTTCGTCGGTTGATTTTTTGACTAATAGCTGATAGTAATGCATAACTCTCAACACGACACGCACGAATGGCACACTTACACCGAAGACAAACACTTTGAGCCCTAAAGATGATCTCAATAAAAGATCGAAACGTCGGCACGATAAAGAAAATGTTTTTCCGAAACCTACATCACACCAGACCGCATCTCACGATAGCTGAATAAGTAATGCATAACGAGCACGGTGTTTCTATGCTTCTCGGAATAAATAACTTATTCGATTTTGGCCGTCGAGAGCGTTGTATAACCAAATATAAGGAACGAAGGAACCAATTTTTGCAAAAATAAAAATTTACTCAATTGCGAATTTGATTAAAACCGTGCAAAGATGGAATTATGTATTTAAACAGAACGTGTGATAAATGCAGATGTCAATCATTTAGAAATGAACTATAAATGATAAATCTGCCAATATTTTTGTTTTTCCTACGAAGGTAATATTTTTTTTTTTTAAATGGCCTCATGAACTAAGCATATCTAGCCAGACTGCTGTATATATTTATTCCGTAATTCGATTTTTGGGGGAAGGGTATCTTGAAAAAAGGGCCAGGGGTGACGGCGGGAATCGAACCCGCGACCGCGGGGTCTACTAGCCGAGAGTCTCTCACGCTAACCACTCGGCTACCGCGGCCCCCTAAAAAAATGATAGAAACGAGAATAAAAAATTATCTACCCTCCAAAAGTTTAAACTGAATCACAATTAGGAGGGAATCCTGTGTAACATTTTCCTTTCTAAAAGTTACTTTTTACTTATATAATTTAATATATGAATGATGCAATTGATATATTTTTCATTAACAATATGCTTTAAAATACATGTTTTTTCGAACCATACACATTTCCCTCAAAAGAAACAGCAGTTTTATTCTCCAATTAAAAAAATATTAAAACTTTAACTGTGCGCTATAGAGGAATAAAGTAATTAGCTTATCAATAAATAAGTTTTTTTAATTTTTTTAATAAGTTTTTAAAGCTCGTAATAAAACACGTGTATTAAATTCTCTGACCTTGTAGTCCTACACAAAAATAGTCAGATCCAAGACGATTTATGAAGTATCTATAGTTGCACGAAATTGAACGCACTCACCACCTTTTTTATAAATACATTAAAAGGAGAGCAGTAATTAAAGAAAATGAATCAGTGAAGGCATGAAATCTAGATCTTACCAAAATAGTTAAATCAGATATCTGTGCCATATCAAAGATTTTGAAAAGCAATCTCACAAAAATTAATGTAAATAGGTCAAAATAGAAGGTAAAACGGAAAAAGAAAATCCTTGAGTTTGTCCATGTTGTAAAGATGGAACATGGCGACGGACATAACAGGACCTATGATGACCGCATTACCTTCAGACCCACTACAACAATTTTTATACCTGGAGTAGCAAGAAAACGCCAAAAAACAATTTGAAGTATGGGACTTTTCAGAAGAGATTGTTAACTTAACCACTTTACTCCATTTTGCAAGACCAGTTATAAAACTTTCGGGTTTACTCTCAGTTATTCATAATTATAGACCTGTATGTGTACCAACAGCTAAATCAAAAGCAGACACTAGATTAATATAATATTATTGAATTTATTTTTATTAGAAATACATTATTTACTTTCACTAGATTTCGTGGTCCGCTTGACCAAATGATACATTTGAATTAATTATTCTGTATTTAAGGTATTGGTTGAAATAAAAATGTCTCAAAAGGCAGGTTTTACTTAAATATTTTTCACTGATTAATTAAGGTTTTTAGTTGAGATTAATAAAAGTTATTGGCAAGAGCTGGATTCGAACCTACGATCTTCGGCAAGATACGCCGCTGCTCTACCTTTTTGCGATATTTCGCTTTTTTATGCGTATCTAGTAGAAGATCGTGGGTTCGAATACCGTTGGTGACATTGACGTTTTTTCATCTCAGCTAAAAACCTAAATTAATCTTAATACATTAATTGGTCAATCGGAATGAATTTGAAGAATTAAATGACGTACACTTCATTAAATTTCTCCGATGCCATTTCATTTGTCGTCGAGAATCCAATCCGATTGAACGGCATTTGAAATATGGCAAAAAGGAGGGAAAATTCAAAAAGGTGTGGTTGAGATAGGAAGTTGATGTCCAAGTAGATCATGATTATTTTTTTATTTGAAATTGTGATTATTTCCATTATTTCCATGATCGCAATAATGCCCCGAGCGTGGATAGTCGGTGGTCTTGTTTCAAAATTGCTCGAAAAAATCATATACAACATAAGAACGAAAAGACGATATTGTATAAGTAAGAAAAAATATACCCAGATGTCAAGCTGTGTCATAAAAATAAAACAACTAAAACAAAAATCTTCCCCTTCCAGCAAATAAATAACAATAATTACGCGTAAAAATGTTAGCAATACATGCCTTACTAACAAACGTAAAACGATTATCTTTAACTGTAAAACAAGAAACGAAAAGATAAAACATAAATAGGTCACGCAACCGAAATTGTTATTACCTTATTTTAGGTTTCGTGGTCCGCTTGACTAAATAAATCCTTTTCAATTATTTAAGGATTTGGTTGAGAAAGAAAAGTCATATAAAACGGCAAAAAAGGAGGGAAAATTCAAAAGGTGGGGTTTGGATGAGAGGTTAGTGTCCGATTGGAACGAATTCACGATTGCTCAAGTGGTAGAGCAGCGGCATAGTTAGCCGAAGGACGTGAGTTCGAATCCCGCTTGTGACACTGACTTTTTTATCTCAACCAATACATTAAATACAGATTAATTAATTGAAAGGTATTACTTTTGGTCAAGCGGGCCACGAAAACTAGTCAAAATAAGAAGTTAAAGTATATCTTCACTAAAGCTCTACGTGGCCCGGTGAATATTGAACTTGAAATTAATATATAATTTTTTACACGGTTAACAAATGTAAACATTTACATAGAATATTAAAAATTACTTTTACCATCATGAATTTATTTGTTTAGCTATGTTGTCGCTGTAAATCTTTACGTTATAATTATAATTCTCTATTTGCCGCTCTGCTAATTTGCCTGCGATAGTTGATGAATTACTGTTTGCTTCGAAACCGAATATTAAGTTGAATCTTCTAAAAGGGTTCTTTCTGAATGAAAATTTACAATTTTTTTTTTTTTTTTTTGCGTTTGCACAAAAATGTATATTTCAAATAATTTTTGGGGAAAAAACCCGTAGAAAGTTTAAAAAAAAACATAAAATATTCAATATCTGCCAAAGTTTGGGAATCGGAATGAGGTTTTTTTTAAATTTCAGTTGAGGCATAGAATATCCGGGTGAAATTAAAGCATTGAATATAGAAACACTCTGTTTATAGAAAATAAAAAAATATCCCTACCAAAAATTATTATAAATTTTCTATAATAATTATTACAACTATTATTTATATTAATTACAAGAGTGCAAAAAATAACTATTATATATCTGGATTAAACTGATCACTCATTTTATAAGCACAAATCTGCACACGCATATACAGAGTCCTTAAAAGATTAAATATGCAAATATTATGGTGTTATTAATGACACCATTATTATTATTTGCTATTTCTTGTAATTTAGGATAAAGTTCGGATTTGCGCTTGGCTTTGCGTGTTAGGATAACCAGATAGTAGTTTCAGTTTCAAAGTAGGATGAACGGGTCTCAACTAATCTAAAGCCGTAAATTAAATATGGTCGAACAGAAAATTTTTTATATGGTAAATAGATATTTATATTCGTTAAACTTGTAAATCTTTAGAAATAGTTGAATGTTTTTTGTTTCGTTTTTAACGATTTGTTTGTTTTTTACAACTGCATTCTTCGATGCAACAAGTAAAACAGATAGTATTTACATATAAACTTTTTAAAGTTGGCGTGAAAACTTGAGCAATTACCATCGAGTGATGGTAGCCATTAGTACTTCAATACGATGAGTGAGATGTATTCCTTTGTCGATGCTAAGGTTGCCGCGGGGCCATCGACGCTTCAGTCTTCTATTGGGATTGTTCGGTAATGTGGTGCATGACAGGTTGTTGATGAAAGGGTTCGGATAATGGAGCAGTTTGCAGTGGAACGTTTTGTGCGATGTTGGGCTAGCTCGGTAACAACAGGGACGTATAAGTCAGTATGGATGGTGTGGTTAGATACATAGAAAGGGGCTTGTACTATCGTTCGGAGGATTTTAGATTGGAGGGATTGGATTCGATTGAGGTTGGAACGCTTAGCAGTACAATAAAGTTCCATTCCCTATGTCCAAATTAAAAGTTTTCTCTTGTTTGTTAGTGAGAGTTTTGATTAAACGTCGTTTAAACATGGAAAATGTTGTATTACAGTCTGTGCGCTTGGGTTCCACATCAGTCGTTTGTCCAGGTAGAGTCCGAGGTATCGTACATGGTTCGCAATCGGGATGGGAATGTTGTTGAGGTATACTGGTGGGAGTGTTTTCTTGTTTATAAAAATTCTTGTAAATATTATGTTCGTTGATTTGGTTTCATTGATCTTGATCCTCCACCGACGGAGCCAGCATTCTAGGGCGTTTAGGCGATTTTGAAGATTACGAGAAGCAGTGACAGGATCTTTATCAGGAGAAAGGATTGAAATATCATCGGCAAAGGTGAAGGTAATAGTATTCGGTTGCGTAGGTAGGTCGGATGTATAAATTGAATATAGGAAAGGAGCGAGCACACTGCCCTGTGGGACACCTGAAAGAATAGGATGGATAGATGACAATAAATTTTTGTGAGATTCTTGGAAGAAACGATCGTTAAGATAGGATTTAAGGATAAGGTAATAGGTTGCCGGTAGGATGTTCTTGAGCTTCCACCGCAGCCATGGGTGCTATACTCAGTCAAAAGCTTGGTGTATGTCCAAGAACACACCCGGGCAATACTGCTTTAGCTCAAGGGATGAGGAAATAACGTCGATTATGCGATGTGCTTGTTGTACAGTTGAGTGGCAAATCCGAAAGCCAAATTGGTGATGAGGAATTGTATTTTTAGGAATTTCCTTGAACAATCGGTTCAGTAGAAGCTTTTCTTTAATGTGCATAAATAAGTATTTTGCCATTAATGTGCAAAAGACTGATGGGTCGGTAGGAAGGTGATTTGGTTTCTTCGGTTTTGGGAGCATCCTGATAGAACAAAATTTCCAACAGGTAGGGAAATGGGATATACATAGGAATGAGTTGACTAGATAGGTTACAAAGATAACGGCTTTTTTATGTAGTTGGGATAGGATGTTGAGAGTGATTAAGTCATAACCTTGACTTTTTGACATGGATATGTCTTACGGCTGGGGGTCAGTCCGAAAGTGTAACACGGAAAATGTTACCATGCGCGACGCGATTGATTCTTATGATGGGACGCGATTGATTCTTATGACATGACGCGATTTACGCTTTTGACGCATGTGACGCGACGCGATCAATTCCTATGACGCGACGCGATTGATTCTTATGGCGTGAAGCGATTGACGCTTATGACGCGACGCTCACGACGCCTGTGACACGACGCTGTTGCAATGAGCTTCCAAATAAAAACGATCCTCAAATTAATAAATAAGCGTTCCCTGATAATTTGCGAGTGTGTTTGAGTAGCCATCATAAGACATGTCCATGTACAGATGTATCTGCATGCAGTGTAGATTACATTTTTTTAATTTTCTTTTTTCCATCCGTAACCAGTTGAATGTGAATTCTTTAAATTTCCTATATTCTGATTTTTTTTTTTTTTCCAATTCACAATATAACTCACTAGTTTTCGTGGTCTGATTGACCAATTACAATTGGCAGAAAGGAAGGGAAATTTCAAAGATGGGGTTGAGATGGGAAGTGGATCGAGTTCACGATTGCTCAATCGTAGACCGGCGGTCGAAGATCGTGGGTTCGAATCCCGCTCGTGTCACGGAATATTTTATCTCAAAGAAAAATCTTAATTAATTGATAGTTCACAATATAATAGTAAGAATCATATCAGGAACATCAAGGTAATATTGCCATATGTCGAAGTTTTAAAATTATTTGTGACGAAAAAGATTTAATCATTAGATTCGATTAAGAAAATAAAAAAACATTGTAATAACAAAAAATTTATTTTCTATACTCACATTAAACTAAAAGACACTCACTTATTGAAACAATCAGCATGAGCAAAAATATGTAACAAAATTATTTTCAAAATATACGTTTTGCGTAACGTTTATCTATGTAATTTCTGCAGTAATTTGAAACTTGTAGCGCTATCACTTTCTCAACCTCTTCAACGGAAGACGGCTTAACAGCACTAATTAATTATGTAAAATCCTTCTTTCGCAACTAACTTGGTGGTTGTTTTGAGGAAAGGACCTTGAGGTAAATTATTTTAAGTACATTGCGAAGTCGTAATTGTACGTGTCATGAAAAGTACAAACAGTCTGAATTTATGTGGACGTTTTTCGTTATACTCTCGTGTTTACGTAGACATTAGATTTACATACCATATTTGGTATGTTAAGTTACAATCGATGCCTAAGAAAATTGTACTTATTGGACCGCCTTGGACGGCGTCGTGGCGAAAAATCACAATATTTTACATTAAAAATGTTTTATGTTTTTTCTCAATTAAAATTCCATGGGCTATGCCGAGATTCGAACTTTAAACCGCTATTACGGCAAATAAGGGATATGCTTCCTAACCACTCGGCCACCGATATTTCCTATACATTAGCAGATTTTTAATGATGGTTATCGATATATGAAAATTATTACCTACTCCTCAAATTACCTACATAAACGATATAAAAAACATATATTTCTTGTTTATGAAAATAGAAAAATAAGGAATGTGTTTGTTTTCAGAGGGCGGAATTAAAATGGAAGCCATCTTTGAGTGTCATGGTCGGCTGTATTTGCTGCCTATCTTTGTCCATTCTCACTGTGGTCCTCCTAGCAGTGAGACTTTGGAAGCATAACTCTTGCCTTCTGTTTCTGAAGCTCCAATGTTCAACAGCCATCGCCGCAACTATGACCATATTCGTCTACACCGCTAAGGAAAACGTTCCTCAGGTGAGTACTTTTTACACGCACACGAACACAAAGTTGGGACCGAAATAGGCTATCTGACTTCATTTTTTTACCTCTTTCCCATCCGTTGGAAAGTTTGATTAATAACACGGCCGCGAACGAGAACTGTAATCGGAGCCTCCCCCTCACTCCGAAGATATCCAAAGTTGGAACCGTGTCTGGAAAACTTTCTGAATTAATCCCCATGGAAAGTTGCAACTCGAGAAAACATCGGTGGCACTTGCTAAGCCAAATGCGTCTCGGTACTTCGTCCTGCCACGGTTGGTTGCACTCATTTTGTATTCAATCAAATTACTTTCATATTCAAAATTTCTGGTTACCAAATATGATATATAGATATTAGAAATACTCAAAACATTCTCAGACAAAAGATATTTAAATCTCTTGAAAATGATAAATTTGGTCTGCTAATTTTAAGAAGTGTCGAACTACTGAACATATTTGAGTGACATCCGATCTATTTGGGGCCGGATGATAACATGGTAATCGTATGGTCAGTATAGAATGATATACCAGTGACGGATATTATATGTCAACATCTGAAATAGCTGAAAGATCTCTTAGCTCAGGAGGTAGATCCAATCCAAAGCATGTTCAATATCACGGAAGACCTCTAGAGCATTCTTTCTTCTCAAGGGCAGATGTAGGATAGAATAAGCAGTATCGAAAGCTTATGTAAAGATAATGGCGTAAGTAAGGTGTCACAACAATACGGACTGTTAGCAACGACGTCATATACGTCCACCTGATATAAAGGATCTGACCCATGCTTGAGGGTAGAAGTAGGCTAGGTAGGATTTGAAAATGATGAAATGTATAAATGTTGCTACATGGATGATCGTAGTATAACTATACACTGAAAAAGCAAAAACAAAAAGCAAATGACAGTTCTTTTCTTTGTGATTTCAGCTTCTACTCGTGAGGTATTGCTTCACTAATAATTTTGGTTAAATATGAGTTACTACTCAAATAACTCGTTTAAAAGTACAATTTCATTGGGCGGGGTGCGTATTGCCCGTCTAAAAGAAAAAAGGAAGAAGAAGAATTGTACATCATATTATTCTTAAGTAAAATTTCTTGTAGATGTTTGTATTATAACTAAAACCTCTTTAACAACATGATAACATGTGTATGGTGTTTAGTAACAATTAGCCAATGATTATTCGGAAATCGTGAGATGCGGTCTGGTGTGATGTAGGTCTGAGAAAAACATTTCCTTTATCCTGCAACGTTTCGATATATATTGAGATCATCTTCAGAGCCTGGGTTTTATAAACATTGTTTAAATTTTACAAATGCATGTAGTATGTGAAAAAATGAATTTATACAATGCTTGAAATTTTAGATTCAATCAAAATATTTGTACATGTTCAATTACAAATCTCAAGCCCTGAAGATGATCTCAACAAGGATGGAAACGTTGGCATCATAAAGTAACTGTTTTTCTGAAACCTACATCACACCAGACCGCATCTCACGATCATTCATCACACAAAATGCATTTATATAATTTAAAAAAATTTTAGATTAAAAAATGAATTTATAAAATAATATAAAATTTTAGATTAAAAAAAGAGTGGATTTATACTATGCTAAAAATTTTTAGAGCAAAAAAGAGAGAAAAAATGAATTTATATAAATTTTATATTTAAAAAAAATATCTATTTGTATAATTATAGCAATGTATATATTTTTTTTCATTTTTACATCGTAAATTTTGTATCATTGTATAAATTTATTTTTTCTCCATCCATGCCAAATGATATAAAATTTTGGATAAAAATGATGGATTTATATACTGATGGAATTTTTTTAGATTAAAATAAGAGCGAAAAAAATACATTCATATAATGATAGAAAATTTACGATGTAAAAAAGAAATAAATTTATACATTACTATCATTGTACAGATAGATATTTTTTGAAATATGGAATTTTCTATCACTATATAAGTACATTTTTTTTTCTATTTTTTGCTCTAAAAAATTTTTCCATTGTATAACGTCATTCTTTTAATGTAAAATTTTCTACTATTATACAAAATCATTATTTTAAGCTGAAATTTTCTAGGTTTGTATAAGTTCATTCTTTTTAAATCTAAAATTTTTAATTATTATGTAAATTCATTTTTTTAAATCTAAAATTTTCTAGTATCGTATAAATTCATTTTTTGTATTCTAAAATTTTCTAGCATTGGGTAAATTCAGTTTGTACATCCCGCGTGTATTTTTAAAATTAAAATAATGTTTATAAATCCGAGTCCCTGAAAATGATCTGAATAAAGACCGAAAAGTTGGCACGATAAAGAAAATGGTTTTCTAAAACCTACTTCACCAGACCACAGCTCACGATCTCCGTTTAATAATGTATTGCTTTTAAAGTATTTTATATTAAAGAATCAATATTTACTACGTTTTCTTCAAACTGCTGGCTGGCAATAAATTTATCACATAATATGGTTATTTAAAACGCACATTAATAAATCGAACAAATTAACCAAATTCTGGTGTACCATTTATTATATCTTATTTATCTCAAATTTTTATTTATTTGAATGCGGGATGTTAATTATAAAAATAGAATCAGTTTAAAACAAAGGCGTTCTGAATATGCAATACGGTTATGCTGATGTGTGTCACGCATTTAGCATGAGGTTGATTGACGCTTTTGTAACTCAACATCTCGACAATGTATTTGTCAAAAACGTCTTGACGTACAAATAATCAAAATCCCAATTTCATCTCTGAGTAATCTTAGTACAACTTTCTTATTAACGTAATGTTTGTTTAATATGTGATTTATTTCGGTCCATATTACTTTGTTATTATTCCAAAATTTTAATTAAGTAGCCCCGTTTTTTTTTCTTTATTTGGTTTTTCTTCCCGTCATTTTATGTTTTTTATGTTACATGCTTTATATTTATGTTTTATATTACGCGAGGTAAAATTCCCTAATTGTACAAGAAAGTGTGAAACTGGAAAAAAATAAAGATGATACGAAAGCTGAGCTTGCTCCATGAAAGGTTGGTAAACGAAAAATCAACCCTTCTTTCACCCTCTGCCTAGAAATAATAGGTCTGAAATTGGAACGCGACCGGCCGAGGGTTAAAAACAAAATACTTCTATATGGTGAAGTAAACGTTTCAGAAATATGGAGGCAATTGATTTGCCTCGCTACGCTTATAGTCCTGACTCCTGTCATTCGCGAGTTGCTCATGGTATGCACATTTTATTTATTGTTTTAATTGCCACAGCCCTAAATTTATATACAACGTTTTGTCATTTCGCCTGTAAATTGTAATTCTGCCTTAAATTTAAAAATAAAATTTCCAATTTTTTTAAAATCTACTTAATGCATAAATTATCCTGTTAAAAAGGCTTTTTTGACAATCTTTTATGTCGTAATAATGGAAATTCTTTCTATAACAATGTTTCTTTTTTCTTTTTCAGTCGTCTTACATGTACGTTTCACTTGGACTCCAGTTCTTCATTCTTCTCGCGATTTCGTCCCAATTGGCCAAACTCATTTTGGTCTATTCAGAAGTCGTCAAACTACCCATGGTCAAATATTTAAAGCAGACAGTTATCATCATAATATCAGGTAAATATCAATAAAATAGTGATAGAGAAGTAAAAATAATGATAGTAAATAAATATATTTTTACTTATTAATTCACTACTTTTGTGGTCCGATCGGGATTTAGTTGAGATGAAAAAAAATGGCTCGAGAGGGATTCGAACCCTCGAACTTCGGCTAAATACGCCGCTGCTCTACCTTTTTGCGATATTGCTCTACCTTATGCGATGCTACGTGAACTATCGTGACCTCGATCCACTCGGACATCAATTTCCTATCTCAACCCCATTGGCTCATGCCATTGATTTTTTTCATCTCAACTAAAAACCTTAATTAATTGTCATTATTAGTTACTTAACGATGTAAAATTAGTGAAGATTGTACACCAGAAGTCTTCCGATTAGCTGATGATACAAGCGTTATTAGAAACTCTGCTATAATATTTTAAAAATATAATTAGATAACATATGCGTCTTTGTTATCTATAAATTCCACAATGGTCAATAAAGAAAATATTAATTTATAACATTTCCAGCGACTGGTGTTTGGAAAGTCTTAAAATTTTAGAAATATTAGCTGTTATGATATATCTAAAATCAACAAATGTTCACAGCCGCATGTAACCCCACATGTAGTTCATCCCCCATTGTACTGGACGAACGTATTTATTAGCGTGAGTGGTTTAGCATGCATGGGTACGACAGTGACTAAATCGAGTAATTCACAGGCCCATCGATTTAGGATAGTGATAATACATTTGTAGTATGATTGTGCGAAGGGTCGACAGCGTAACGATTGTAGTAATACTATCGAGATTCTGCGTCCTTTCTAGTATGATCGTATTTATTAGCGCGAGAGGCCTTGTGGAAGTTGAGGCTTAAGGAGGAATATCGAATACTCCACAGGCGCTTCTAACAAACTTAGGATTAGTTTTATGGATAAGTGGAATTTGTACATACCGTTTGAATGACTAGCGAGAATGAAAGGAGGTCGGCAGGATTAGAACCGTCTTATCGACCTCCATTTTAGTTGTAATGTTACGAAACTAGGTTTATTAGTATAACTGTGTGTCAAATACTTCAATTTACTACATGTAGAGGGATACAAAGAGAAATGCAACAAAAACCGTAAGGTCCGATGAGTAGCCAATTAGAATGAACTTATCATGTAGAATGTGCAGATTTTTCAAAATGTGAGAACGATATACACGTCAATGACCGAAGCAGTTAGCCGGTCGAAAAAAAATTGCTGTTTCCAAGTTGAATTCACTACTTTGTCTACGTTAGTAAAAGCCTACAATTTTCAAAACGAACTCAGCGTTGATTTTTTTATACTGTATATCGCACTGTTCGAAAGATCTGTTATCACGTAATTAAGAATTGTGTAAATATAAATATAGATAAAAGTTCTACAGTATAAAAAGACATAAATAAATTAGGATCATCTGTATAATAAAACAACACCAATTTTTGTACACTAATGAGTATCTTCACAATTTGAAATAGTGATGAATAAAAAATAAAATTTCTTATCGTATCCCGCTATCGTATAGACTTAGATAAAACCATTTAGGTAAAAAATTTGAAACAAAATAGAAGTTTCGAAGAAGTAGAAAACAGCTAAACTAAAAACAAAGATCGGAGATTAGCTCACCGTGTATAAAAGGAAAACACATACTAAACACCAAATGAAATAAAACAACATTCAACCAACCCATTGATTAGCAGTGTCAGAGCAAAAGAGCGCTACAATGATAATATCCCGAAGAAGGAAACTAGTTCAACCAAAGGAATTAAAGTTAGGCCCCTATAAGATCAAGACCTATCCCACCTTCAAATTCCTGGGAGTAACTATCGACCGCAAAATCCTATGGAAACCATACATGGAGCACGTCGAGAAGAATGTTGAAAAAGCAACGAATATTTTAAGATGTACTTCTACAGTTAAGTATGGATCCCACCCAAGCATTGGGTTAATGATGTACCGTGCCCTTATTCTGGCACGCATTGATTATGGGTCGATAGTCTACGGCAGTGCAGCCAAATCCCACCGAAAAAAACTTGAAACGATCCAACACAGGGCAATAAGGCTCTGCCTTGGGGCATTAGGATCTTCACCTACGGATTCCCTAAAGGTAGAAGCCAATACGGAACCACTGCATCTAAGAAGGAATCGACTAGCAACAAAATTCCTAGCTACTCGTATTCACGATCCCAAACATCCTGTAGTTATGGGACTGGATGCCTTGGCGTTCACTGCCCTTAGTGATCCTCACAAACACCCTAGAGTTACGCCACCTTTACTTGAAACCCATATGAAAATGAAAAGCATCTCTCTGGGAAAAAATCATCCGCTCGACAAACACGAAACTCCATTGGCTTATTCCACTCTTCGAACCTAAGGTTATAACGTGCCTACAGGAATTGAAAGGTGAACAGGACTACATTAAGGTCTGTTTCGAGACTTGTAAAAGCCCGCTGGCTACGGTAGTCTATACAGATGACTCAAAATCCCAGTATGGTATGGGGTAGGGGCCGCAATATTGACAAAATAAAAGTTCCAAAGTTTAAGACAATGTGGTATAGACAATATCTTCTAGCACTTTTGAAAGAATATATAATATAGCAATATAACTATATCTACAATGACAATTAATTAATGTTTTTAGTTGAGATGAAAAAAATTAATGGGACGAGCGGAATTCGAACACACGACCTTCTACTAGATACTCCGCTGCTCCACCACTTGAGCTATCGTGACTTCGATCAACTCATATTAACGTCCTATCTCAACTCCACCTTATCAGTTTTCCCTCCTTTTGCCATTTTTCATTTCAACTAAAAATCTTAATTAATTGTCATGTATTAATTGCTCAAATGGACAACGAAACCAGTGAATTAATATTTAAAATATTTATATAATATATGCAATAGTACATTACCGCGTATGTAGAAAACCGTTGCTCGATATGTCCCACCTAACACTCCTTGGCTCTTCATAGGGAGCGTGTAGGAAACCTGGCTGGTGTCAATGTGTAGTGTGAAAGTGTCGATGGCGGAATATTAAGTGTCCCATCGAACATCAATTAGATTTGTTATTATGTGTAGTGGGTGATAGGGGAATTTCGACTACTCAACCTCCCTAATTGATTGAATGGTATGTAAATAAGAGAGATTTATTTAAGAATGAGTGTGAGTGTTGGATCTAATAACTGCATGCGTTGCGTGGTGTATTTACCTAGCTGTTGAAACCACCGAGGTGGGTGATTCTCCAGGCCTGCCGGTAATTGACTGGAAATTACGAAAGCTGGATTGCCCGAGAACTGCGAGAAGTGGTATCTTCCAAAATCCATTTGGATTGAATTAATTTTGAATTATGAAAACTTGGTACTGTGGCTCTACAATTTTTTTATAATCTTTTATCGTTGAAAATGGTTAAAGTTATTTATCTTTCATACGTATTACCTTTTCCCCAATATAATAATTGCAGCAGGATCACATAAAATTTTAAAGAATCTTTCCTCGCTTCATTTGTCTGCCGATAGAATATTATGTACACCGTATTTTTACTTTTCACGTAATTCTTTTGTGTATTAGATATCTTTATAATAATTAGAAAACTTGGAAAAATTGGGAAAATTTTAGATGATATTATTTTCTGGGGCGGAGGACGTAAATTGAAACAAAAGATCTTATAAAAAAACAATAATTGAAATTTTTTTTGAATGTGTTTATAAGCATAAATCCCTCTGATTTTGCATTTTCATAAATTTTTTTTACAAGCTACAGTTGAAATTTTCGAGGAATGATTATTTCCATTACTACCTCAATAATGTGTGGATAGTCGGCCTTGTTTCAAAATTGTTGGAAAAAAGCATATAAAACATAAGAACATAAAGACGTTTCGATATTGTTTCAGTAAGAAGAAAATATACTTACATATCAAGCTGCGTCATAAAAATAATAAAATGCGAAAAAAAATGTTCGCCTTTGAGCAAATAAATAACAATAATGGCGCGTAAAAATGTTACCAATACATGCCTTACTAACAAACTTAAAACGATTAACTTTAATGTAAAAAAAAAAAAGAAAAGACAACACCAGAAATTGTTATAACATTTGTTTATGTTTCGGTTAGGAAAAAGTCATGTAAAATGGCAAAAAGGAGGGAAAATTCAAAAGGTGGGGTTTGGATGGGAGGTTAGTGTCCGAGTGGATCGAAATCACGATTGCTCAAGTGGTAGAGCAGCGGCATAGTTAGCCGAAGGTCGTGAGTTCGAATCCCGCTCATGACACGGACTTTTTTATCTCAACCAATACATTAAATATAGATTAATTAATTGAATTAATTAATTAACCTTTGGTCAAGCGGGCCACGAAAACTAGTGAAAATAAGAAGTTAAAGTATATCTTCACTAAAGCTCTACGTGGCCCGGTGAATATTGAACTTGAAATTAATATATAATTTTTTACACGGTTAACAAATGTAAACATTTACTTACAATATTGAAAATTACTTTTACCATATACCACAGATGTCATTGCCTTTTTTTCTCGAACAAAACCTTAATTAATAGAAAAAAATAATTGAAAAATGTTTAGTAATTTTTTGACAAAAGTTTTAAAATTGTTCTATCGAACACTATTAAAAGCTATACCAACCTATTATATATTATATATATATATATATATATATATATATAAGTGAAATAACTTCTTTGGTCGAATGTGTTTTTAAAAACTTTTATTCAAAGAAATTACAAGTAATCTGATATACATTCAGAAACTTTATGAATCTAAGACAAATCTCTTCGATATGCGTTCGGGAAAATCTGGCTTAAGACTAACTTGTATTATAATTAAAATCGTTATAATATCTCTAGAGTGGGAGAGAGTGCTGATGACAATTCTAGGAGCAACACGTGCATCCTAGCATTGTCATCGCATTATTTATTTCGCACAATGTTTATACTCGTATATAACTTGTATATATGATATATATATATATAGTATTCAGCTGGATTTTAACCCTTTTCCTTCCCAATTAAAGCTAAACTGAAGAATGCCCTCGCTTTTTGCCTCGAACATACTTTGGTTATTGTAACGCACAGAAAAATGTTACTTAATGTCAGAAAATAGAAAGGTTTCCATTAAAATATCTGAAATTATGGTTTTTTTAACGATATTATTTCAACTACGAGATTTTATCCTCATTATACCGGTTTTTTTTAAAAAAGCCCATCCAGCAGCCATGCATTTGAACGCTGAACAGTCATGAGCGCCGTGACGATGCCAAAACCCCTGCGGCCAGTGATGTCGCACCATTAAACCGTTAAAAATGTTTTTACGTAGGAAGCGCAGCAAACTGGTTTATGTTCGTTTATAGATTCTTCTCATTTTTCCCATTTTGAACTGCTACGTTCAACAGAAAAACATTTATTCTATACATTTCATACGATCTTCTGAATGCGATGTTGAACTTTCGTACGTCAGTCGGGTCACGCTATGCTCGTTGTTTATTGTTCAAGAAACAGAGATTTGGCATCGCGCCATTTGGGTTGTTTTTCGGATCAAAGCATGAAACAGAAACTCATTTAACAACAGACGAATATAAGCCGAGTTCACACCATGCTATTTTCAATTTATCTAATAGTACAGCATTTGGTCGTTCATATTTTACTCTCCTAAAACAATTTATTCGAAGAATGTTTCTTTTTTTGTCTAATTCTGATATAATGGAATTAAAATGTTAATGAAATAGCAAGTTATTTAGAGATAATTTATATTTGGACAAAATGGCTACCTAATCAAAAATCAAAGTCGTAACTCGAAATAAGTAAATATGACGAAGATGTGGACTATATTCTAGATGCAAAGAGATCCTGTCAAGATCCGCTAAATTTCCATTGCTCTTACAAGCATTGTGGCTGAGTGATATTTTGCCAGAACAAGTTGATTACTTTAACAAAGTATGTGTAAGACGAAGCTGGATTAATGTGAAACAGTAGAAACTAGTGATAACAGATAAACTCAGTAAATTAGTTGGTAGAGTTCGTAGAGCATCCACAAGGAATAGACTCGTGTTGAATAATTTAGTAAACTCAAAATACAAACAAATGGGTTTCTTGTACATTAGATGATTTGCAACCCCAAAGTTAAACTTTAACGATAAGTCTGTGGCCGAAACTGTTAAGGTTTTGACACGGCTACTCATTACTTTAAGGTAAAGAACCAGGATTCGAAACACAGCCACTAATTTACTTAAAAATTTGCATTAACTTACAAGTAGTGTTTTTAAATTCAGGACCCGGGAGTTTAAACTAGTTGAAAAAATTTAAACATGCAGGCAAAAATTTTGGTCTAAAGTAATTAAAATAAATCCTTTTTGGTACTCCGGCGGCACAAAACCGTTATGGGGAGAGATCGTAAGTCCTTGGAATTAATCCCTGAACTGATCTTGGGCAAACCGGCCAAGTTTTTCTGTTTAAAGTTATATATCCACCCAGGGGCACCATTGCGCACTTAATGTGGAACTACGGTGACATTGGTTGGTACAGTGTGGGAGATGCAGCCTGAAAAGGCGAGCTTCATGTCCTCGTTCACATACGTTACTCTATCCTTGAGACCTCTCTCAACCCTTGGATGCAAGGAAACCAGGCGCAAAAGGGAGTGGCAACCTCTCTAAAACCAAACTGGATACGTGTCGGCCTCCGGGTTGGTAAGGGACGGCGGGTGCTTTAGTAGATGCACACGAGGGTTAGTGTACCAGATCCTTTCTGCTTAAACGGGGGAGGGTGCATAACCGTCTGTACTAAGGGATAGCAGAAATGCAAGCGGGAGAAGTCGAAATGTCGGCAGCATGCTGCATGATGACGTTGGCTTCTACACAGAACCTCACGGAAGAAGCAGATTTTCCATGCGCGGAGGTGATTCGCTCCTAACTTGAGAATGAAACGTGGGTAAGGCCTGACGTCTAGGTGCGCAAGCTAAAGAACCTCAATGCTACATAGCATAAATGTTCCAGCCCTGCTACATTGCCTAAAATTATAGCTAAAGAAATTAAAATTAATTAGAATTCCTTTAAAATAGGGAATTTTCTGTTACAAGCCGGCAGCACTTTTAAAATCATGTTACCTGGACAAAAAAGATGTCTGGAAATGCTTGGAATCGTTGGGAGATTTCAGGGACTATATTGCAAACTGGAGGTCCTGTACTCTGGACAGGTAAAAAGGCTTACAAACTGAACAAAAGTTGTGCTTTTCAGAATTCCTGCCCGAATCAACCTGCAGCCTAACAATTTAAAATTTTAACTTAAACTGAGACCTAAGGTACCCTGTATAATTTTTCTCCAAAAAAGTTAAAATTTCAAACTGGACTAAAAAATATTGAACACGTATTTTTTAGTTTTATAGCGACATTTGTTGAAGATAAATTCAACCGGGCCATCTACAACGGACGCCCTGTATATATAAATGTATACGTATGTATATTCGCATTCACCCCTCCCCCTAAAAGAACTCTATATTATTCGGTTGCAGATTTAAACCTAGGACATTCTCTCTAGTAACTTACTTTTATTTTCCAGACGTCACACATTCATCCCAGATTACTCGATATTGCTCCGCGCGAGTTTAAACAACCCCTTTCTTTTACTAGAATAAATTACAATCATTCCAATAAACTAGCAGAAACACAACACCGGATAACAAACATGGAATTCTGGTCACTGTGGGATATTACGCGGGATGGAGTTGAAAATAAACCATCGGCACAATCTGTAGACCATAGCTGTATGATGAACTAGTCAAATACTCTTTCAACTAAAGTTTTAAAATTTTCACTAGTTACTTTATAGTGTGTCCAGTTTTATATTAAAAAAACTGAAGATTTTTTTCGGAGTAATTTTATTGGATTTAGGCTTTAAACAAATAAGTGTGTGTTAAACCAAATAAACATTAAAACGGTCGCAAATGTTTGTAATCGATACATTCGAATATTCTGTACTGTTTTTAATGTTATTACGTCGTTTTTTATTGTTCCGATTTATGGTGTGCATTTTTTTTCAGGACTTTGCGGAGTTTGTGTCCTGAGCTGCGTCGTCGTCTATGATTACACGAAGGATAAGGGCTGGTGGTGGCTCAAATCGGGTACGACAATGTTTTACATAACTACGTCATATGCGGGCGTGCTTCTCGCCCTATACGTTTTCATAGTCGCCGACTTGAGCTGCAAATTGGTCTCCCTTGTGAAAAAAGAGGCCAAAGGAGGAAAAAGAGTCGTCCTCAGAAGGTAATTTTCTTTGCATTTTCTAGGCTCTATATTTTGAATTTTCACCCTTGGATCAATCTAAAAATGATTCATTTGAAACGACTTTATGATATATGCATTATTTCATCAATTCTTCTTGATTTACATACTTATGTAGGTCGGTTTTAGAATAGTAGAAAATACCAAATAAGAAAGAAGATGATTTCATAAAAAGTAGTAAAGTCATACCACAAAAATGTAAGTTTTTAAATGATTGATTTTAATTTGCCTGTGAAAATTAATTCATAATGTTAATCGTAATTATAGAGTGCATTTTTTCAAAATATTTTTCTTATTCGCAGAAACAGTTTGTTCTGCCTTCAAGAAAGTGCGTATTGTTTTATAAAGGCCGAAGCTTTTACAGTAGATAATCCGAATCCACGCTTTTGCCATCTTTCAGAGTGCAGATTGTTTCATGAATAAATATGCTTCCTCACTCTTAAACCCAAATATCGAATAAAATGACAAACTTTATAGGGGTAAACACGATTTATTCAATAAACAAAACTTATATATTCCACCAAAATGTATTTGTTGTCCAGAAATATGAAACACGATAAAAAAACTAATTATAAAAGCAACGTGTGTTCTATGTGAATGGAAGAAATAATGTAAAGAAAGATCCAATTCCAAAAGAATATTTAATAATAGAAAGACACACAATCGGTCTTTTCTTAATCTAACTTTCCGCAACACTGATTATTCAGATATCGTGAGATGCGGTCTGGTGTGATATTATGATTGTATTTTATTTTGCATTGTATAAATTCACTTTTCCACATCCTATATGTATTTTCTAAATGTAAACTATGTTTGTAAATCCCAGGCCCTGAAGATGATCTCAATAAAAGATCGAAACGTTGGCACGATAAAGAAAATGTTTTTCTGATACCTACATCACACCAGACCGCATCTCACGTTATCAGAATAATTATCTATTGTCACTGATCTCTACACATTTCCGCAACACATTAATTCTTTTTTTGGACTTACTGGTACTATTCCTTTTTAATGATTTAAACGTTAACTTATTTCAGTAATTCATTGAAGGTTCTATTGGCAAAATCAGGTCTAATCCGAATAGCACAGGAGCAGCCGAATAGAACAGGTCAACCAAACTACTAATTTTCATTGAGACCCTAATGAGTCAGTCAGGTTGGTTAAATCAACACAGTGGTCAACGCTAGAAGCTTTTCATTAATTGCCGTCCTTTAGCAGTTAAGCGCGCTGTTGACGTGAATACAAAGTCTGCAAGTGAAGACGTTTGCGATTACTTGCTAAATGCCTCGTTCTTTTGCACTTAGGTCAGGATCAGGCGATGAAGTGTTTTGTAAAAGTTTTTTTTTATTCCTTAAACGTACAGTAAAAGAACGACTTTGTTTATTTTCAGGTAATTAGAGACAAGTTAGGATGGTCGGTTAAAAATTAGAGTTAGTGTCAGACAAAAACGGAGGTCTGTTCATACGAGAGTCCAATGGTACCGCTCAAAAATCTGACAAGGGGAAGACGTGGTTGTTGTATCACGGCTTAGCATTAAAATGTTTTACTGATTCTACGCTCAATAATATCGACCCTCCCCTGGTTTCACTAAAGAAAATTTGGAAAATTGAAATTTTCCGTTTTTTAATGTTTTTAATTATTCGTTTGGATCAGTTCAGCTGTTTGAATAATTTTTTCAAGTCGATTGCAATGAAAATATATTAAAAGCTATCAAAGTTTATCAATTACTAAAGGTTTTTAGTTGAGATAAAAAAAGTCAATGGCACGAGCGGGACTCGAACCCACGATCTTTGGCTAGATACGCCGCTGCTCTACCACTTGAGCTATAGGGACCTCGATCCACTCGGACATGAACTTCCTACTTCAACCCCCAACTTTCGGGATTTCCCGCTTTTTTGCCATTTTTGAAAAGGGGGGAAAAGTTAAATAGTTGGGTTCAGATAGGAATGAAAGAATAAACTGGCCGAAACATTACCAACACATTGTTTCCCTTTGTCGGCTATTTTCACCACAAAGAAGCCGACGACTTATAGGAAATAGTCTCCTCTACACCCACTTTCTCCCCCCCCTTCAAAATCCAACATATACAAACATTAAACATTAAAATCTCTCTGGCACTCTCAACTCGACAAGCAAGAATGGCAAAATTACACAGAAGACAAACACTTTGAGTGAATAGAAATACTTTGATAGAATATAGAATATATTTTGCTGCATTGTATTTTTTAAATGTAAACTAGGTTTGTAAATCCCCGGCCCTGAAGATGATCTCAATAAAAGATAGAAACGTCGGCACGATAAAGAAAATGTTTTTCTGATGCCTACATCACCCCAGACCGCATCTCACGATATCTGAATAATTATCAGTATTTATATATGTTCAGTTGCTCTTATCATTTGTCACCTTTTTAAACAGTCGAATAATAAACGTGGAGTTTTTGTTTTCCATTTTTTCAAGCAGAAATAATTCAAACGAGTTTTTCCTTTGGCAACGTATTTTTGACAATTAGGAAATGACTTAAATCCTAATATTGCCTTAAGATAAATTTGCGGTCGATTGTCTCCCGTTTAAAAAGTGCTCGGCAAAAAGTATAGCTTCGGGATAAATAAATCGTATTCGGCAAAGGAAATCCTCCACCTTGGCGCCCACGGACTGGGTGAAGATTATAAATCGCTTTGGGTTATAAACGACCCGGCACTTGGTACCCAGTGATAAAAAAATTTAGGACACAACAATTCATCGTTGGCAATAAAATAGGCCGAAACTTTTGAAACTGAAATAATTTGATTGAGCCATAAAGAACAAATTTCTCTTTTAAAAAATTCGTCAATTACTAAAATGGCAAAATTGAATTGCATATATTCTAAGGGACTGATAAGAAAAGGGTTTTATTTCATTTCTGATAGCTTATTAACCAACTTTAAGAGGTTTTGTATAAAAAGATAATTTGTTCCCAAGTAAAAGTTAATTTGAAGAAATAAAATTTTTAGAATCATCATTACCCTTAGGTTCATTAGATTTCGTGATCCGATCGGGCAACTTCTTTTAATTAATTAATCTTTATGCAAGTTACTCGTTGAGATAATAAAATCAATGTTACGAGCGGGATTCGAACCCATGGCATTCGGCTATATACGCCGCTGCTCGTCCACTATAGCTATCGTGACCTCGATCCCCTTGGGCATCTTCTGTCCCTCATTTGTCCCCGTCAATCGAATACATTACGAGATATTTGAAAAATTGTCTGGCTATAACAAAAATTTCAATTGTCCGGGTTTCATTAAATTTACCTTGCACACCACTTAATTGTTTTAATTTTCAATACGATTATACAATTATATAATGTTCCAGTTATCGATGTTTTTAAATTGCAGAATAGCAAAAACGGCCTACACTAGTGTGTAGAAATTAGTGACCGTTAATCGATAATTATTCAGATATCGTGAGATGCGTTCTGGTGTGACATAGATTTAAGAAAAACATTTCCTTATCGTGCCAACGTTTCGATATTTATTGAGATCATCTTCAGAGCTCAAAGTGTTTGTCTTCTGTGTACTTGTACCATTCTTACGTGTCGTGTTGAGAGTGCACGCTCAGAAAACGTTTTTTTGAAACCTACATCACACCACAGCGCATCTCAGGATATCTGAAAAATTGGCCTACTCTTGTTTCATAGGACAAATTCATAAAAATGATACAGCGAATTAATCATATTGCTAGAAATGTTAATTATACACATATTCACTGCCAATTCACAAAGAGCCACCTAGTTTTTGCACCAAAGAAGTGGTAAAAATATTGGAAATGAATACTTTCTCAGTTTTTTAAGTCAAACCTGAGATGGTTCTTATTTTTAAGAAACATTGACTCCAAATAATACGGATTTTTTTCGAATACTTTCCAAGCTTCACCTATCATCAGTAAATAAAAAAAGTTCTGGAACATATGACGACATGTTTTATATAAACTTTAAATAGAGCTGTGGAGTTCATGGAAAAAAACCGGTCACTCTCTGTCCGATTTTTGAGTAATTATTTTAAGAAAGAAAAGCTGCTACAACCTCTGAAATTGGTAGGAAAAGTTAAATTTCCGTGATGAGGAAACAATTTTTGCATTTTCCTAAATTGGGAAAAGGAGTGATCGGTCATTTTTTCATGAATATGTATAAAAACATACAACCAAATCGAAAATTGAATTGAAACATTAAAATTTCCTATCGATTGCCATAAGGTGGATTAGAACGTTTTCCTGCTTCAACATATTAACTTCAAATTTTCGTTAAAAGTGCATAAATTAACACGTTCTCTAACTTTTGTATTTACTGATGATAAAATATAACAATAAAAATGCTTATTATTATTCAGATATCGTGAGATGCGGTTTGGTGTGAAGTAGATTGTGCCAATGTTTCCATCTTTGTTGAGGTCATCTTCAGTGCATGGGATTTATAAACATTGTTTAAATTATACAAATATATTTAACATGTGAAAAAAAATGAATTTATACAATGCTAGAAATTTTACGTTCAATCCGCGTATTGTTGCTCATTAAATTACAAATCTCAAGCCGTGAAGAATGATTTCTTTTAGATGGTCCTTAAATTCCGAAAATACATAGGACAAGGGGGTAGAGAAATAAAAACGAGGTTATTCAGATATCCTGAGATGCGGTCTGGTGTGATGTAGGTATCAGAAAAACATTTTCTTTACCGTGCCAACGTTTCGATCGTTTATTGAGATCATCTTCAAGGCCTGGAATTTACAAACATAGTTTACATTTAGAAAATAAATATAGAATTTGGAAACGTGAATTTTCTAAATGTAAACTACGTTCGTATATACCAGGCCCTGAAGATGATCTCAATAAAAGATCGAAACGTTGGCGCGATAAAGAAAATGTTTTTTTGATACCTACATCACATCAGACCGCATCTCACGATATCTGAATAATTATCCGTTGACAGTCACTAATCTCTACACATTAAAAATGCTACATTGTTCAGTGTAAAATTTTTTAAACATTGAGACTTAGCACAGGCCTGATACTTAAAACGATGAGAAAACATGAATTTTCTAAGTTGGCCATTTTTCATATAAAAATCAGGTGGTCTTTATTATTATTTTTTAAAATTTAAGTAAGGCACCGTAAATAACAGTCCTTGAAGGCTTGTAGTTCTTTGTTTTAAACTGTAATAAGCCAAAAGTTAATCAAAAGGCAAATTACTCAACTCTTTCATTTTAAAAAATGCTATCTATGCATTTGAATCAATTCGTGCCGACATACCTAACTTGTACCCACCGTGTAACAGCTACAACTGTACAGGACAGGGGATGTATCTATTTTTTATTTCATTTTTTTACGAGGAGTCGCAACAGCAAAGGTCATATAAACCCCCTAGGGTGCCTGTGTTTTTGATTTTTGACATGGATATGTCTTACGGGTAGGGGTCAGCCCGAAAGTTTAACACGGAAATTGTTACCACGACCGTGCGTCGGTGCACTGTTTAGCAAGGATACGCGAGAACGAACTGGTTGGCAGGTGTTTTTAAAGTCGCGACGCGATTGACGCTTATGACGCGACGCGATTGACGCTGACGCGACGCGATTGTCGCTTTTGACGTATGTGACGCGACGCGGTGGACGCCTGTGACGCGACGCGGTTGTAATGAGCTTCCAAATAAAAACGATCCTCAAATTTTTTTTCTCGATTTTCTTTTTTTAAGTTTGTCGGATTCGAACTCCAGACCCCTTACAGTTAGCCACTGTTAATGAGAGTTTACAAAATATAATACAGGTTAGAACTTAACAAAAGGAATAAATTGGTCTGATGTAATTAACTCTTATTTAAGAATAAAAAACCAAAAACAGCTGTTAAATTCAAGGCTGCCATGTTTGCTACCTATGCCCTATCGGAGAGAAAAGTGACTACATTTTCGACCTAACACCTAACATCGGCACTGGCTTGATTGATTCGATCAAATTTAACAAGCCGACAAGTCACGTTAGCATTTTTTTCTATATAACAGGACACCAGAGTTGACAAGGTTACTACAATACAAAGATCGTAAATGCCCCTAACATATCCAACGACCTGAACACAATAGTAATAACAATTATTAAAATAATCTAAATTAGTTGAATATTTCGATGAAATACTTTTGTAAATGTTTTGCCGTCGACCCAACTGTCTTATGTTAAAAGCAGTTCAAATAAGTTTTGAAAATTTACCTTATTTTTAGTGGACAATAGAAATAAAAGCTTACTCTATATTCATAGAACATATTTATCACAAAAAATAGACCGAATTATTCATGTAGGTAGAAAATTCTACCATGAGTGGAAATAAAACGATATAATTCTTTCTATTTTTAAATTTTTCATAACAAATCCAAAGGGTATTTGTAAAATTGTATTTTACATATGTCGCAATAGGAAAATGTACGTGACATATTCATGGTTTTGAAACGTAAAACATAACTACTGAGAGCTATAAATCACACTCTAACGCACTTTGTAATTTACTATATAAATAAATAAATAAATATATATATATATATATATATATATATATATATAATTAATTGTCTGGGATATCAGTTTATATCCCTCACCAAAGAATCCAAGATTTATATGTACAACTTATATCTATATGTTAAGATTTGTCAAATATTCTGTCTACTTGTAATATCCCTATTTATATTCCCGATAAAATTCCTTAAATAAGGACTTCATAATATACAATACCTTCCTTAAAAAAGCATGGAAATTTTCAAACGAGAAAGCAGTTACGTTATTTTTTTCAGGGTCGGCTTGATTAAAAGATCAGTTGTGATTCTCATCGTGACTGTGGTAATGGCTACTTCCAGTATCATCTACGCCAACAATCCTACTTCGACCAACCAGAGCGTGTTCAGCGTATCAAGCAGTGCCATGGTGAGGCGTTCTTTTCATTACAATAACATTTAAAATATATAATAACTTTTTAATTGTTTTTAATAATTACGATTTTTTTTTTTGCTTATTGCCGATCCGCAGGGCTTCACGATTTTAACCTGCTATGTCGTCATGAGTGAAAACTCGCCAAAGAATATGAAATTGCTCAAAAGGCTGCAGCTCCTCGGAACGGAAGAAATTTATAGCTCAGCGTCAGACAATAGCTGTAAGTTGAAACATTTTATGGTTTGTTTATGTTTGTTTTTCAATTTTTTAATTCAGTAAAGTAAAATAAATCTATATAGAATGGCTAAACTACGAATACGAACCCCTTGGACTTGGGTCAAACTACTGAACAATATTTTTTTAATGTTATTAAATATATTGGCTTATGTCGGAATTTCAAATGAAAAAAAATCAATATTAAATTCTTATACCAGTCGTCATATTTCATCTAATTAATTATTTAAATTAATTATAATTTTTATCCAAAGTATTGGTTGGGACGAAAAAGGTGGTGTCAAGATGGTTTTCATCTCAACAAACACCATAAATAAACAGTATAATTGATTTTTATTTAATGTGTAGTGATTATTGGCCGTTAATCACACAATTATTAGTTCTTTTTCTGCCTTTCAGCGTTCATTGTGCATGTATTTCAGGATTATTTGCTTTCACAATATTTCATTATATTTAAATATTTAAAGCATTTTAATACGACGTTTTATCTATGGGCTTCAAAAATTTGAACTGTTTAGACAGGAGTCGCTCGGGTTTTTCTTTTCAGTTTCTTCTCGCCGGTGAATGGTGGTTTGCTTCAATCGGTCTGCAACAATAAATAAATATCATAAAACCACATAAAACATCATTTTTGAGATTGTTGAGTTTGCTGACCAGAAAGTTTTTTCATTTTGTTGGTTCGTCATTTAGTACTTTTTCGTTTGTGTTGTAAATTATAATTTCGAGTGTGATTCTGTCAAATGTGACGTAGGTTTTAGAAAAACATCTTCTTTTTCGTGCCAACGTTTCGATCTTTATTGAGATCATCTTCAGGGCCTGGGATTTACAAATACAGTCTACATTTAGAAAATACATACATAAACTCGTTTGAATTATTTCTGCTTGAAAAAGTGGAAAACAAAAACTCCACATTTATTATTCGACTGTTTAAAAATGTGACAAATGATAAGATCAACTGAACATATATAAATACTGATAATTATTCAGATATCGTGAGATGCGGTCTGGTGTGATGTAGGCATCAGAAAAACGTTTTCTTTATCGTGCCAACGTTTCGATCTTTTATTGGGATCATCTTCAGGGCCTCGGATTTACAAACGTAGTTTACATTTAGAAAATACAATATAGAAGTTGGAAAAGAGAATTTATACAATGCAGCAAAATATATTCTATATTCTAGCAAAGGATTTCTACTCATCTAAAGTGTTTGTTTACTGCGTAATTCTGTCATACTTGTGTGTTGTGTTGAGAGTGCCAGTGGGATATTGCTGTTTTATGTTTATATACGTTTGAAGATGAAGTGATCTTCTGAAGATGATGACTAAAAAAAAAAAAAAAAAAAAAAAAAAAAAAAGAATTCTCCAATTCTGCACGTATAAGTAACATCAGACGTTTTTTACGCAATCTTTCTGCATGCCACAAATTTGTAACTTTTTTTTTTGAATGGCACACTCAACACGACATGGCACAATTACACAGGAGACAAACACTTTGAGCCCTGAAGATGATCTGGGTTAGGAAGTTTGGATAGAGAAACATTTTTATTTGAGGAGTCGGAGGAAAAATCGGTAATGGTTCAGCCTGGTTATCTTTTCAGGATGTTATAAAGAAAGGAAAGCCAAATTGTTGGAAAAACCAGTCTATATAGCAATGATTTACGTGTGGAAGTTTTATTGTTTTATATGCTATATTATATGTTTTGGGTGATATGATGGCGATATATGTATGCTATCGATATGGAATTTGGTTACTGATAGTAGCATAGTGTTTTTTCTTTTCTTAGTATGAAAATTTTAGATAATAGAAATAGATAAAACATAAAGCCAAGGAAATGTAAATGTGCAATGGTAAACCAGCAAGGGAAGACTTTGTGTTTTAGGTTCTAAAATGAAAAAATATTCCCTTCAAAAACCGACCAGCGGTCTCGCCTGAAGGAAAGATGGTTGGGAGGTATTTTTATCCCATTTATTTGAAATCCCTTACTTATACAAATTCGATTAAGCTAAAGCGTTTGTCCGCCGCTATGGGGTCTTCCTCTGGTACGGCGGGGTGGGGGAAAGGGGAGAAAAAGTAGCGTAGCTATGACTTAGTTAAATGTGTATGTTCTGGAATTGGTGCTGTGTTTACGTTTGTTTTTGTAAATCATTTCTAGAAAGTTACGTTTAAGTTTTAAAACGATTGGATGATTCAAGTAATCCGAACGAATAATCAAAACACCTCGATCGATCGCCGAGGAAATTGGGTAAAGAATTACATAAATTATGTAAATCTATTAGGTCTTCAAAAATTAGGCATTCTACAAGAGTTTGCCTCACGAATATAAGAACATCGTAAAGAATACCTGTGATGGTAATCTCTGAGCAATTTAATACCGTGTATACATAGTATATGCTTCATTCTATGCCTTGTGAAGAATATTTTATCATGATAGGATTTTCTCGCAAAAGAAATCCACGACATTCGTAAAGTCTACGTTTGTGAAAGTCTACGTGCAATAGGGGAATAAATCACCTGTAAAGATGCTTGTGTGTCGCTGATGTCGTCTAAAAAGTGTCATCGCCATTTTTGAGAATTTATGTATGGTTTTTTCAAGAATAAGTGTATTATGGTTTTTTGACAAATAGTAATTTTTTTTTATCTTGCTAATAAATTAATTTATCTTCGTAGACAAAATACGTCCAAAACAACGCAACTAATGAGATTGTGTGTCGTTGTAAAACTGTAATTTGTGTAGACATATTTAATATTTTATCGTAGATATTCCTAGTAACCTGAAAAAAAAAACATTTACTGAGATAGGAGATCGGACGTCAATAACCACTTGTTTGTGACTATGACATTTTCAAAAAATATGTCCGCCACAGGTTGATCAACACTTGCTCCTGTGTAGAAAACAATAGAGCAAAAACATTTCCAACTGTTTTACACAATTTTGACACAAACTGTTCACTTTTTTATTTCTCCGATTTCCGTAGTGCTATATCTATGAAAACCTATTTATCGAGAAGATCGGTGGTTGTATGAGCATTTCTTCGGTAATCAAACGCTATTCGAAAAATTATCAAGTGATTAATTTTTAATTAGACATCATTAAAGAAATATAAAGCTCTGTTCGTTTAAAACTGTTGCAAATTTAATTCTGTAAATTATAATGTCAACGCATAGAAAATTTATTTTATATTGGCGATCGTCACATTCGCTATCGCAGCTCTTTAATGTTAAGTAATCTTTAATCAAAATTTTGGTTCAGATAAAAAAAGTCAATGTCACGAGCGGGATTCGAACCTACGACGGCTCATTTCGCCGCTGCTGTACCAATCTACCGTAGGTCGTGGGTTCCAATCCTGCTTGTGGCACTGACTTTTTTATCTCAACTGAGTCCTTACATAAAAAGAATAGATAATTGAAATAATGTACAAAATATAAAACAAAACCTTATGGATATTTAATTATACGCCTACTATCTAATTACTGTACAGTCAATAATAAATTTTATGAAATGAAACATGAATGAAATGATGAAATGAAAAATCCGTTTCATGTAAATCAAGTTTAACATAAATCCAATACGTTTAGTAGTCTACAGACCAAATTACTTTTTTCAATTAATTTAAGTAAGGTTTATAGTTACGAGCAGGATTTGAACCCACGATCTTCGGCTAAATACGCCGCTGCTCTATCAATTGAACTATCGTGAACCTCGATTCACTCACAGTCAACTTTCCATTGATATCCCAACTTTTAAATTTCCCTCCTTTTTGCTGTTTTTAAACCAAAACCTTAATTGAAGATTAATTAATTTTTAGTCACACTAATAATTATTTGTGAACATCAAACAACTTCGGATCAGGTTTAAGCACGTACTGAATACCATAACCTATGTGTAAAAACCGATGTTTATTATAGATTTCAATGAAAGCTTGATGGGATTTACATTGTAATACTCTTAAGGTATTACTAAACATACCACGTATCAGAAAATCATGAAAGTAGAAAAAGTTTCCTTAACGTTTTGAGTATCATTTTTTTAAATCTGTTTTCAAATAAGGAAATGTTTTGCTTTGCTTTTTTCACTATGAGATAAATTAGAAATGAAAATCATGGCGCTGAAAATGACATCAATAAAGCCCGAAACGCGGCCGGATAAAGGAAATATTTGTCCCGAAACCTACATCCCACAAGACCGCATCTCACGATTTATGAATGATCAGGTTAATAAATGTCAAATAAAAGTGAAAATCCTTATATCCCATTTTTTGATAATTCTGCTAACTGTAATTGCAAATATTTATCCGAAAAATACTTTTTTGAATAACAAAAAAGTGGTTTTATGATTACTCTCTCTTTCCTGGTTGACCGTCCAGATAATTAAGCTTAATACAGGCTACCGATTTGTAGACTCTCTATTCTACATCGACAATTTGTTAACGTGTTATTATTGTTATTTAAAGTCAGAATGGTGTCTATCCTAAAAATATTTCTAAACGGTCGCACATCGTTTACATAATACACTAACTGGATTGTCGTAAATAGTTTTTGACCAGTATTTTGACTGTCCGTATTTAAGCCACGACCAATATCATTAGGAGGCCGAATAGCCGATCGGTTTGCCATATTATCATGGTTTTGGTCACGCAAATTATTGGCACATTTAGTATTCAAAAAACGTGGGACGCTAAAGATGGCAACAACCTTTCAACAAACCTAAAAATCTAGGTATAGTCATCCGAGTGTTCAAAAAAAATTATTCAGATATCGTGAGATGCGGTCTGGTGTGATGTAGGTATCAGAAAAACATTTTCTTTATCGTGCCAACGTTTCGATCTTTTATTGAGATCATCTTCAGGGCTCAAAGTGTTTGTCTTCTGTGTAATTGTGCCATGTCGTGTTGAGAGTGCCATTCAAAAAAAAGTTACAAATTTGTGGCATGCAGAAAGATTGCTTAAAAAACGTCTGATGTTACTTATACGTGCAGAATTGGAGAATTCTTTTTTTTTTTTAGTCTGCGCATTATCCACCGGAAAATAATTAATTACGAAGCCAAACTTCTTATCAAATCAAAATGTGGGGAGAAACCTCTGACCCGGTCCCCAGAGGGGCGCCAACCCTGCCGGACCCAACCACCCAGGAAGAGAAACGTGCCAAGTAATAAAAACCGTACAATTGTGAAAACGGAGGGTGAAATAAAAAATTAATTTATTTTAAACTATTTTCAAACAACAGATCGTAAAACATACTCGAGGAAACACAACTCAAAAAGTGAACCAGTAAATAATTTTTGAATCAAAATGCGGCCAAACGCTGGAGCATATTTATGCTCGGGTAGGGTCATTTTTCAAATACGCGCCAGAAACAACAACTGCAAAAAGCTAATTCCACTATGTTCCTCAGTCTGTTATGGATAATTGCATAAAGCAACCAATCCCCTAGGAGTAAGAGAAATTTAAGACTACAGAGATGCATGTTCATGCCGAAGAGGAAGAGCGATTTCTGAGAAAGGAGGAAAACAAAAAGTCAAGATTTCATTTATCATTTTTCAAAGAGAATTTACAAATAGCGAATATTAATCTGTATCTGTATATTCCAATCTTTTTAATTCTTCGATTCCAAAAGATTACGGGTTCTTACTTTCCTACGTCATCTCAAGGTAGATCGATAGATATCACCTGGTTAAATAATTGGAAGTAAATATCAAGTTTTTGACGCCGAGTTGGTCGGAAAAATTCATGAGCGGAGATACCTCCATGGAAAGAGAGATGGTGTCAAAATGATTAATTAATTATTATCTCAATGGTACTAATTAACTCGATCCCTTATACCCCGATTTTTTCCATTATAATTCAGTTTTGATCTAATAAGTAAAACGAAGTATATATTCACTAAAGGTCTCCCTGGTCATTTCATTTGTAGCCGAGAAATAGAAATATGGCAAAAAGGAGGGAAAATTGGAAAGGTTGAGATGGGAAGTGTCCGAGGTGATGGAAGTTAGGATAGCTGACGTGGTAGAGCAGCGATGTATTTAGCCGAAGGTTGGGTTCGAATCCCGCTCGTGACACTGAATCTTTTATCTCAACCAATACCTTACCAAAAAAAATTAATTGAAAAAAGTTAAGTGATTAGGTCCTATTAAAACTTCTGAATCAAATCCTCCCAATGAGGTTAGAGAGATGACAGACACTATTAGTCGAACCAAATAAGGCGTAATACAGTTTAAAAAATGCGGTTTGTTAAAAACCTTTAAAGATGATGCATATTCACATATGGTAGAAATGAGAAAAATAGAGTTGAAAAGCTCAAGCTATAAAAAAAATTTGCAAACAGATTTTCACGTGTGGTTACACTTTGGTTTACTAGCTAGAACGTGTTACACTAGTGCTAAAATGTTCCAATTGCTCCAAACGAGCAGGCTGATAAATAATCCATGTTGTACGATTGTTGTGTTCAGTGGTGAGTTTGTTTCTTCCTCACCGTGCTTTTAACAGTACCAACCCTTTCTGGCGATGGTGCTTGATTGGTGGCATGTGCGCCTGGCTAACTAATAAGTGAAAACTAATGCTAATATAACTGAAAGTACAGGTTGGGACATCCTCCAGACCACATGAAAAAATCTCACAAAGCAATTCAAGTCATGCGAGCTTGGAATTGCGATTTATTTTATCCTTTTTACTGATGAATAGCGGACGATTTTCCAACGTAGAATTAACCAGCGAAGATTAATGATTCATGGTTAGGATTAGCTAGCTTGTCCGAAATGAAGTAATATTTTTCCTAAGCTTTCAGCTTTTTATTAAGCCGTCGTCAGGCATGCACATTTAGTTAAAAAACATAAATAAAACAGAAAATAAATGCGGAAAGTTAAGGTATTCCGGTCGTTATTTGTTCTTATGATTTTACTTTAGTAGATTAGTCAATATTACGATTTACTGTAAACAATATTTATTAATTAAGTAATATATTTTTATATATTTGTTTGTTGTCCAAAAAAAATTGACATTGTATAAGATAAAAACGAAAAAAAAATGTCTGTAATAACTGAGCGTGCCCTTTTGATTTATACTCATGTTTTAACTAAGGAAAGCCTGAGGAAGGCCAAAGAAAAAGCGGAAATTTTAGTAAAAAAATACGATTATTTTATTTTGAGATGCAAGATTCGAATCAGCAATCCGACAATTATACGAAAACGAACTTTACGTACTTAAGTGTGGTCATTAGTGACTGTCAATCGATAATTATTTAGAAATCGTGAGATGCGGTCTGTTGTGATGTAGGTTTCAGAAAAACATTTTCTTTATCGAGCCGATCTTTCGATCTTTATTTAGATCATCTTCAAGGCCTGGGATTTACAAACATTGTTTACATTGAGCTAATACATGTAGGATGTGAGAAAAAATGGGAATTTACACAATGCAAAATATTTTTTTCTTATTTTATATTCAATCTTCCTTTCAAGTCGAAGAAGCTGAGCCTTGTACCAACATTTTCTTTACTATACCGACTTCCTTTCCCACCCCTTCATTTGTGAGATAATTGAGGTTTTTGACAACGAAATTTTTCCGTTTTGTTGGTTTGTCATTTATTACTTTTTCGTGTATGTTATAAATTATAATTTGGAGTGAGATTCTGTCAAATGTGACGTAGTTTTACAAAAAAATTTTCTTTATCGTGCCACTTTTCAATCTTTGACGAGACCATCTTCAGGGTCTGAGATTTATAAGCATTGTTTAAACTTTGAAAATATATGTAGAATGTGAGAAAAAATGAATTTATAGAAATTTTAGATACAACCAAATTATTTTTACTCCCTCAAAGAGTTTGTTTTCTGTGTAATTGTGCCATTCTTGTGTGTAGTGGTGAGATTGCCAGTGAGGTTGTGCTATTTTATGTATACACTGACCCTCTAAGCATGACATGGCACAATTACATAGAAGACAAACACTTCGAGTGAGTAGGAATACTTTGGTTGAACATATAAAAAAATATATTTTGCCTTGCATAAATTCAATTGTGCGCATCCAAAATGAATTTGCTAAATGTAAACAGTGTTTGTAAATCCCAGGCCGTGAAGATGATCTCAATAAAGATCGAAACGTTAGCACTGTAACGAGTTTTTCTGCATCACACCGTACCGCATCTTACGATTTAAATAATTTACAGCAAAGTTTGAACAAATGTACGCAAAATAGTCACATATTTAACAAGCCTAGGTCAACTCTAAAGAAATAAGAAAGTTAAACTAGGCCAATATTTCAAGTCGGAGCAAGGAAGACAAGTCATCTCTTATATAAATGGGTTGAAATTGGGTTATACACACCATTCAGCTAGTCGACCATTTTTTTATTGAAAATGTTTAATAAACTTTCTGAAGTTCAAATTTTGATGAAAGAGTTTATCGGAAGCCAAGTAAGGAGCCGTACTTACAATGTGACGGCTAATGATGGCACTACACTAAAAAATGATAAATGACTGTCGTCGTTCGAATTTTTTTGTCAACGTGTTTGATCTTAATGAGACGTTCATTTTTAACAGTGCAGACCGCCCGTCAACGTCGTGTCGGACTTAACTTATCGTAATGGACTTAAATCGAGTGAAAAGGGGGACATGTACTGGGATAAACGCTATCATCTTCGTTAAATACGCATTAGAGAAGGCACGGCTTAGCCGTACTTATTAACTCAAAATCGTTTATCCCGAAAATCGGCTAAATAATTGATGCCGGCATTAGTCGGGTCGAACCGCTTATCTCGGTCTCTATCATAATGAAAGCCACCATTGCTCCTGGGATTAGTAGAGTCTGCCAAGTTCCGCCCGGCGTGAACAGCGTAAAGATTTGACACTCTTTCTTGACAAAGTTAATCCAATCAATGCTTATAACAATTTTATTGTACAAAAGAAAATCGTTAATTTTTTTTATCGTTTCCTTTGTTCCAGTTTTTACAAAGCAGGAGCCGGAAGCGGAGTGTGAAGCCGCTCCTCCGGATGTCACTCCGAAGCAGCCACCTAACGATGAAATCCTCCTGAAGCCTGTAGTGTCACCGAAAACGGCAACGCCCAGGAAAAGCGTATCTTTCCATTCTGACCTCGTCACAGGTGAGCCTTTCAATATCGTTTTACAACTTTTCGCGGAAGATACCGCTGGAAAATATATTTTATACGACACCGATCTTGATCCTCGTGGTAGAGTGTATTTTTATAGAGATATATTCCCGGCTTGTCTGAATCGCCGCTTTCAGCTCGGAAATAACGATGGGTGTTCAACAACGTATAAATCATGTTGTTTATCTTAGCATATAATAAATGACTGTGTACGTGTGTTCACCAGAATGTAGAAATACGGCCCAGCTTATAATATCAACGGTCAGTTTAACGATGCAAACATTTCAAATATTTAATATCGAGCAAAACTCTTCAATTTGAAAAAAAGAATAAAAAGGAAAATCGTTTTTTTAATTTAAAAGTCATGTAGTTTTTCTGACAAAACAGAAATTTTCTAAAACTTGCAATATACTATAATTCGACCCGAATAGGAAATCAACACTAATCATCAATACCATACCAAGCTGACACAAAATGGCACCATTATAAAACATAACAGACCAACTGACCAATGTAAAATACAAAACAAACTTAAAAAATAAACCATAGCACACGAAAACCGTTAAAGCACACAGACGGTAAGAAATATTTGTCAAATATTTTGTAGGTTCTTTTTGTGATTAACAGTTACAAATATTTTCCAAAAATTTTATATGTATATATATATATATATATATAAAATATGCATATACAGTAGAAATCCGTTTATCCGAACTTGAAGGGACCGGGAAATCCTAAAATTTGTGATTTTACAAGTATCGCGCCATAAAAACTTGACCTGTTCTGACGCTACTCGCCGAAAATGGTGTAATTTTATGAGAAAAATCATGAAATAAATTTTTAGGTAAATTTTATGAGCAAAACAGTGTAATAAATTGTTTGTTAGTTCATTATATCCAAACATGGTATTCCGGCATTTTGATCAATTTTCTACCAAATGTTTAAAATTAATTTTTTTAAATAAAAACGATTGGTTTTTTACAGTCGGTTAATTTGGTTTATATTAAAATTTTTATATTGTAATTGAAATATGATGACAAAAATACACGTAGTTTGAACAAAATCTGAGAATGATATGACATATTTAATAGATTGTTAGTTAAATTTTATGGCCAAAGCACACCGAAAATCAAATATATTACATGACAGTTGAAAAATGGGAAAAAGGACGAGAAATTCAAATAGGTGGGGTTGAGATGGGAAGTTAGTGTCCGAGTGGTTCGAGGTACGAGTAGCGGAGCATCAAGCCTATGGTCGTGGGTTCGAATCCCGCTTGTAAAACTGACTTTTTTTTATCTCCAATCAAAACCTTAATGAATTAAAAAGTAAGACTCTATGTTTTTCGTAAATTCATTGCTTTAATATATTATTTATAGGCACGTTGTCATTTTTAATTGATATTTTTTACGGGGGTCCGCAACCTTTGAGTTTATATACCATATTCATAAGCTGTTTTAGGATACCTATTTGGGTAGTTAAATCAAATTTCATTTGATATGGGATACTTTTATTTTTACAGTACAAAATTAATCGCATACAAAACACACTCAAAGTGCGACGATTTTACGCTCTCAACCCAAACATCCCTTATGATTACAGCATAAATGAGTTTTGCGCAACCGCACCCATCTCTGAAGTTGACGGAGCTTGCTTTTCCATAACAAATTTGTTTATGTGCTGATAAGAATTTCCGAACGGACGTGCTAAATAAGGGTATGTTTGATGTATAACTTTTGTACATTAGTCCTGGTACTGTCAATAGTACAGGTTGGTCAGCTAGATAGATTTTGTCAGATTTTGGTTAACATGAGCAACCGTAAGTGTCCATTATATGTATTTCTGAAGAAACGTTATTATAAAAAACTAATTGAACGTTCATATTGAGGTTGATTTTATATCAAATTGATATTATTTCCGAAAACTATATAATGTTTGATATATATAACTCGCCTTACTCTCAGATATAAAGTCATAAAAATTCGATAAGTATTTTGATTCCATGAATTTTACAACCGCCATGTCATCTTTCCATGGATGGAAAAACCAGAAATCAAGGAAAGCTGTATTTCCGGGCGGAAGTGAATCTAGGGGAGATGATTACCCAGGGCTATCCACTCCTTGATTAACTGTCACGTCAACATGGCCTTTTTCATTTTTTATTTTCCGACAGAGTATGAGCCAGAAAGCTAAATCCATGTCAGTCTGGGAATTTATTAAATGTCTTTTTTTTAGACCGCAGGGTGAAGCACAGATCGCAAAAGTGAGAAAAATTGACGGTAAATCAAATAAAAACCTCCTTCAATTTAATCAGACCATAAAAACCAAAGAGAAAATAAAACCAAGAAAATTTATTGTTTATTTTTGAAATATTTTTCAACAACGAAGTAATTTCAGGAGTTTTTTTTTGACGAATTAAAACGTGAATAATCGGGTACTATTTTTAAGAAATACTATTCCAAACATACAAAACTTTAAAACTTTGGAAAAGTTGCTACATTTTTGAAATTACATTTTATGTGTAGAGATTAGTGACCGTTAATACATAATTATCCAGATATCGTGAGATGCGGTCTGATACCAACATCACACCAGACCGCACCTCACGATATCTGAATAATTATATTTTATTTTATCTAGATCGCGAGAGCGAAATAAATAATGTACACGTTATGATTTTCTCAAAAACTCATCTTTAACAAATTCGTCTATTCGACTTATATCATCGGGAGAAGACTATTTCCTTGTATAGCTAATTAGTTATTTAATTAATCGCTAATTGGCTTCAGTCCTACATGAACGAGACCAAAAAATTAATGATTATTTTTTTATATATTATTGAACAAATAATATTGAACCAATGGAATGATGACGAATGCCGCTTAATCGGAGTAAATTGCATTTTTGGCACACGATTGCTCACTTTGAAGCGTCCGTAGTACGCTTAAGTGGTTCACCAGGAAGTGTTTGTGATGTGCCAGGGGTCAATGCCTTTGACAGACTGTGTTTCAATTTCTTGAATACGTCTGTGAGTTGAGAAGTCCAATTAATTTGAGTAGAAGGTCTGGACGAAGTGAGGGCGTAAAGGGGATATTGAACTTCTGCAGCTTTTGGAATGAACCATCTGTCGAAATCGACAAATCTTAAGAAACGTTCTAAGACGGGCAGTGAGAAGGTTTGGTTAGCTGTAATTCTACAATTAGCCTATATCTTTTCCTGAAATATCAAAACCAAAGAAACTAAGCCAGGTGAAGCCGCGTTAACTTTTTTCAAGTTAAGTGCAGCGTCATCCGGAAGTGACGAAGTGTTCATGTTTCTGCTCGTCGGTATGAGAGTATATGGGAAAATCGTCTATATAGATATAGAGGTATTCAGAGCCATCTGCAAACATTGCACATGCCACGATCCGTCGTTCTTTTTAATAATTTGTAATGTCGAAAATCAATGGCTTTCAGATTGGCTTAAAATTCCGTCCTCTTGTAATCGCTGAAATTCGGCTTTGGTCCGTGATAACTTGTCAGAGAAAAGTGGTCTGGGTTTAAAACATACTTCACGTCCCTGGGGTTTCGATCCGTTGTTTCGTCAAACGATTCTCGGGAGCTTTGCTTTCTTTGACGAGTCGTGTGATATAAAACTCATAATAATAATTATAATAATAACATAATAATAAAAACTCATAACTGAGGGAATATTGAGGAAACCAATTTAATACCAAGCGGAGCACGAAGCCTAATAAAAAAACTTTCTAATAACTGCACACTGATATATTACCTTGAATGGTTTATTATTGTATCAATTATATACTAATTTTATCTATAAGAATTCTTTTTTAAAATGTTAACCATTTTTGGCGGACTTATGCCCGAGCTAATTATATTTCTCAGCACGGACGAAGGGCGATAGGAAACTTTGCAGGCCGATCCTTTATTCCGGTCTTGGTATGAGGAAACTCGAATTCACAATACTTGCCGGCGCAGATTGCGAAGAAGTAACTTGATTTTCGCCTTTTCGGGTTAGGTGCTGAATGGAAGTGAAAAATTCATCTTATTTAATCCTAGTATAGAAAAAGTTTTATTCTTACAATTTTTCTAACTTCTGTTTAAATATTTACATTTAGTTTTTTATAAATGGCAAGTTATTTTTTTAAATTTTATTCTTATTAAAATTTTGTAGAAACTCGCTTGTTTATAAAACGCTGTACTGAGAAGTGGATTTAGGAAGGATTTACAATGGCAAACTACGAACGGCTGCGGGTCACGAACTTGCAATAATGAACTCCAATATCTAAAAATGCTAACATTCCCCGTTATAAACTAAACATTCGTGAATTTATTTTTTAAAATTGAATCTATTCAAGTGCATAAACCTCTGTGGATTCATCAAATTGTAAAGAATACATCTCACACATATGTGGGGAAAGAGCAACCAATGGCGGACCCCTTTAATTATTTATTACTCTAGGGGCGTCGGCGGACCCCATTTTGGAAAATCCTGTATTAGGTGGAAGAAAAAACGTGTCGGTTATTTTTTTTTCTCTGTACTATCCGTTAGTTAATAAAGTAAGAAATTTTTACCATTATCTCATTGTAACCGTACATAAAAAAAGGATTTTTGTGGTAAGTTAAACGATTTATAAGTACACATATACATCCGAACAACTGTTAGGGCGATTCACGATATTTGTGTTAACCCTGTTCTATCTATTCCGACATTTACTTCACATCTCAACCCCAACTTTTGAGTTTTCCCTCCTTTTTCGATCGAAGGTGCTATGGATTATTTTTATCTCAAACCTTATTTATTAATAATTTTAATTTATTAACTAATTCAGTACGTGAAAAATGGCAAAATGAGGGAAAACATGAAGTGGGGTTGAGATGGGAAGTTAACGCCCAAGTGGAATGAGGTCACGATAGTCCAAGTGGTAGGCTAGCGGAGTATCAAGCCGAAGGTCGTGGGTTCGAATCCCGCTTGTGACACTGACTTTTTATACCAACTAGAAACCTTAATTAATTGAATGATATTAATTGTTCAAGCGGACCACGAAAAATAGTGAATATATTCAATTAAAATGAAGCACACTTCACTAAAAATCTCCGTCGCGATTTCAATCGTCGAGAATCCAATCAGATCACACGACATTTGAAAAATGGCAATCAGGAGGGAAAATTCAAAAAGTTGGGGTTGAGATGGGACGTTGGTATCCGGATGGATCAAGGTCACGCTAGCTGACGTGGTAGAGCATCGGCATATCTAGCCGAAGATCGTGTGTCCTAACAGGATTCCTAACAGGACACTGCAGACTAAATGGACATTTAAAGAAAATGGGAGTAAACCAAGATGGCACATGCAGATTCTCCAAAGAAGCAGAAGACACACCAACACATCTATTAACAAACTGCGGAGCAACATTAGCCCGCAGGAGGAAGTGTTTTGGGATGTACAATGTGACCATAGAAGAACTTCAACCAATAAAACCGGGCCTATTAATCAAGTTCCTTGACGAACTAGGACTCACCGATGTGCATTAAGCAGAGAACGGGGGATACAATAGCTCTTAAAGGGCGCAGTATACACACCCTGAAAACCTTCAATCAATCAATCAATCAATTAAAATGAAGCACACTTCACTAAAAATCTCCATCGCGATTTCAATCGTCGAGAATCCAATCAGATCACACGACATTTGAAAAATGGCAAACAGGAGGAAAATTGAAAAAGTTGGGGTTGTGATGGGACGTTGGTATCCGGATGGATCAAGGTCACGCTAGCTGACGTGGTAGAGCATCGGCATATCTAGCCGAAGATCGTGTGTCCGAATACCGCTTGTTCCTGGACTTTTTTATCTCAACTAAAAACCTTAATTAATTGTCATTTATAAACTAAGCTCATTTTTGTGTGAAACTATCAATCGTATCAGGTTAACAGGATGTGGCAACAGCAAATCATAAATTTAGATCGATGTTCCTGACCAAAAAGTTTGACCGCCTGTAGCTTAAAAGTTGCAGGCCTCTTTCACACAAGGCCTCACCTAATTGAAATAGCGGGTGTTAGGGCGTTGGGCCAGGAATACTTTGAAACCCATCAAAAGCAGTCAACTCGTCCGCCTGCGTGGGTGGCCAACAGACGAATCTGCCGCTAATTTCCTCATTCTTATTAATTTACTCAAAAGGTTTCGGCTATTACCCTTATGCTAATGGTATGGAAAGCGTTCGTATTCAAATTTCAAAGTGGAACTGATTGGACATATTCGGATTAATCAAGCAATATGGACATGAGATGTAATGAATAATGCAAATGTTATCATAGCGTATTATAACATGCGGCTTGCCATACAAGCAGAAGGCTCTGTTGCTCGAATCACTAAAACTACTGATGTTGAGACTACTTAATTGGCTTGGTTTTGTCGTTGGTATTCACTAACCTTTAATTCTAGTGGCAATTTTACTATTTCTTATGAAAATCTCTCGAGTCTGCCAAAATTTATCACGTAACTATTGAGTATGTTATGTGTCTAATTTCGTGTTTTGAACATCGTGCGCAGTCCTCAACAAACCTCAAACATCGTTTAAACTAAATGCTTAAGATGATAGCTCCCTGAAATTCCCTGCTATACGATGGCTTCGCAAACGGGGAACACACTTACCCGATGCAATGCTATGCGATGCTACCCGATGCTACCCGACGCCATGTCTCGTTTTGGCAGAGTGTGCTCATATAATGAGTTGTTAATTAAATTTTATAGCAAAATCGTGTAATATGTTGTAGTTAAATTTTATGAAATAATCCATGGAGTAAATTGTTGGTTA
>CM077108.1:11055574-11070490 GCA_039619505.1 Cimex hemipterus
ATAATAAATTGTAGTTAAATTTTATGAAATAATCCATGGAGTAAATTATTAGTTAAATTTTATAACAAAATCGTGTAATAAATTTTAGTTAAATATTATGAGCAAAACCAAATAAATTGTTGGTTAAATTTTATGAAATAATCCATCGAATAAATTTTAGTTAAATTTTATGAACGAAACCATATAATGAGTTGTTAGTTAAATTTTATGAGAAAATCCATGAACTAAATTTTTAGTTAAATTTTATAGCAAAATCGTGTAATAAATTGTAGTTAAATTTTATGAACTAATCCATGGAGTAAATTATTAGTTAAATTTTATAGCAAAATCGTGTAATAAATTTTAGTAAAATTTTATGAGCAAAACCAAGTAATAAATTGTTAGTTGAATTTTATAGCAAAATCGTGTAATAAATTGTAGTTAAATTTTATGAAATAATCCATGGAGTAAATTGTTGCTTAAATTTTAGAACAAAATCGTGTAATAAATTTTAGTTAAATTTAATGAAGGAAACCATATAGTGAGTTGTTAGTTAAATTTTATGAGAAAATACACGAAATAATTCTTAATTAAAATTTATAGCAATATCGAGTTATAAATTTTATGAGCAAATCCTTGGAATAAATCATTAGTTAAATTCATTCTATCAGTAAATGGTGTTCCGGTGTTCTGCCAAGTCATTAAAATAATTTCTATAAATCAAAAGCAATGAATTTAGGCTTAATTTGATTTACGTTAAAAAAAAGTATGTTGTACGAACCATTAAAATTGATTTTTCAAATATAAATACTAATGAATTTTTAATCTCGGTTAATTTGGTTCATATTAAAATTAGTGGGTTGTAATTCATATAACGACAATAAGAGATATAGTTTGCATAAAAATATGAGTGTCCGGTTATTTTGTCTTCGACTTAGTTGATCTACCCGACGAAAATCGGGACAGAGGGGATGGATGTCATAGCGTAGAGTAGGGTAGCGTTGCGTCGCATCGGGGTAATACAATGTTGTGGAAAACTGGAGTTTTGATTTGCGTCGGGTAGTGTCACGTAGCGTTGCAACGGGTTTAAACTTCAACTCGGGTGCGAGCGAATATTTCCAAATTTTATGTCCAAGAAGGAAAACGACGGAAAATACATGTATACCCTCTGTAACCTAAGAATGAAGTAGGATATATTTCATTTTATGGTTCAAAGTCTTATATTGTCAGAGCTCCTGTTTCTAGGACATAGAAGGTTTTCCTTGTCTCAGCTGCTTTATCTTTCAAACATTACACATGTCGAAAAATAGCAAGATCTTACTTACACACTATGCATGTCATGTTTGGCAATATAGGGAAGAGTTCGGTAATTGTTTTATTTGAATTTAGTTTATTGACGATTTTGAACGTCTGAAATACCAATGATATAGCCAATTACCGAAAACACATGCCGTATAAGACTTATGTTCTATATGTAATGTTGTTTCTGTGATGTAAATAAAGTTTGTTATCTATCTACAAGTACATGAGAAGCACAAGAAATGCACCCGCTTTCTCGGGTTCTGACATCGTACTGAACTCCAGTTGAGCAGAGAAGTTGTTTTCACAAATTGTCTGGTTAGATCCGACCCAAGAAAAGTCTTCATTCGGCATTAACTAAGTTTAGATACAACCAGGCAACTCAGTTGAATCAAATAAAACTACCTTGTTTGAACCTATCTTAGCCAAAGGGCGTCATGTTTCTTTGGAGTCACGGGCTAACGGCCCCTGTTTTAATGTACTTTTAAAAATAAATTTGCAATGCATTTTTATTAAATTCGTTCTAAAATCTAATTTTTTGTTAAATATTTTGTCCTTGTGCGAAATATGACATTTATTAGGTGTAGAACTCTTCATAGCGGATAAACATGAAACCTTTTCAAGATGGCTGTGGTTTTGGTCATCAGAAAATTCTATAAAGTTGTGAAAGAAAAGCAAATTAACTGATATCCAAGTTTTACCAAGAAAATTGACTTGTTATTTACATAAGACAGGTATTCAATCATTCATTTTTAAAATTGCAATTATTTTCATGCGTTAAAATCCCGTTGCACGTCACGAGAGAAAGTTAAACCATTAGAATACTTTTTTAATAAATCTTAGAGTTTCAATGCTGCTATTCGAACTTATTTTTTACGTTTTGAATTAGTTTTCAAGTAGTAAAAATCAAGAAATTGGGAGCAGATTCCACGAGCAAATAGCAGATTCAATTTCAAGCACAATTCCTTTAAAACTTTTATTATTTGGGGTGAAATAAAATTTCAAAAAAATTACACGAATTGAAACGTGAAATGGCATTTTTTATGTGAAAAGATTCCTGACCAGAATCCGATACCACCGTACGTAAAGCAGTTCATTGGGTGCTTCCTGGAAAAAAATGAGGTAGGGTTTTATTTATGATGTAGAGACCCGGTTATTTCCCAAGAGCTTATATTCATGTAGTCTGGTTTCATATTTAATGCGACGGATTTGAAAGCAGGTGGTCGCGGATTTTCAAAATTTCCTCCTCCGGCTTAAAACAAGTTGAAGCTTGCGGTTAAAATAAAAGCTTTCCGCCTAGGTCGAAAGTGGAGGTGGGGCATGGGCTTTTCTTCCTCACAAAGGTTTTGCCACCTTCAAGAATTCAACCGGCTATGCAGGAATTAACCGGGATTTTCTAAAGGAAACGCTGTAACGTCAAGCTTTATTTACATTAAAAATCTGTTATTTTATGAATTTGAATAGCAAACCGAAATTAAGGTAACATACAATTTAAACTTAAACACTTGAACTCATTTAATAAATACATTTAAATAATAAATAATTATTAAATATAATATAAATAATTAATAATACGGTTAAATTTTAAAAAGTGAACAACATTACCAATTTATAATCATATATTGAAATTAAAACCCAGTGTATTTTCTATTGTTACGATGAATACACAGACCTTTTGTTACAAAAAGTTAGCCCATCAGAACTTTTAAGGCAGAGGACAATACTGAAATTAAATAGCAATAGTGTGTAAACTAGACGTCATAAATTGGATGAGCAGGTTCATACGGTCGTTTTAAAAATTGTAATCGTACCTAGCGATTCTGCTGTGCTAAGTAGACAAAATACTAAAATACACAATCAAGGGAACAATGTCCACAGCAGATTTTGACAGATCTTTTCGAACTTGTCATAAAAACGCGACCTTTGTATGAATTGTGAAATTTAAATGTATAGAATTACACAGAGAAGGTAACTTAAGCAACACGTTTGTAAAGGAATATTTTAAAACAAAATTTTTACAACCATAACTAAACCTAAATTTCCTAAACTTTCAATTATAAATAGACATATTAATATCTAGGGATTTTATTTCAAATAAGAGCACAGAAACCAACACAGAGAATAGCCAGACAAAACAATCGACAAGGACATAATTACCATTTTGTTTTATTTTCCTATTAATTATAATCCTATCGAACTTTACCATATAGAGTACATATATATGAAGGTGATCGACCGACAAAATTGTAATAAAAAATGTGTTGAGATTAGTGACCGTTAATCGATAATAAATGAGATATCGTGAGATGCGGTCTGGTGTGATGTAGGTTTCAGAAAAACATTTTTTTTATCGTACCAACGTTTCCATCTTTTATTGAGATCATCTTCAGGGCTCAAAGTGTTTGCCTTCTGAGTAATTGTGCCATTCTTACGTGACGTGTTGAGAGTGCCAGTGCAAGTACACAGAAGACAAACACTTTGAGCCCTGAAGATGATCTTAATAAAGATCGAAACGTTGGCACGATAAAGAAAACGTTTTTGTAAAATCTACGTCACACAAGACAATTTCACACGATCTCAGAATAACCTCACATAAAGATTACTTAAATTCAATATTTTTTTATTAATAATTATTCAGATATCGTGAGATGCGGTCTGGTGTGATGTCGGTTTCAGAAAAACATTTTCTTTATCGTGCCAACGTTTCGATCTTTATTGAGATCATCTTCACGTCACACCAGATCGCATCTCACGATTATAATCATTGATTAACGGTCATTCAACACGACCCATTTATGTAAGGTATTGTTTAAAATAAAAAACTACTGTTACGAGCGGGATTCGTCCACTGGAGCCGTTGCACGACTGAATAGGGCCGGACGATCCAAAAGCGAAGAAATTAAAGAGCCCAGTCCATTAGAATTAATTAGTTCAGTAGTGTTGGGCCGTGTTTTGCCGAAGCACTTTCCGATCCAAAGAAATTTTGATTTTCTGGTCATATTCGGCCGAATGGTTACTTCGACATCAATAGTCAACCACGTGACATCACCTTTGTTTAACGCCGTTCTTTGGTTTTTGCTTACCTTTTCGTTTCGTTTTCATTTCGATGGATTGCGCAAAATTGATAAGTGCGGTTGAGGTGTAGGCTCTTGGGACATGAGTGATCCAATCAATGAAAGGAGAGCTGCCCAGCGTAAGCTGTGGTCAAAAATAGATTTAGAAATGGAACTTTCATTTGTATGTAAACTAAGAATTTTTGAGGAGCAACAAATCTTCTACATCCATTTGGGCTGCGTCGTGAACTGACAAATATCGGCTACAGTGGACGACGGCGTTCGGGTATATTGCCGGTTGTCCGTCACTTAGTTTGGCTGTTGAACGGCCGTCGTAATTCGGTTCCAATGGACGAGCAGCTGGTCTAACCACTAGATCTGTCGTGACTTCGATTCAATCGGAACGAACTTTGAGTATCTACATTTTCAATTTTCCCTACTTTTTCCTATTTTTCTAATGTCTTGTAATGAGGATTCGATACTTGAATTTAACTAACAAACAACCGCAAAACAACAAAAATGTCAGAAAACTTTGTTTTTCATCACTAATATTAATTTTATTTTTTATCCTGGTTAAAAGTTTTAATTTAAATTTAATGGAATTCAATTTTTTAAAAAATACTATTGGCGGTTGGCAGTTGTTTACTGCCGATGTGGAGGACATTTTATTTAATGCCGGCGATTCCAGGATATATTTCATATTATTCAATGCAGGAAAGCAAAGCTATATAATGCAAGCTTTTCATTAGATATGCAAGCTGTACAACACGTCAAATTCAAAATTCATCAATAACATTTTTTTAAACAATCACACCACACTACGTTATTTTTTTACCCGTATAAAAAAGTAAAAAACAATAAATTAAAATTGAAGCTTTTATTTATCCTTTCTGCTATCTAAGAACGAGGAAGATTGATAATAATTTATTTCAACGGAATGTAAGCCATTTAAACATCTTCTTCTTCTTAACGAACATTTTTCATCAGATTCGCAGTTTTATTATATCTTTAAAAAATTAAATCAAAAAGTTTGAATAATGCCAACGATACCCCGTACAATAGGTTTGAATTAAAACAGCTAAATTTTATTCCTTTGAAATCACTTTAATGTCTGACTTTGTCGTTTCAACCAATTAATTGCCCCTGTTTTCATATCTTTAGGTTTTCCGTAAAGCTGTATTTTAAGAATTTTTGTTTATCACCAGGCTCTGGTTTTGAAATTTAGTCACAGTCCATTCAGAAACAAGAGAAACCTGTGAGAATAAAAAAAAAATCAGCCCCTGCTTTCGTTGCCATAGCTTTCCCGATAAGAACACACTGTATGTTTTTTTTCCTTCCATATCCCTGTTTATACTCTGACCGTCCATGTAAATATACACGATTTGACTTGTTGACAGTTTACACCAGTTTTCAGTATTGGTATTCTGCTTCATAGCTTTGCAGATAAAATTGTGTTTTTTAGAAAAAAACCTTTGGTCATTAAGCGCTTCTAGTCCCATCTTTGTCAGTATCAAATAATCTTCGTTGGATTTATAAATTACTTTTTTCCTCGTGAATACTCTGGATCACGGTATGGTCTTGATAAAAAGTAAATTCATTAGTTTTTGCTAAGCTTTCTACCAATTTTAATGTGCCATCGGGCAGCACTAATTAAATATATCCTCAGATTGATATAATTAAGTTTTTCACAGAAGATTTCCTATTTCTTTGTAAATCGACTCAGTCCCAACATTTCCAAAGACAGTATCTCTATAGCTTTAACCATAAGAGTGTCAACCGCATCAGGTTTGTCCTTGTCTCCTCACCCTGCTTGTACCCTCATCAATCATTAAGATGTGCACAGTTACATTTGTCTGACTTCTCATGCAGCTGACCAAACATTACTATAGATAGGATTGGAAACTAGTAGTTTGAAGGGGCTTCATCTTCGATTTTCGTTGCTTTAGTTTTTCCGATAAGATTTAGGTACACCTGTTATATGGTTGGCTTAACTTCTTTAACATGCTTATATTCCTGACTGATCAATGAAATCACCCATTATTTTAAATTAGTTATGGCATTAATTGTTGAATGTGTTTTCTTTTTTTGTTTTGCCTCAATTGTCTAAATTTACAGAGTAATATTATTGTATGTGTAATATTAACACTTTCGTTCTTCATTATGGAATTTATTTTTTGGATCATGTTAAAAACAATAAACTACTTATGATCGTTGATTTTTAAATTTATGATCCAGGTTGCGCTGTTATCGAAGACGCGGGCGACAGTCCTGAATCGACCAAAGGAGGTCATCTCATCAGGGCTAGCTACCTTCAAAACCCGCCGACCGACCCTGCCCAGGGCTGTCTTCAAGAAATCGTGACGACCCGAGTCTGCCTGGAGCTGGGACTCCTCCAGGACAACGTGCACGCGCCGACTGTCATGGTCTGCAACGTGGACATCGAGCCGAGCACAAGGCTTGTCCCGCTCCAAGACGGACAGGAGTTCCCGAAAGAACAGGAGGAAAACAAGGACGTCCTCAACAGGATCTCTCACGATCTCGACTATTTGCTCAACTCGACGGATTCGGTCCAAGAGGACGAAACTCAAACTTCACTTTAATGAACAAGAACTTTGTGATATTACATTTGTAACCTTTTTTGCTGTTTGTAAATAATTAAAATTTTACAATATTTGTCATCATCGTTAACCCCTTCGAACATCCATTTTAATATTTCTTTACAGCAGAGGTCATATCAACCCTCACGATGCCGGTGGTTTTGAGAAAAAAAAGCTCTTTGTAAGTATGTCAGGTTCGAATGCAGGGCATCTGGATTCAAACAAGGGACCTTTACCATACAGTGATAAACTGCATGTCAAACCTAAACCGTTCCAGCGATCGACGCCCTATAATATTAATCATTGGAAAGCACGTTGGATATTCAGTCAATGGTTTGTTTAATCATCTCACAGGTCAGTTTAAAGCATTAAACAGACTTAAAAGATGGTATAAAAATAAACGTTTAAAGTGCAATTTTCGAAAATTTTGTTTCAATACAAAACAATTTAGAAAGCTATATGACATTTAATGGCAATTAAAAAAAATTGTAAATTTATTCATAACAAATGTTTCTTCTTTTTAATTTAATTTTAATGCTTTATTTTATTTTTAAAATAATTGCGTTTCTGAAAATTACATAAAAGTTGAATGTTTTAAAAATAAAATAGCATCAGAAAAAATTATGTAAAAATTTACAATTAAGACGCTATAAATATAATATAATTGATGGGCATAATTAATTTATATTTTAGATTTAAAAAAATCTTAAATTAAAAGAAGAAGAATTTTTTTAGACTTAATTTTATATACTGTTGATTTTAATATATTTTAAGAGTTCAATTATTCATTAGTTAATGTTAAATATTACTTTACGTGTTAACATTTCAATTTACTTCTTAGGTTTTTTATATTTTGATTAAATAGTTAATTTAAAATTAAAACGGTTAGTTTGATGTCAAAAAACGTTAATCAGAAGTTAACACTGCTAACGTGAAGATTATAAATGGTTACTTTGATTTGTTAGAGGGATAATTTAAAAAAATAAATAAAACGATAGCATAGGTAGTATTTGTCGTTATGTATAAGGAAAGTGCCAGTGGCATTGGAGGACCGAGCATTGGAGAAGTTAATCCTTACAGACCAATAATTATTCAGATATCGTGAGATGCGGTCTGGTGTGTTGTAAGTTTCAGAAAACCATTTCTTTATCGAGACAATATTTCAATCTTTATTGAGATCATCTTCAGGGCTCAATAAAAATAGAAATTAATTACGGGTGTTAGTTGAGATGAAAAAAAGTTAATGGCACGAGAGGGATTCGAACCCACGACCTTGGGCTAGATACGCCGCTGCTCTACCACCTGAGCTATCGTGACCTCGATCCACTCGGAACTCCCAATCTCAACTTCACCTTACGAGTTTTCCCTCCTTTTGCCGTATGTCAAATGTCGTGTAAATTTTATTTGGATTGAAATGAGTTGATGTCCGAGCGGATCGAAGTCACGATAGCTCAGGTGGTAGAGCAGCGTTGTATCTAGCCGAAGGTCGTTGGTTCGAATCCCTCTCGTGCCATTAACTTTTTTTCATCTCAACTAAAACCCGTAATTAATTGCGATATATTAATTGGTCGAGCGGACCACGAAAATAGTGAATTAAAGATCGAAACGTTGGCACGATAAAGAAAATGTTTTTCTGAAAGCTACATCACACCTGACCGCATCTCACGATATCTGAATAATTATCGATTAACGCTCACTACTCTGTACACATTACAGACAAATATTGAGAGGATAGAGAGACCAGAATGATGAATAAAGACCAAATAACAATTTTTTCCGTTTTCACATTTTTTGTTTAAAATCTATTGGTCGTAGCGAAGTTCTCCGTTGTTGAAATATTTTATTCGATTTTGTATATTACATCGTTTCAGGTGTACGGCCCACCAACAGAACCTGGACTTTACCATGGATACATATACATTTCCATACTTTCAAAAAAAAAGAAAAAAAAAATTTCTTATATGAACAAAATAACTTACTTTAACCTTACTTTAAAAAAACAATAAAAACACCTTGCAATAATAGAAAAGAAATGAGCACTCGTCGAACAATATTTTTAATATTACAATACTACAATTTACTTCGGAGGGGATAGGGCACAATCTCCACTGTTATGTCGATCGTCCCCCTTTTTTCCTCGTTTTATTTTTGTCGACGATCTTCACCAAATCACCCCCTGTTAAAAGGAGTGGTCCTACAACATTACAATCATCCTCCCTAGCAATTCTACGAACCAATAATCAGTGATAGTGGGCCATGCGCGGTACCCTTTTACACAGAAAATGGCCAAGAAACACTCAATTCAGCGATCCATACAATACCTCAAATAACCTTGCTGTCGAAGTAGATGTTCTAACCTAATAAATCCTTACCACAGCTACCTACTTTATGCCTGAGACAGCGAAACTGGTCATACTTAATTCTAGTTGAAAGCTATACAGAGTTCATTAGTACTGTAAGGAACCTATTATAAGTCGTAAAAAGTCGGTGTAGTTCACAATTGTTTCATTCTTTTCTTGCAGCAAGCCTTTGATAATCACTTAACTTTTTTTACTCTCGGCTGTAGAAACCATGATCTTCCAACAGGTGAGGACGTCCCAATCATTGAATTTTGTTGACTACAAAAATATGGTTGTTTAAATCAGTTTTGTTAAACTTTATTCATTCAGATATACTATTCCAATTGTATATTTGTTATTTTCAACATTTTTTATATAGTGTTTACTTAAAAATATAAATTTCAAACTTTTACAATGATTATTCAGATATCGTGAGATGCGGTCTGGTGTGAAGTACAATAGGTTTCAGAAAACATTTTCTTTATAGTGCCGACGTTTCGATCTTTTATTGATATCATCTTCAGGGTTCAAAGTGTTTGTCTTCTGAGTAATTGTGCCATTCTTACGTGTCGTGTTGAGAGTGTCAAGTTTTATAATGAGCAGAATCGTAGAAAAATTCGTACTTAAGAACTTTATCAACATTTTTCATTCCTGTCTTCATCCACGAACACCTGGGTTTGGACGTTCGCTTTCCACTGTTCAGCAGTGCCATCGCATTGTTAGACATCATCATTGTTGAGCAAAAGTTGTGCGGGTTCCGATGAATTTCTAGTTGTGAACCAGGAATAGGGCTACTCTGGAGTTCAACACAGTCCTCCTTTTTACGAACTTCCTCATCTTTAAATCCTACCTAGCCGACAGATATTTTCAAATCGTCAGTAACCATCACATAGATGCAGGGCTACCACAAGAAATTATCTTAGGAGTGCAGATTTAACTTGCGATTAGCATTATATATGCCTTTAATTTGGCATTATTTTCTCCTAAAAATCTGCCAACAAGCGAAACTCTCCCACATTCATTGAACACTGGTTCAATGGGGGAAGAATACATAAACAAAAAGTGAACTGGGCATTTTCAACCTTCGGGGAATAATTCTTGCTCACATCTACATCATTATTATCCCTCTCTTGCTAACTAATGTAATCCGCTATTTTATGATATATATTGATACAAGACTTACGTGGAATCGTCAGACACTACTCAAAAACCAAGAACTAACACACGCGTCAGACAAATCATAAAATATTGCTGGATAGACGATCAAAACCTAAATTATTTATATGCTGTCTGGTGTGACGAAGATTTAGGAAAATATTTTCCTTATCGTACCCACGTTTCGATCTTTATTGAGATCTTCAGGGTCTGGGATTTATAAACATTGTACATGTATGATGTGAAAAAATATATGATCCTTCAATCCTTTGGAAGAAGCGAAAAGCCACTACAAGTAATTTCTCCCACAATAATCCAATCACACAAATCTTCATGTCACAAAGTTTCAAAGCAATTTTCCCCGATGGTTGAAACATCATTGAACTCTCGACCTCCTAAGTTCACCTAACTAAGTGATTAACACTAATAGGAATGAGTAGTTTCTATATTTTCTAATTTATGTTTACTTTTATACAAATTTCCTACTCATCAACAATTTTTTGTTTTGTTTTCTATGATGCGGCCAAATTTATTTATGCGTAGGAATTGTCGCTGACATAAATAAACATATCAAAAAGAAAACTTTTTATGCAAGTTTTTGTTGAAATGAAAAAGCTAACGTCAAGAGTGAGATTCGAACACAAAACCTTTGGCTTCGAATGGGGTTATGTGAGTAGAATCCCGCACGAGACGTTAGCTTTTTCATATAAACCAAAACCTTACATAAAAATTATTCAGAAATCGTGAGATGCTGTCTGGTGTGATGTAGGTTTTGCAAAAACAGTTTCTTTATCCTGCCAATGTTTCGATCTTTATTGAGAACATCTTCAGGGCCTGGAATTTACAAACATTGTTTAGTTTAACAAATACATGTAGGATGTGGGGAAAAAAGTGAATTTATACAATCCACAAAGTATTTGTTTAATACTCAATCAAAGTATATTCGCCGGCTCTTTGCACCCCAAGAAGCCGACGCCTTATACAAAAATGTCTTTTCTATTCCAACTTATTTCCCCAACCCACCAAAATCCAACATTTAAAAAACGCAAAATATCAAATCTCACTGGCACTAAACGCAATAATGGCACAATTACTCAGAAGACTTTTGAATGAGTAGAAATACTTCGATTGAATTGAATGATAAAAAAATATACATTGCATTGTATTAATTTTTCTTAATTCACTTTTTTCCCATCCTACATATATTTGCTTAATGTAAACAATGTTTGTAAATCCCATGCCCTGAAGATGATCTCAATAAAGATCGAAACGTTGGCATGATAAAAAAAAATGTTTTTCTGAAATCTATATCACACCAGACCGCATCTCACGATTTCTAAATAACCATCGATTAATGATCACTAATCACCACACATACAAAAATTAATTAATTGAAAGATGTAATTGTCCATTAGACAATTAAATATAATGATATATATAACCCTTACATCGGGTATTATCTATGTTCGCGCCATGCGACAAAATGCAAAACATTGTTAGTCTCTGGCAGTAATGGAAAAACATATTAAAAGCAGCTTTCTACTTGTTAACTTAGACGTTATGATGAAGCAATTCGTAATGAATCTTATGAGAAAGGATGTATGTTTCTATGATCGTTGTATGTTTGCAAACTTCAATCGTGGCAATCTTGGGCAAAGTGTAATCTTTGGAAGAAAATCACTTCTAACGAGCCAGGCAGTCAGGGACCAGAGACGTTTATCAAATCTTGCCAAAGATAAAGCGATAATTCCAGCAACTATTGACTTGTAAATCGTTGATTTCCATCTGTCTTTACTCTGTCCCATCTTACGTTCTCAGAACTTGCTCATTAACACGACCATAAACCAAATAGATTTCTGTCAACAACAACCATCAGAGTTCAGCATAAAAATTGGCGTTTTTTAATTTGTCTCAAACGCAGAACGATAATCTGGTTCAAATGTAAACAGCCATCAAATGAGGGTTTAAAACGGATTAGAGATGAACGACGTCAAGTTGATATTAATATAACATAAAATATAAAATACGTGTTCTCAAGATTCAACTTTCGATGGTTTTGTTCACACGTTCCAATAAAAAGTTATAAACTTTCGATCTGAAAATCATTGCTTTTTTAAAAATACTTCAAATTTTTATTTTTCTAATCAGGAATAAAAAATCAACTAATTTTACTGTTATGCAAAAGACCACAATCTTTATCCGGCGTAATACGTAAACTCAGGAAATCGTGTCATCATTAGGCCATGAGGTTCATAAAATCATGAATCGTGTGCTAAAGACATTACTTTTTCCATCGTATCCTTAATTTCCGTTACAATAAAACTAAACCATTTGTATTATATAACTCGTGGTCTGCGAAGGAAATAATGATTGTCATAAAATGTTATATGTTTTAGCAAAATTTTTCGTTAAAGTTGTCATAAATGTGAACATGTCAAAAATGCTATTTAACACTGGCAACATCGACATACATGGCAAAAGGTGTTCATTTTGTAAAAATAAATTTAAAATTTAAACAATAATTTTGATAAAATTCTTATAATTTTAAAGTGTAGTAATTAATGGCCGTTAATCGATAATTATTGAGATATCGTGAGATGCGGTCTGGTGTGATGGTTTCAGTAAAACATTTTCTTTATCGTGCCAACGTTTCGATCGTTTACTGACATCATCTTCAGGGCACAAAGTGTTTGTCTTCTGTGTAATTGTGCTATTCTTACGTGTCGTGCTGGGAGTGCCAAGTTTTGAAATGACCAAAGTCGTAGAAACGTACTTAAGAGCATTATCTCCATTTTTCATTCCTGTCTTTATCCACGAACCCGTGGGTACGGACGTTCTCATTCCACTGTTCAGCAGTGCCACCGCGTTGTAGACATCATCATTGTTGGGCAAAATTTGTGCGGTTCCGGTGAATTCTTAGATGTGAAGCAAGTCGTCGATCAGGTATGGCATTGGGCTACTCTGAAGTTCAACACAGTCGGAGGAAAATTTGTGTTTTTACGAAATTCCTGGTCTTTAAATCCTTCCTACCTAGCCGATTGATATTTTGTTCGCTCTTGCGAACCCTCGTAAAAAAATCGTAAAAAATAAATAAATAAACTCTATCATTAGATATAACCGTAAAACAACTACGAAAATGTTTTGTGTTTAGTGATCATTAATTAATTCTTATTTTAAAATCTTGCGGTCTGGTGTGAAGCAGGTTTTAGGAAAACATTTTTCTTTACGTTGCCAACGTTTCGATTTTTATTGAGATCATTTTCAAGGCTCAAAATGCTTGTTTTCTGCGTAGTTGTGTGTCATATTGGTGAACCCTGAAGTGGGTCTGAATTGAATATTTGGATTTTATACATTTAAATATTGTTTGTTGATTGTTACAAACTAGGAATCCATGGAAAGACTTGGGGTACATGTATTTAATTAAATTCTCATCCCCGGTCATTTGATGTAGAAGCAACAAAAAACATGAGCCGTCCCGTATAGGAAAAAACTGTATTTTACTGCAAGAATATTTTTTCCAGCTTACCTGGAATGCGATAAGCAGGAATGCGTTTGTTTTGTATTGAAGTGATACCAAAAAGGCCTACTGGGAATAGAGCCGGCTAAATTGGAGTTGCGGGGGGGTAGTTGCCTCTTCCGTTTGAGTTATGGAAGTCGGCATTTCAAGGAGGTACTGAAAAACTGAGCAGGTCTCCACTCGTAAAAACCAAGGAATTCGTTTCACGCTTTTACCTTTCGGCCTCAATCGTAAACTGATGATCGAACTCCTCAAATTTATGTATTTTATCGATAATCAAACAATTATCAATGTACACTAACCACCTAGTTTTTGCACGAAGAAATGGCTGATTTTAAAAATGTATATTTTATCAGAATTTTAATTCCTAGAACTGCTTTAAGTCTCGTTTTTTAGAGAATTTTATGTCAAATATGATAGCTGTTTAAAACTTATTTTTCGGTTCATTCGTTCGTTCAGAAAATTCAAAAATTAAATGTGTGAAGGTAGGTTTATATTCATGGGCAGAATAATAGCTTAGAAACTGTATTAAGGACGACATTATTGGTAAATAGGTAATATAAATAATATGAAACCACAAAAAGTTTGTAGTTGTGATACTTCCGGATTTTTAGTAAATAAAATAAAAAAGAAGTTTGTGGTGATTAGTGACCGTTAATCGATAATTATTTAGAAATCGTGAGATTCGGTCTGGTGTGATGTAGGTTTCAGAAAAATATTTTCTTTGTCGTGCAAACGTTTCGATCTGTATTGAGATCATCTTCAGGGCATGGGATTTACAAACATTGTTTTCATTTAATAAATACAAATAGAATGTGGAAAAAAATGAATCTGGTCATGATGATGATCTCAATAAAAATCGAAACGTTGGACGATAAAGAAAATGTTTTTCTGAAACCAACGTCACACTTTTTAAATAAATAAAAAAAAGTGTGTGTGTGTATATATATATATATATATATATATATATATATATA
>CM077108.1:11085490-11120158 GCA_039619505.1 Cimex hemipterus
CTCGCCTACTGACTACCATTTTTTTAGACACCTGGACCACTACTTACAACACATAATATTAAAAATCAAACGGAACTGGAAAATGCATTTATTGACTTTATCAATTCTAAAAATTCTGAATTCTACTCAGACGGAATTAATAAGTTACCAACACGTTGGGAGAAATGTATTGAGAGTATGGGAAATTATTTTGATTAAAGAACATTGCTTTAAAGTAACTAGTTTCTTTTTTTTGTTTAATACCAAAATCCTGCATTATTTTCCGGACAACCCGATAATTCACTATTTTCGTGGTACGCTCGACCAGTTAACATATCACAATTAATTACGGTTAATAGTTGAGATGAAAAAAAGGTTAATGGCACGAGAAGGATTCGAACCCACGACCTTCGCCTTGATACGCCGCTGCTCTACCACCTGAGCTATCGTGACCTCGATCCACTCGGACATCAACTCCCCATCCCAACCTCACCTTACGAGATTTCCCTCCTTTTGCTATATTTCAAATTTTCATCTCAAGTAAAATCCGTAATTAATTGTCATATATTAATTGGTCGAGCGGACCAGGAAAATAGTGAATGAATGGTTTAAAAAATGAAGTACACTTCACTAAAACTCTCCGTCGCCATTTCAATTGTCGTTGAGAATCGAAACAGATTACAAGACATTTGAAATATGACAAAAGGAGGGAAAACTCGTAAGGTGAGGTTGAGATGGAAGTTGATGTCCGAGTGGATCGAGGTCACGATAGCTCAGGTTGTAAAGCAGCGGCGCATCTAGCCGAAGGTCGTGGGTTCGTATCCCTCTCGTGTCATTAACTTTTTTTCATCTTATTGTAACTGTTTAGCTGTAAAGTAAATTTACGTACAATTTAATATTAAAACTAAAGCGCAAAATATGGACTTTTGAATTCTTTCCTAATATCTTAACTGGGAAGTGGGGGCACAATCAGTATGTTAATTAATCTAAAAACCTTAATTTGTTAAAATAAAAACGTCTATACAAAATTTCAAAGTAAGTTTAGGAGGCTAAATGGATTTTACAAAAACACCCTTCTCATGTGAAATACTAGTTATTCGATTATAATAAACTTAAAGTATTATAATAATAAAAATAAGAGCCTCGGTGGCCGAAACGGTTTAGGGGTTGAGACGGCACTCATCACTGTAAGGTAAAGGTCCAGGGTTCGAATTCAGCGGCCCTACAATCGAAACCGACATACAAATACTGTTGTTTTTTTTTTTCCAAAAACACGGGCACCCCGAGGGTTGATATAACCTCCGTTATTGCGAACCCTCGTTAAAAAAAATAATACTTTTAAATGGGATAAAAACAGAATATAGGGGGTACAACACATTTCAATTTTGTCAATGTTTACACTACCTTTCGTTTTATTTTGTTAAATATGGACAAACTGTGTTTCTAATTTTCCCTATTTCAGTTGAATTACGTTCACTCTGAATAAAACATTCTCCCTTAAAATTTATCCAGTTAAATCAGCAAAAAAATTAATTAAAAAAAAATAACTTGTGAATATTCAAACTATTAGGTTTTTACGATTTGGACGGGAAAGATGTGCCATTGGGAGTTGCGGAGTTTCGATTAAAGCAAATTACCCCAAACTTTCGGGTTACTGGCTGAGCTGAAGTCAAACGAAAATCGACTTAAAATGATAGAATGAGGCTCCTCCAATCCGTCTTCATCGGCGTGCTTAGAAAATTTATCATTTCTGATTTAGAGTTATTACCGTATTAATAATTTAAGGTATTAACAATCGACTGTTCTACTTTTAAAAATAAGTTTGAACTACGTGCATTTCACTACATATAAGAGATTCTTCCGTAAATCCTGCATAGACTCTTTAATTCTATTCAGATTGTAATTTCGATTCTCAGAAATCGTGAGATGCGGTATGGAGTGAAGTAGGTTTTAGAAAAACATTTTCTTTGTCGTGCCAACGTTTCGATCATTATTGAGATCATCCTAAGGACTTGGGATTAACATACATAGTTTACGCTTAACAAAAACACGTACGATATGAAAAAAAGGAATTCATACGATGCGAAATACATTTTTTTTATTCAATCATTTCTACTCGGTCAAAGTGCTGTTTTCTGTGTACTTGTGCTATTATTGCGTGTTGTGTGGAGAGTGCCAGAGATATTGCTGTTTATATGTTGCATTTTGAAGTGGTGAAGAAGGAATTCGGTGTAGCAAAGACATTTTTGTATTAAGCGTCGGCTTCTTTTAGGTCCAAGAAGCGACACCCCAGCAAAATCCTACAGCACCTCTACCCGCCATTTTGAACACAAACACAATTTCAACTTTTACCAACGTTTTGATATTTATTGCGATCATTTTCAAGGCTCAAAGTGTTTTTTTTTTTTCTGAGGGGTTGTCATTCTTGTTTGTCGTATTAATGAACCCAGAAGAAGATCTCAATAAAGATCGAAACGTCAACTGATGGTCACGCATCCGAGACGTTTGATTGACAGAGTGTATATACCCGTTACTATAAATGATACATTGAAAGGAATTTATATTTCAAAAAGTGTAAACAATGTTGTCGTCCCAGGTTGGAAATATCAAAATATTTTGTGTTGGTTTCTATATGACGCACAAAATTCTCTCTCTTTGATTAATTTCTAAATTTCTCAAAGATTTTGATTGCATAATGGTAATCCCTCCTTGTCAAACTATATCGTCGAAGTTGTTATGTTGTATTAAAATAAATTACAATTAATTAATTTTTTTATTTGAGATAAAAAAGTCAATGGCACGAGCGGGATTCGAACGCATGATCTTCGGCTAAATACGCCGCTGCTCTACCACTTGAGCTATCGTGACCTCGATCCACTCGGATACCAACTTCTCAAACTCACCTTTTGAATTTTCCCTCCTTTTTGCCATATTTCAAATGTCGTGTGATCTATTTGATTTTTTGTGACAGATGCATGTAGACGAAGAGATTTCGTGAAGTATACTTCATTTTTAAATCATTATATTCACTAATTTCTTGATCGGTTTGACCAATAATATGTTTTAATTAATTAAGGTTTTTAGTTGAGATACAAAAGTCAATGGCACGACGGGGATTCGAACCCACGTTCTCAAAACTTAATTCACTGTAATATATTAATTGGTCACGATAGCTCAAGTGGTAGAGCAGTAGCATATCTAGCCGAAGATCGTGGGGTTGGAGTCCTGCTCTTGACACTGACTTTTTATCGTAACTCAAAACCTTAATTCATAGAAAATTAAAAATTATGCACGTTTTGAAATTGAATATGTTTTTAAACCGGTTTCATAAATCTTTGCTGTATCATTTTTCTTAATAGATATCGAGTTACCGGGATTGCACATTAGCTAGGTAGTAATGGTTCGGCTAGATTAGGTTAGAATAGGTTACACTAGGTTAGATTGGGTTTGGTTAGTTTAGGGTTATCTTATGACTAGATTAGGGTTTATTTATGTTTGGATGGAGTTGAGGTTTGGGCAGTGTTAAGATTTAAAGTAGGGCCACGTTCCGTTCGGATAAGAAAGGTTAAAATAATGATTATGGTAAAGTTATGTTTAAGGTTAGGCGGGTTGGGTTAGGTAATTAAGTTAAATACCCATGACTCGATGTTTTCCCATAATGGGGAGAAAATGTTTGTTACTTTCTTACTCAATTTATGTATTTGGTTTGGTAGGTTTTGAAACATAACTTACAACTTAAAACCAACGAATTGAAATCTAATCCCTGTTGTTTTATCAGTTTGTATTTTTATTGGAAACGTATAGTAAGTGAAGAACGAAAATCGTCAGAGTATCCAGTTGCATAAGACATGGAGATAGCATGAAAACGTTTTGTGGTGGGAGAAACTCGCCAGTTCACTTCCACCTAAATGAACAAGCCGGGCGAATTTGAAGTGCTTCAGTGTTTTCATTGTGGATTTTACGAAATCGTCTTCTATTTTCAAATACTGATTCAATATAATTTCAGGTATTATAGTTATTCTGAATTTACTGCCATTATTTTTTTTAAACACTTACAAAATACATAGCTCGTATCTTATATTTCATTATATTTCTTGAATAATTATAGAGAATTGAAACTAGCTGCCACTGAAAAATTAAAATAGTTGGTGATCAGAAAATATTAAAAGAAACGAGAACATATAAAAATCTAAAACCTTGGCCGCTTGACTACCATTCAATTTTTAAAGCATGCACGATAGGAAAAAAAGATTTTGAAAAATTACTCAGATATCGTGAGATGCGGTAGGTGGGATGCAGGTTTCAGAAAAACATTTTTTTATCGTGACACGTTCGGTCTTTATTGATGTCATCTTCAGAGCTCTGTATCTCAAAGAATGATATTGTAAAGGAATTGAACAAATGTCCTCGACATGGCAACAAATACAGCTAATTTTCTTTGACAAAAAAAAAATTTTCTTTATTGTACCAACGTTCCGGTCATTATTGAGCCATCTTCAAAATGCCCACTCTTAACATGACACGCAAGAATGGCACAAGTACGCAGAAGGCAAACACTTTGAACCTTGAAAATTATCTTAACAAAGATAGAAACATTGGCACGATAAAGAAATAGTTTTTCTGAAACTTACATCACACCAGACCACATCTCACGATATCCGAATAATTATCGATTAACGGTCACTAATCTCCACACATTTTGAAAAATGTTTTCACAATTGGACAATTCTTGTAAACAATTGTACAGCATACCATACAAAGGTCTTCAAGCTTCAACAGAAATTTGTCTGCTCTACGAACACAAGTCGTTGATACAATTGTTGAAAGTTAATTTAAAAAAAACATAGTTTTACGAAACATCGACGACATTCAAAATAAAAGAGACCCGATTATCTCAGTACTGTTTGCAATTGTACTTTTCCAAAAGGCTTGGAACTGTGAAAAACTTTGAAAGATTTTGAATTCTTTCCGACATGCTGGATTCTGGATTGGCAATACTTCCATCTCTCATGTTGAAAACATTAGTTATGATGCGGTACAACACTGGGCTAAAGACTTTTCTTACTTAACTGAGATTTGACGGCATGTACAAACATCTTACAACTCAGGGGATAGTAATTAATGAACAAATTATTGCAGAACTAAATGCAGTTTCTGAAAGAAAAATGACGATTATGAGAACGCCATTGAAGAAGTTGTTTCCAAAAAATATCAAAGAAGTATATATATATATAACTATTTCTCTCTCCTTATTTATTTTTCTCTATTTAAAAAATAACCAATTGCAGCTTTCTGCTTTCACCCCTCATATTTTTACTTGTAAACAATGCTATAAAATTAAGGATTTAGATCGTGTTATTATCAATTTAATATTTGTTTTTGAAATGGAGAATTAATTTTTCTAATCTAATGTTTTGACGAGTAAATGTTGAAGTTCAGATGGAAATGTAATCCTTAGAAAACAAATATATCAGTTGTAATTAGGTTCAAATTTGAGAACTTACAAACGGGTTATCTTTTAGGCGATCGTAACAATTTCTGTCTCGTACAGTTCAGAATGATTTTAAGCACAATTTGATTATTTTCAAGTATAATATTTTACTCTTTTAACTGGCTTTCTGATTTCTCTGATCGAGATAAAACGTATAAGCAAAACTACAATAACTCCATCAGTTTAAACAAAAAGACCATTCATAAATTTGTTCAGCAGGTATATTTACATGTGGTTTTATTTTCTTTCTTTTTTTCAACAATGATGTACAGCACTAATTTAGAGGGTACTGAAATTTGGTTCGGACATATAGAAAATCATTAACCGTATTATTTTCACACTCGGCCCTACTCATGTTTAATCAGAGTTGTTAAAATTAAATTCGGAGATTGCCGTTGTAATCAGTGCTCAGTTATAGCCAAAACTACTGGGAATGGTAATTGCAAACTAGATTGCTGAGTGTAAAGCGGCATTAGGGAAACCCTCGTCGGAATCATGAATGTTCACGAGTCAAAATAATCGGCAATTTTGCTGTTTTACGATTTAAATCAATTGCGGTACAAGCGAACAAAGTGTAACGTACACGAGGTGGTGACAAGGAAATGAGCTCGTTGAGTGAAAAGCAAAAAGAAATAATAGATTTAAAAATGAAAAGGTAAACATTTTTGAAAAGCTAATGGACAGCCTCGTTAAGCCTGACAGACAATTTATTATTAATTAAGTTCGAAGTTATTCCATTATTAAAGGATACAAGTATGTTTGTACGAAGTTATAACTTTCTTACTCGCGAGATTTTTGAATAAACTATATTAATTAATTCTCTCTCTATCTCTCTTCCGCTTTCTCTCTCTCACTCACTCACCCACTCCCACTCACGCACACTCTCTTTTTTTCTCTCTCTTATATTTTCTATTTCTACCTCGTTCTACTGTTTCCAGTTATGATTTTATAATTTCTATATTTTATTTCCTACCACTCTAATCACTTAACGATTTTCTGGCAATCTTTCAACAACTCACACTTTCTTCGTTTGGCTGTCTCCTTCTTCTTCTCTTTCTCTCTTTATTTTTCTGTCTTTGCCTCTCTACTCTCTCTGTTTTCTCTGTTTCACTTTCTCCCTCTCTAGCACCTTCTCTGTTATCTTCTCTCTCTCTCTTTCTCTCTCTCTCTCTCTCTCTCTCTCTCTCTCTCTCTCTTCTCTTCTCTTCTCTTCTCTTCTCTTCTCTCTCCCTTTCTTTCTCTGTGTGGAATATACGTTTTTACTTGGTTTTTTTAAACATTTCAGGAAATGAAGGTGACTCCGGAATGGATCAAGGTGATTTTATCCAAAAACAACCGATGGAGATCGATCGCGAAAGTGGTCGGCTTCCAAATTATGCCTGCCGCGGCCAAAGGCGAAAACTATTCAAGCGATATGTCCCGGCTCTTGGTGGACGTCCTTCTGGATTCGGGCCAACGTGAGAGTATATCGATAATCGTCAAATCCATGCCTTCGACGGAGTTGAGGAGGGCCAAACTCACCGAAATGGGCGTGTTCGTCAGGGAAATCTACGTGGGTTGTCACATGACCACCTCTGTGAACTGTGCTTAAACATTTTCTTTCGCCTTAATTCTCCAGGTGTACCGAGACATCATTCCAAACATGGAAAAGCTGCTGGAAGAAGCTGGTGACAAGAGCGAGACCATTTGGTGCAAATGTATGGAATGTACGCCATACAAAACGCTCTTCTTAGAAGATCTGTCGGTAAACATTTATCTCAAAACACAATACAATCGTGCATTAATTTATTCAATGTTGAACTTATCATAATATAGATGTTTTCTACATTCTCTGTGAGAGAATTTATACAAAGTTATTTTTTCGACGCATCCATTGGTGTTTCAAAAACCATTCCCGTCGTAATTCGTTTCATTTCCTGTCGTTTTGCCAATCACTCGGGTTTGTTCAGCTCTGTTTCAAGATAACGTCGGTGCTACCAACCATTATCAGACGTACAACAATCAAATTTCCCCTTCTATATTAATTAACTGCAAACAAAAATAATATTTACGATTTGAGCTTTGTCAAATTGGATTAGTTAATTGACAGCTGCTAATGAAAGCTTTTGACCACACTTTTCAGAATGACAATAACATCAAAAACTAAGTTTGAAAAGGGTTGAAATCAATAATAACACATGAGTAACTTTCAGAATAAATTTACCTCTCTGTGTAGAGCTTAGTGACCGTTAATCGATAATTATTCAGGTATCGTGAGATGCGATCTGCAGTGATGTAGGTTTCAAGAAACATTTTCTTTATTGTGCCAACGTTTTGATCTTTATTGAGATCATCTTCAGGGCGCAAAGTGTTTGTTTTCTGTGTACTTGTGCCATTCTCCCAACACGACACGCAAGAATGGCACAAGTACACAAAAGACAAAAAGTTTGAGCCCTGAAAATGATCTCAATAAAGACCGAAACGTTGGCACGATATTAATGAAAAGTATGGCTATTTGTGGCAGTTAACCATTAATTATTCAAAAATCGTGAGATGCGGACTGCTGTAATGTAGGTTTCAGGAAAACATTTTCTTTATCGTGCCAAAGTTTCAATCATTTATTGAGATGATCTTCGGGGCCTGGGATTTACAAACATAGGTTACATTTAGAAAATACCTATAGGATTTGGAAAAAAGTGAATGTACAATGCAAAATATATTTTTTATATTCGATCAAGGTACTCAAAGTGTTTGTCTTCTGTGTAATAGTTTTTCTGAAAATTAAATCACACCAGACTGCATCTCACGATGTTTGAATAATTAATGGTTCACTGTCACAAATAGCCATACTTTTCATTAATTTTTGGATATGTATTTTATATCTCGAATGAACAGTCAGTCAATTCTGATCATGGCAATTTATGATGAACAGTTTGTAGGTTTCTTGAAGGTTATTCGTTTGGTCACATATTTGATAAGATTCTACAATTCGGGCATTTCCAATGGAAATTATTTTCTAGCAAATGGAACGGTGAACTTACACGATGCTTCAATTTATTTAAAACAAAATCAAAGATCTCAAAGTTAGATTCAAAATATTTATATATTTGCATAATTTAACAAAATACGATGTCAGTTGATAATAGATAAACTGAGTATTTTTCTTGGAAGGAATGATATCGCAATCCTTTTACAAAATACTTCCAGCTGAAAATACTACTAGTTGATTAGTTAGTCCCAGGTATCTACGTCAAACAATACATTGAACGGAAGTAAATTTAACTGATATGTAAAATATTTTTTTTATTGGCCATAGACCACTGATAAATCTATACAAAGTAAATATTTTTCCATTTCTTTGCACGTCGCTGATAAATAAATTTTTAAACAACTTGATAAAAGAGTCCACGTTGTACAAAAAACCATTCTATGAGGTTACAGATAAAAAATTAAACTGTCGTTAAGGTTACAAACACTTATATAATCCACATCATTTGTACTATAACTGTAGCGATTTTAAAAAAATTGTGAACGTTTTCTTGTTTAAACGTTACAATTTCCTTTCGAAAACCTGTTGCATCCCATACCGAGTCGTCGTGATATGATTTATGATTCGTAATCCTTTTATTCAAATCTTCGTTGAACGAGGTTCACGGGTCGAAAACTCATTTCCATATTCGCGAGATCAAGAAGGTTATTTTCCTTATCTGCCGGGGAGAAGATTTTAACTGAAATGTCATTTTCCAGGAACAGGGATATAAATTAGTTGATCGGTTGAAAGGTCTTGATTTCGAACACTCAAAGCTGACCGTCCTCGCCCTGGCAAAGTTCCACGCCATTTCTGTAGCTCTTCAGGAAAGGGGACTCATTCCGATGAATATTTTCGGAAGAGGAGTTTACGATAAAAAGGAAGACGCGGACCAGTTCCAAGAACACATGCTCATCAACTTTATTGAACATTCGAATAAATCCTGGGATGATGAGTGGTAATTAAAAACATTTTACTATAAGTTGTACATTAAAGTTTTCTTACGCCAAATCAATACGCTTTCATGGTTTTATGTACTGTTCACAAGGAAACCGATCTTGGCAAAAATTGAACATAAAATGCTCGGCAAACTTGCACGCCTTCTAGATGAGAGCACTTGGATGGACGAGTCAACATTCCGCGTACTTTGTCATAGTGATTGCTGGCACAACAATTTGCTATTTAAATATGACAAGGAGGGATCTAAGCCAGTATTTGTAAAGTAGGTAACGAAAGAAATAGAGGTCAGATATAAAAAGATATATAGATTAATTGATAGATGGATTGATATGTGGAGACAGGGAAAAGAGCGAATGTAAGAAAGAGAAAGAAAGTGATTGTGTGAGATAAAGAGACCAATTAAATAATTTTTTTATTTTAAAGAACGTAATTAGATGATTTAAAACAAAATTTCGTTGTTCCAGAATGGTTGACTATCAGCACACAACATACCAGATGCCCGCTCGCGATCTGCAGTACTTCCTGAACACATCGACCTCATTGACTGTCAGAGAATCCCATCACGAAGAGCTGATTCTGTTGTATTACAAAGAACTGATTCAAAAGATGGCCTTTTTCAAATGCAAGAGGGAAGCTCCGAGCGAGAAACAGTTCCTTCGTGACGTGCATAGGTTGGACTTTTATGGGCTCACGACGACCATTACGGCCCTTCCTTTAATGGTCGTTGAAAAGCCTGAAGTGGTGCCGGACATGGAGGAATTTTTAAAAACTTCAGAGGAAAACAAATTTTTCGACATGGCCTGGGCATTCAAAAGCAGCGCTTATCAAGAAATTATGAAAGTAGTTATTAGAAAAGCAATCGATAAAGGACTTATTTGAATTTATGTTCAGTACAGTTCTACAAAATTGTAAATATGTTTTTTTTATTGTTCATTTCTCTCTTATTTGTAGGATTGGAATTATATAATAAAACTTTACAATAAAAATTTACTGCGTCATACAAATTAAAAACTTCAACAAACTTTAGCTCGCAAACTGAATACTCTTTTCTTTCTTATCTGACATGTGTAGAGATTAGTGACCGTTCCGGTCTGGTGTGATTTAGGTTCCAGAAAAACCTAAATATATTTGATAAATGTAAACAACATTTGTAAATCCCAGGTTCTGACGATGATCTCAATAAAAGATCGAAACGTTGGCACGATAAAGAAAGTGTTTGTCTGAAACCTACATCACACCAGACCGCATCTCACGATATCTGAATAATTATCTCATATGTTACAACCAAGGAAAATCGCGAAAAATTAGAAACTAACATTTCACTTAGAAGAGAGAATTATAAAAAATACAAAACAAGCTATTAGTTTAACTAAGATACTAATTTAATTATGCTATCAAACTGAAATACGTTTCCAGTTTCTTCAAATGCACAGAAATCACGGTGATACAATTCAAGGGAAAACCACCAAACCTCAGTAAATTATTATTCAGATATCGTGAGATACGGTCCGGTGTGATGTAGGTATCAGAAAACACTTTCTTTATTGTGCCAAGGTTTCGATCTTTTTTGAGATCATCTTCAGGGCCTGGGATTTACAAACATAGTTTCCATTTAGAAAATACACAGATGTGAAAAATATGTATTTTCTAAATGTAAACTATGTTTGTAAATCCCAGGGCCTGACCATGATCTCAATAAAAGATCGAAACGTTGGCACGATAAAGAAAATGTTTTGCTGATACCTACATCACATTAGACGCATCTGACGATATCTGAATAATTACACTCATTTCTACCTTAACCACCTAACACCTAACCTTAGTAAATTATTCAATTAATCAGGGATTTAAGTTGAGATAAAAAAGTCAGTGTCAAGAGCGGGATTCGAACCCACAAACCTCGGTTCGATACGCCACTACTTTACCACTTGATAAACAAATAGCTCAAGTGATAGCCGAAGGTCGTGTGTTCGAATCCCGCTCTTTACAATGGCATTGTTATCTCTCCTAAAATTCTTAATTGATCGAATGATATTAATGGTCAAACGGACCACGAAAAATAGTGAATTTATTAAATTAATTATACAGATACTACGGACAATCTTTAAACTTTGCAAAAGAAAAAAACACCGGGTTTCCTTTCAAATCAAAGAACAATTGGTAAAATTCATACAAAAATCACTCGAAAAAAATCTTACGTGCTCTATTTTCTTCCTTGATATGAAGGTAGGCATGAAGGACTCAGTTAACTAAAGGGCATGGTACCAAAGTCGATACAGATACTTAACATTTCCTACTTAACTGACGGACATTTCAAAGTCAAAAAAGATGATGACCGTTCAGGTCAAACAAAAACAAATGGAGAAGTTCCCCAAAGGAGCATACCACTTCCTTACTTGCTGTATAGCAGAGACATTCTGAAATAGTCAATAATCAAACGGTAGATAAGAATTATGTTTTACATACAATTATAATAATTATGATTTAATTATATTGTGTTGCTATTAACCATTGCATATTTTAAATTCACCTTCACAACGCTAGCTTAGTGTTCTAAAGTCTGATGACTTTGTTGAATGGTGTGGAACCGGGGAACAGGAGCTGCAACAGTTTATGTTTCCCAACTGAACCTTGAAGAGGACTTGAAACGAAACTGTCGCCCTTAATCTCCAAGGCGTGCAACCGCACAATGTCATCACACATAATGCCTGACTGTGAAATTTGGCTTGTACAATCTTTTTCTTAACACTGTCGATTGTGTTAATTTCTTACTCGTCAGTTTTTGATATGAGTGGTTTTCAAATTGAAAATTTTTTTTGAACTTTTTTCATTTTTAACTGTTGATGTATTTAAAAATAAATTTTTAAAAATTTTCATTCTTACCTTGACGAGAATGTTTTGATGTATTTTTACCTTGCGTAATAACTAATTAGTTGATATTAACCAAATAATAAATTACAGAACTCAAAGGTTTTTTTGGAAAGGACAAAAACGAACCCAAAAAGAGAAAATAAATGGGTTTCGTTTTAGTCTCCTTTAAACCCTAAATATAAATAAAAATGTACATTTTTGGTTATTTCTTCTCGCCATTGTTTGGTGCTCGCTGATTTACAACAAAAATCGCCTCAAACGGTTTATTTTCCTTTCTGAATTTTTACGGAAGCTAATTCCCTTACGTGGAATCGTTTTAAAGTTTTTAACACTTTTTTTAAAACACATTTTTCAAACTTAGCCATTAGGAAAGTGAGAAAATTTTAAAAAAAGTACAATATTTCCAGTCAGTAGTTATGGGGTGCAGAAAACCTATGAACATGTTTCGTGGTAAAAACCTCACATACTCTGCTTGGTAGTTCGTCAACAAATTACAGATTGTATTTCAAAAGAATCGTCTTTGTTTCCATTGCAGATTTATTCTTTTATTCTCAATATAGTTGAAAATATTTTTTGATTATTAGACAAATGAATTTAATTTTGTTACACCTTCCAAAACCCATTATTACCAATAATTATTCAGATATCGTGGGATGCGGTTTGGTGTGATGTAGTTTTCTGAGAAGCATTTTCTTTATCGGGCCAATGTTTCGATCTTTCATGAGATCATCTTCAGAGCTCAAAATGTCATATCATACCAACTTATCTATCCTTCGATCATTACCAGTGATTGGCACTCTCAACACGACGAATGAAGGAATTTTTAAATTTAAATTCTGTATGGCCGCTTTTGGTTCCGAGTGGATCGAAGTCACGTTTGCTCAAGTGGTAAAAGCAGCGGCATATTTAGACGAACGTCGTGGGTTCGAATCCCGCTCGTGACACTGACTTTTTATATCAACCAAGACCTCAGAAAGAAACACCCTGGTCAATTGACTACAAAAACGGAACTGGAAAATGAACAGTTTTCAATATAACACAATTAATTACGGTTTTTAGTTGAGATGAAAAAAAGTTAATGGCACGAGAGGGATTCGAACCCATGACCTTCGGCTAGATACGCCGCTGCTCTACCACCTGAGCTATCGTGACCTCGATCCTCTCGGACATCAACTCCCCATCTCAACCTCACCTTACGAGTTTTGCCTCCTTTTGTTTTCAGTTTTCAATATGAAACCGGTAGGGAACGGGAAAATAGAGCAAGGGGATCCAGTCCAATAATTTAAAACAAAAAGATTTTTTAAGATAATTATTCGGATATCGTGAGGTGCGGTCGGGTGTGATTTAGGTTTCAGAAAAACATTTTCTTTTTCGTGCCGACGTTTCGATCTTTTATTAAGATAATCTTTCATCAGATGTTCTCTCTCGATAAAAAAAAATGGTTTTTCTGATAACTACATCACTCCAGACTGCATCTCACGACATCTCAATAATTATCGATTAATGCTCACTAATCTCCACACTTTTTTTTAAGAGCTCAAAAAGAAGGTACCTTTGGGTTTTGTTCATTTTTATACAAGCTTATCTTTATTAATAGGATACTGATTGTTATTTCCTTACGTAAAGAAACAAAACAACTGATATAATTAACCTAACAATAGAATAAATGGACGAAAGTTGTAAAAACTATTTTTAAAATATTCAGTTGTTTAGAGTGTACATATTTTATACGCCCTCAGGAACCTTTACATGCAATTCGAATATGTTTGGTCCTTGTGGTTGGTGTTTAGTCAAAAAAATTTAATTATAACCAACATTTTAGTTTATTCAAAAACTACTAACCAACTAAGAAAAAAATATCGCGGTAACGTTTTTGCTGCTTCTTCGTTTAGAAGAGAACTGGTTTTAAAGAAAGGATGTCATATTTTTGTTCAAAATAAATTATTGTATTCAAAAATTTGTTTACATTTGGTTGAAATGTATAATTTTTTTTAAATTTCTCAATCAATGGATAAAAATTATGTTTCAATTAGATCAATTGTTTACTTCACGTTTCCGGTTTTTCATGATTAAATTTAAACCGCGAGAAATTTGATCGGAAAAATTGAAATAGAAAATGATTTATTCATTACATAAAAATACGGTTGAATTACGATAATTTTATTTTAAAAAATTAACATCCGCTAAATACATTGTCTAACGGAGCTTGTTTGATTAATATAATTATATATAAATTATGTATTAAATAACGATGCTTACAATTTATTCAACTCGTCCATAGTCGAGACAGGTGGAATTAATTTTAGATATCTTGCAACAATGGAAAATCGAAGTTTAAAACAGACAGATATTATTTTATATTAACCAAATGAGCAGCTGAAAATCCGTTCATGTTTGGGTTCCTATAGAATTTATTATCCGTTCGTTTTCGAGAAAAAATAAATTAGTTCATTGAGAATAAATTTGTCAACTTGTTATATTCAAGATATTGTTTAAAATATTGTTTTGGAACCAGCGATATTATTCCAAACAAAACGGTTTCTTTTCATTATTTCAAACGGTCTTCAAGCATGCTGAGGTTTTGTTTAATTTATCGTTTGAAACATGATACGAAAAATGAATTATTCATGTCGTAAAGTATGATATGACTATTAAGATTTGTATAGGATTTTGCCCTTACAAAATCCTTCGTTTTTACCCGATTTATGGATTCTGACGATAATCGGATATAAAACTGTATCTCTTTCTTATAATTGGATATTTTTTCTAATTAAAAACAAAGGTTGAATGAATTTTTACCGCATATATTCATTTGTTATTATTTGAGCATTTTTTATAATTAAACAGATTAACAAAAGCTTGACTATAAACAAAATAACCTGTACAAAAAACAAATATTATATAATATAGCTCTGAATTGTTTTGCATTATTTATCCCAGAAAGAAAACTAACTTTTACACTTGTACAAACTTAACTTTTACATTGTTAAAACAAAATCGACCTTTTTTTTCACGAAAAAAGGGAAAATTTGTTAACTTGAAATGAAAATTTTCTCATCGTTTTAAGTCTCAGACCTAAGTCTCAATTTTTCGAAAATTTTACACTGAAAAAGATAGCTTTTTTAAGGTTATATTTGAATTATTTATTCATCAGAAAATTCAAAAAAATCGGGAACATTTAATTTTTGCACTTCTTACGAAAATTTCAAGTTAATGTATTGAAGCGGGAAAACGTTCTAACGCGCCCTATGGCAATAGAAAGGAAATTGTAATAAGTTTTCAATTCAATTTTCTCCTTTGCCCGGGTTTTCAACACTTTTCGATTTAGTCGCGATTATTAGGCAAAAAACGTAGTTTTTTAGGTTTTTTTGCACGGTCATAGAAAAATTACCGATCACTCTCATTTCTAATTATGGTAAATGCATAAATTTAATAAAATCGCAAATGTGATCCTCTTTAACTTTTTGGGAGGGCATTTTTGAAAACTGAAGAAACAAGCGATAAGTCTTATTTGTCGAAACATAAGTTAATTTTTACATTTGAAAAAAAAAAACAGTCGATCTATTTCAGATTTTAGGCTTTTCGGCGAAAAATAGGTCGATATCCTACGATTCTAGCCGATCATCTGTACCTCAGTTTGTCAACTATAGAATATACGCTAGAAATACTCAACATATGTATACGTCACCACCCTATACAAAATTAAGGGACCAAGACAGGATATTTCTCCATTCTCGCTCTATTTTCCTCAGAGTACTCGATATTCCCCTGGTGGGGTTTAAACAACTCCTTCTTTTAACTCTAATAAATTACAATCATTCAAAAAAATTAACATAAATTTGAATAAAACAAGAAACCACATAAACCTAATACCGCTCATTACACTGACTTTTTTAATCTCACCCAAGTCCATAGAAAGAATATTGAATTGATTGAAAGATGTAACCTGGTCAATAGACTATAACACCATAAATGAATAAACAAAACATTATCATAAATTATTCAGAAATCATGAGATTCGGTCTGGCGTGATGAAGGTTTCAGAAAAAGATTTTCCTTATCGTGTCAACGTTTCGAAATTTATTGAGATCATCTTCAGGACTCAAAGTGTTTGTCTTCTGTGTAATTGTGACATTCTTGCGAGTAGTGTTGAGAGTGTCCTGAAACCTGCATTACACGAGACCTCATCACACGATTTCTGAATAATTATCCATTAACGGCAACATTAACATAAAAATTCTGCGTTGACAAGGTGCTCATCATTAGAAATTTTTTAGAATTTCCTGGTTCGAATCCAGCGGCCCTGCATTCGAATGCGACAGGTTTTTTTTCGGAAACACTGCCACGCCGAGGGTTGACATAACCTCTGCTGTTCCAAACACTGCTAAAAAAAAATTTAAAAAATCACGAAACAAACACTGTATATATTTAAATTATATAATATAAGTTTAATGAGTAACACAATTAAAAATAAATACGTTCTGCATTTTGTATAAATTTTATTATTGCTGTCTTCCTTTCAGAATTTTTTTTAAAGAAAACATATTTGTTAAACTGATGTTTATACCCTAATGAAATATTAAACTTACTAAGGATCTCCATTTGTACTCATCTTCAAAAAAAAAAAAAAAAAAAAAATTATATATATGTTGTCTTTATTTGAAACTTAAATTAGTTTTTTCCCAAATGCACAAAATGATGTTTACCAAGTTATTTAAAGTTATCAAGGTTCATTTGACATTACAACACATCCACTTCTCTGTTCTTCAAAATAAAAGTTATCTTTGGCCATTTGAAAAGCAAATTTCATAGAACTCAACGCAGTTTCATTTGATGTGTTTTAAAAAGTGTGACGCTTACTTGAGTTGTTGTAAGAAGGAATTCAACTTAATTGAGATAAGGCAAACACCAATGATATCGTTGTCTCGTCGAAGCTAATTTAAAATATCTAGATATAATTTAAAAAATCCAGAAATTTAAAGTGTTGATTAAATTTGTTGACCTACTCAGGATTATCCAAATGTTTATGTTATTAAAAATTATCACTCAATTTTTTCAGTGTGCAAATAACCATAAAAAGCCAAGTTGATAAATTGTTTCAACGTGGTGATTTAAAAAACTATCACAACAGCACAATGGCTTATCAAGTCTGGTTTTGCTATTCGCAACGCTATTACTCTCATAATTGTCCTCTATCGCCAAAAATTTAAAATGTTTAGAACGCAATCGTCAGTAATTATGGAATAGGTAGTTAGGTTGGAAAAGCCTATAGCTCCACGTCGGTATAAAAAACTATTGCGCTCCCCTAGCATTATAGTTTTTATTCTCCTCTTTCTCAATCCTTTGGGAAGCTCACTTCTGTCTTTCCAAATTTGTCAAGTCCATAGTTTCTGTTTCCAAAAAATCAATAAAAAGAAATGTTTGTTACTGTATTAAAATTTTCATTTCCCTTGAGCACAAACCTTTTCCTTGAAAGGAATTAACAGTAGCATATGGCATGTTCCGAAGTTTTTTCTTCTTGGTGCCTATTAAGACGGTAATGCCTGTTGGAAGAATGTTTTGATTCCGTGTTTTGTGCGGCTTTGGTGAAGCAGGTCTATATAAGTTTATGTAAAAGTCACCCAACGAATTCTTTACCGTGTCACTGTCCAGTGATGGTGTTCCATCACGTATGAGTTCCCATCATCATCCATTCGAGCATCGCTCCTCTCTAATTGGAAAAATCAATTTTCCTAAAGAAATTCGATATTTAATTTCTAATTTTTTCGAAACCCCTGTGTGGTTTTAGATCCGTTCATGGCCCAAATAAAGCCATCCGTGATTATTAATCTTTTCTATAGGTCTGATTTTTTTGTACATTAATACGTTCATGTAACATGTAATACGGCAATTCTTCGAAAAGTTAAACTTAAAAAACATCCGACGAATTAAAGAGAGGTGCGACAAAAAAAAAAGAAAAAAAAAGAGAGAGAGAGAGAAACATAGCAACAAATGGGAGGTTTATGCTATAAAGATAGCGAAGAATAGATAAAATCAAAGAGAGTTATAAAGAAAGAATAGCGATAGAATCGGGAGAATTAGAGAAGAGATAGTGGAATAGAAAGGGAGTGGAGGGTGACAGAGACAGAGGTTCAGATAGATAGACTGAAGTAAACGAGAAAGTGATAAATAGATAGAGAGAGATGGAGAAAGAGATAGATAGATAGAGAGAGAGTGAGAGAGTGGGGGGAGAGAGGGGGTGAAAGAGAGAGAGAGTCAGAGAGGGAGGGAGGAGAGAGAGAGATACAGGCAAACATAGAAAGAGAAAAACAAGTGACAATCAAGCAAAGAGTCAATTACTTATCGGGAAAGATTGTGAAGAGGACCTAGAGTGAGTAGAGTAGTAGGAAATAAAAATATAAATCTAAGTAGATCATTATTGGAAAAAACATATAAAGAGGTGGAGACAGATAAAATAAGAGAGTGAAAGAGATAGATAGACAGACAGAGAGATTAACAAACAGACAGACGGAAGGACAGACAGACAGACAGAGAGATAGAGAGAGATCAATACACTACTGAAACAAATTATAAAAATCGTCATCGACAGCAAGAAAAAAACGTATATTAAAACAAGGGTATTTAAACTCTTAGATTACCCAAGACTAAACATTGCCATCTGCTAAATGAGCAAACGTGTTGAAATTATTTTCAGAGATTTGAATACGTTTTGCAAATCTCGCTTCATTTTATGATAATTATTTTCATAGAAATTGTTGAAAGTTTAATTTTACGCAACCTTTCAAGCCTATTTGCTTAATCTGACTTGGTTCTTTCAGATTATTTTGTGACCGCTTTCAGTCTGCGGAAATCTGACAATAAAATCAAGATTAATCTTTAATGGTTTGTGTTCTATCATTAATAATTCCAAAAAAGAAAAATTTCGCCGTCACACCTATAAAATTTAAGCAACTTAAGTTTATGTTTCTTTTCCTTTGTCATATTTACTTAATCATGTTTTATGTTAAACAATGTTATTTTCTGCATCAAATCATTCTGGGTTTTTTTGATGAAATTTTATCAGGAACGCGGTTACAAAATGTTGAAAGGGGAGCATGATTTGGAAATTCCAAGACGGCCACCCTCGCCGTTACCTAAGCCTCCTAAGTCTTATGAAAAAAGCCTCGATCCAACTGCATTTTTCCATTATCACCCCCACCCCGTAAATAGAAAATTGATTTGGCGATATGCTACATAAAATGATACGCTTCGCCGGATTAGTGAAAATTGTGTTGTACGCATTAATTCATCGCTTATTGGATAAGCCGATATCGAACAATGACAGAAACTGTCCACCGAACAAATACAATAATCTCTGATAATTTAACTCCGAAATGTAACGAGAGATTCGACGAAGTTTGTGGAATTGATTTAACCCGTTAGGCCCTTTGGTTAAACAAATACATCAATTAGCAAATTTTAATTTTAAAAAGTTACCAGTATAAACTGTCATCACAGGATATCAATCGAAAGTTTCAAGCAAATCTTACACGTTAAAAATAAAAAGCGTAGGAACGGTATGATAGAAGGTTTTGAGGATAAAAATACGAATCCTTTGATAATGAGATCAAAGTCAAGAAAAATAAATCTACTCATAGAGAGGCAAAGAGATAGAGGGAGTGAGAGAAAGAGAAAGAAAAGGACAAATTGCTTAAGAGAGAAAGAGGGAAAGAGAGAGGGAGAGAGAGAGGAAGAGAGAGGGTGAGAGAGAGGAAGAGAAAGAGAGAGGAAGAGAGAGAGAGAGAGAGAGAGAGAGAGAGAGTACAAACTGCCTAAGAGAGAAAAAGAGAGAGAAAGAGAGAGAGAGCTAAAAAAAGATTAATGTATAAATGGTTTATTGACCTGATACTAACATAGGACCAACGGCTCCTTGTTTACAGAATTCAGTAATTTAATGTTTTCACATGTTATTTACCTCTAACAGTCGTTTAAACATTATACATATTATACATTACATTATACATTATACATTATACATTACATTATACATACATAACATTATACATTATACATAACGATTCAGCTATATTACATTCCTACCAATTGAGTATATTATAAATAAACAAATGTAAATATAACAACAGTGATTCAACGAATATATAAAAGAAAAAATGTGTAACACCAAATAAAAGTTATGATATGTATAATATTTTAAATTCGATTTTTTATATGAAAAATATTCATATTCGAATTAGAATTTTAAGCATACATTCTTGTCCTATAATGCCTATAATACCGCTTTTAGTAAAGATGAAGATTATACTTTTTGTAGAGGTAATAATTTTAACCTTATTGGAATTATAATTTTTATGTGCCTTTTTTGTGTACATAACATGGTGTACTATTTAACATCACACTTCACTAGTTTTAATGCTCCACTTGACCAATTAACATATCGACCTCGATCCACTCGGAGGTTTGTGAAAAATTTCAAAAAAGAGGGAATTCAAAAGGTGGAGTAGAGATGAAAACTTGGTGTAAAATACAAAAAAATAAGGGTTGAGATAGAAAGTTAGTGTCCGAGTGGATCGAGGTCCTGATGGTTCAAGTGGTAGAGCAGTGGTGTATCTAGCCGAAGATCGTGGGTTCGAATCCCACTCGTGACACTGACTCTTTTTTATCCTAATTAAAAACCTTAATTAATTGTAATATTTAACATTAAATTTATCTTATAGAGGTATTTTGTACTCGTTCTCTTTTGTCATTTTTTACCAAAATTTCGTTATTTATGTACGAGTTTGTATGGACTAAGAATAATAAAATTTTGGAAGCGGCATTGACTTTGCAAGATCTAATTTCATCTCGTTTCGAAAATTCATTTTAATTTTTCTGAACTGTTATAAACTTTGCAAAATTTGTTACATATGCCTGTGGTTTGTTTCGACCAATACCAAGTTTCATCAAATACTACTCTCAAGCTTTTCAGTGATTTACACAATATTTTGTGGTGGTTTAACATTTTATTTAAATTTTAAATAGACATTATTCAAATTTCTACGATGTCCCATTAATATTGCCATATTGGTTACACTATGTTGTATGCACCATCTGTTGACTTTCTTAAATACGATGTTGCGTACCATAAAATGTCAGTTTTCTTTACAACATGACCAATACGCTTGGATATCGTGAGCAAAAATCATTCTTTTAACATGTTTAAAACATGTGAAATCTAGATTAATGGATAAAACAACTGTAACATTACTGTCCTCCACCTTCCGAGAAATAATTAAAACTCAAAATGGGACCATTAATTCCCACTAATAAATCGTTAACATGTTGCATTAGTTTGCTGGTATTATTAGCTGGATAAATAATCCGTACAGAAAATCATAAGAAGGAACGTTTTCATTAAAAAAAATGGAGATTTCAATTTTATACACGTTCATTACCATTTCAAGTAAAATAACTTTCAATGAGTTCACGATCGATTAAACTATGAAAAAATATTTCACTCGTTTGAAATTTGAAAAATGAAATTCGAAAGGTGGGTTGAAATGGGAAGTTGTTGTTTGAATGGATCAAGGTCACGATAGGTCAAGTGGTAGAGCAACGGCGTATCTAGCCGAAGATCGTGGGTTCGAATCCCACTCGTGAAACTAGCTTTTTCATCTCAACTAAAAACCTTATTTAATTGAAATACTTTTATAATGCCGATGAAAATCTGAGGGTTTATGAAATAAAGAAAATTAAACTGGGAGACATTCGTGAGTTAGGTAAAAAATTATCTTGCATTTGTGTGATGATAGTGATGATAAGATCATCATATATATATTTAGCTCTTGTTGGATTGTTTTATTTTTCCTAGTTCTCTCTGATGGTGTTGATGAAGGCGATAAATTCTAATTATTAAAAACAAATATTGCTTAAAATATTAACAATTTATAAACGATTATTCATTACACGTTGGAGGAGATAACTGCGGAAATAGATTTCATAGATTTGTCTGGATTATAAGCAGGGTGATTCAGAGACACTTATTGAAAAGAATTAAATGCCGAAAAACAGTAAGAAGATACAAATGATGAAGATGAGAAGAGTACTAGAAACGTTCCCAACGAACAGCTCTATTTTTTATAACAATAATTTTCAAAAACAGAAGCTTATCTCAAAGGATAAACTAATCCACTACAGCAGGATCGGGCAGTGTGAGCTGAGCTATCAAAGGACAAGGAAGGACTGTCTCTCATTTTTTAATCGAACGCACCTCTGTTTTTTTTTTTTTTTTTATTTTAATGACAAGGAGTTGATCCCGTACGTCTGAACTTATCATATGTTTTTATTTGTCCTTATAGTAGCTGAATATATTATTTTTCAAGACCTTTATCTTTTTTGTGGCACAAGTGTTCCTTTGTATTTTTTTGGTATTACATATGTTTTTTCTTATTTTTATTTTTACACAATTCGGGAAATTTATTTGCTTCGAGTGAAAGGGATTCGCCCAACGATCGTTATATTTTGTAGTTCCGTTCAATTATATGGTCTTCAAATGTGAAGGTGCGGCATTTCCTTTAGCAGGTTGAGTTCGTCTGACTTTTTTCCTTCAATCGTCTGTTTGTTTTCTCTTTTAACTGCACCGATGATAAGAAGCATTTTTGTAATGAACAGATTTTTTTGATTATAGATTACACGATTAAAATTGCAGTTATTAAAGGTTCTTAAACATTTGAAAAAACTCGTAAAATATTGTCCACATTTTTCGGCCTTTTATGCCTTCTGGCGGTCAATCTTGTTTAATTTCAACTTGATTTATGGGCGAGAGATGGGCTGGAATTGTAAATATCGGCTGAAACCTTACCAGAAAGACGATCTAATTTAAACTTATGTTGTCGTAAATAATCTTAGGGTACGTTTATATTGGAGCTGCGATAAACGATAAGAGCGGCGATGAGCCAGCGAAAAGAGTAGTGGGAAATTCATTTTCTATGATGTACATTATATAGTAGGACTTCCACAATAGCGACGATCTGTTTTGTATCTAACGTTTTATTTATTATTTAGATCCAAAAATTGTTTGAAAATATGATTTTTGAAATGATTGATTTTCAACGAGAAATAATTTCAATTTCAAATGTTGTTAAATATTATATTCTCGAAACTGCAAATAAAAATTCCAAATTGTCTGCACACGCTATAACTAATCAAAAGGTACCTGATTGGAGAAGTTCACATTTTTATAAACAACTAAGGCGATACTCTATAAAATTGATAGATTTGGTGAGATTAAACAAAAGATACATTTGATTATATACGTACGCACATCTCTGATGGGATATCAAAAAGAAGGAGAAATTTGATTGGTAGATTAATGCCATGAGCGGCTACTTGATTACATAAGGTAAATCAATGCAGTTTCACTTTATTTAAAAAAAATTATAGCAGATAATTCAAAAACATAATCAGCCACAGGAGAAAATAGTAGTGATACTAACACAAAAAATATGATAAGAAATTTTCTTTCACTACCAAGTAAAACTGGAAGATCACATCAACCTGAAGAATTTATTCTCGATCTATTTAAAACGTATTTTTAACGCAATATCATTAAAATACTATGATTTGGGTTCGGATCCGATGGGTTTACAACGTGTAAACTCTCAGGGTGCCGGTGTTTTTGAAAAGAAAAAAAAAAGCATTTGTATGTATGTTGGTATGTCGAGTTCGAATGCAGTGCCGCTGGATTCGAACCCGGGACCTTTAGCTTAGAGTGATGAGCCCCTTGTCAAAGACTAAAACTTGCGGCCACCGACGGCCCCGGCCTCTGTTTTATGCTTATAGATGGCAATTCAAGGCCCCACACAGCTAGGAATGTTGGTTATTACTCGGAATTTCAATGTTTCGAGTGGCCAGCGTGTAGTCCCGACATAAACCCTTATCCAAGGTGAAGCGAATTTGCAGAACACAATAATGGGTTTTGGATACAATCCGAATTGACAAATATTACTCAAATTCATACTTTTTTAGATTTTTTTCAGAACAATGTACAAAACTGATCATACCATATTTCCGGAAAATTCCTGACATCATTATTTTGTAATTGTTTAAACTTGGTGTGCACAAAAACACTTAAGCAAATTATGTAACCTAATTAGGTTGAATGCAATTACTCGGTAACGATACCAAAAATATTCGTATCATTTATTGGACAGATGAGCTTAACTGATTGGTGGTAAGAGACTTGACCTGAATTTAAAGAGTTTAAGAGAGATTAGACTATTATGAATTATCTGGTTCTCTATTATTTAAAATATTTCTCTCCTCTAATATTGGCTGTTTAATTTGTTTGTTTATTTATTTATTTTTTTGCAGTTGTATAGATTTTTTTATAATTTTATATCCCTCTTCACTTTAGTTCTTCTGTCAGAATAAGTTACATTTAAAATAAAGAGATTTAAAGATGTAAGAGAACGTCCCGTGTCGTAAAAGGAAATGGAGGTCACAGGTCCAATTGTGCAAAGCTCAATGAAGCGGCGATCACACTGGCCAGTGAGATGAATCCAATGGGAAAATGTTACAAAACGGAGAATATATAAAAACAGAATAGGACAAAGATCGATCAGTTAGTCGCGATGCGGTCTTTAAGTTCGGTTTTATTCTTTTCGATTGTACTCGTCACTTGGTGCAACTGTGATTTATACCCGTACGTCCGCCGCTCATGGCAGGATGCACTGAGCCACCAAGGAAACGCGCATCACGCAGATTCTCATTGGAACAAAGGTGGAGGAAGCAGTCATCATTCGGACCATCACGAAAGCCAGGGAGAAAAAGGCGATTCCGGGCACAAAAAGTACTACGCTTTCGAAGAGGGTAAGAAAGGCCATCATGACAAAGCAGACAAAAAAGACAATTACGCAGAACACGGTGGACACAAGCATAAGCACCACGATGAAGGCGGCTACTACCAGGAACACCACAAAGGCGAAAAAGGGCATAAAGGCCACGAATACGCCGACAAAGATTCATATCACAAAGGCCATTCGATAAAAGGCAAACACGAAATACACAAATTAGACGAATACAAGAAGAACAAGGAGTTTTACGATGAACACCATGACGAAGGACACCACGAAAAACACGGCGGATACTCCCACCACCACGGTCACAAAAAAGGCGGGCATCATCACAAGGGGCATCATCATGGAGGGTACCATCACGATAACAAAGGTAAAAAAGGCCACTTCTCCAAAGGTTCTCACCATCACAGTCACCACGGACACAACAACGCCGGAGGCCATGACGAAAAATACAAACACTACGACAAACACGGAAAGAAGGGAGGACACGAAGAACATAAAAAATGGGGTTACCATAAAAAACATTAAATCCTGTCTCCGGCCTCTTTTAAATTAATAAATTTATTTTACTAGTCTGCTTAAATGTCTTTCTTTGTTAACAGTTTTTCACCTCCTAACTTTAAATTTTATAACCAAATGTTCATATTGTGAGAAAAACTTAAAATGAAACTTATCTGATCTGCGGAAAAGACATTCATCAATACTTTTACTGGTATATTCGCCCAAGTTTACGTTCAACTCATGCGCGTTTACGCGTAATAAAATGCTATGTGAAAACTGTTCCACATTGAAGACGGCGTGAAGCGGAAACGCATAAACGTGAAACGATAAATAGAGAAAATAGACGGACCCAGTAAAAGTATTAATTAATTAACCTTCATATAAGATATTGGTTCAGATAAAAAAGTCAGTGTCACGAGCGGATTTGAACCCACGACCTTCGGCTCAATACACCTCTGCTTTAACCACTTGAGCTATCGTCACACCAACTGTCCATCTCAACCTACAACCGTTCGAATTTTCCGTCTTTTTTCCATTTTCGAATGGCGTGTTCTCAGAATTGGATTCTAACCGATTTACTAAGTAGTCTAGCTATTTAGTGAAGGTATACTTCTACATAGTAATCCTTTTACTTTTTAGTAGTCACTTGACCAAGTTACCAAGGACTTGTACGGTTGTACGTTCAGATGGAGAGTTGGTGACCGAGAGGAGCGAAGCCACGATAGCTCAAGTGGTAGAGCAGGTGCGTATTTATACTAAGGTCATGAGTTCAAATCTTACTCATGACACTAACATTTTTATTACAACCAAAACCTTACATAGAAAGAATTGAAAGAAATAAGTCAATTCACCAGTCAAACGTAAACTGAAAAATATTAATGTGGATCATTGGAACAACAACAATAAGATGATTGCTGAGTTTTATTCAGTTCTACAAAGATGAATCGTAATGTTTAATTGATTTTATAATATGAGGGCTAGCTTCGTTTTGAAATTATGTTGGCAAAAGCAACAATTTGTCAATTCTACAAATAATCAAACTTTTGTTAGGGCTTATTTGGTGGTATGATATATTGTATATTTATTATAAGGTCGATGTCACAATTAAAGATGAAAATAAGCAATTCCGCTCTTTATTTGTCATGTTGGAATGCGTGTCCCTCATTGAGATAGCTGCTAATTAAGGCCAAAGATGACAAATACAGTAGCGGCCTTGCTAGTTATTTTGTCGGGCCGATTAAGACAGAAACGATGGCAATTGATCACCCGTTCCTAATTAAACATTACGAACACAATGTGTGACAGTACAATTTTACAGTGATCAAATTACGTGTGTACCGGCAGAGTTACAGTGTTATTTTAACTATTCAGAGAGACCGGTTAACAACTTCCCGTCTCGAGGTAACCTTTCGAATTTTCCCTCCTTATTTGCCATTTATCAAATGTCGTGTAATCTATTTGCTTCTCCGCGACAAATGGAAAATCGGGAAAAAGAGAGAAAATTCGAAAGGTTTTAGGTTAAGATGGAGAGTCCGAGTGAATCGAAGTCACGATAGCTCAAGTGTTACAGCAACAGCATATTTTCCCTAAGGTCATGCGTTCCAATCCCGCTCGTGACCTTGAATTTTTTTATCTTAATCAATACCTTACATAAAGATTAATCAATTGAAAGACGTTATTTGAGCAATCGGACCAGTAAATATAATCAATTTAATAAGTTAAATTATGTATATATTGACTAATGCTCCGTGGCCATTTCATTTGTCGCCAAGAATCAAATAGAATTGAAAGGAAAATTAGAAAAATTTACTTCAGATGGGAAGTTAGTGTCCGAGGGGATCGTAGTGACGACGAGTGAAGTTGTAGAATAGCGGCGTATTGAGCCAAAGGTCGTGGGTTCGAATCCCGTTCGTGATGCTGACTTTTCAATCCAAACCAATACCTTCGTAAATATGAATTAATTGAAAGTAGTTATTTTGTCAGTGGATATTGATAAATGATATTATATATGACGAAATATAATGGTCGAAAATAATGTTTTACGATTATTCTTTAAGCAAAAATCTAAATAAAGGTTTCAAAGCCTGTTTAAATAATTAAACAACGTATCATGAGGCCATGTCAAAAATTTCAACTCATACCGTCTACCTTTAATAATTCGCCATGGTAAAACCTTTCAAAAAAATTGTATTTTATTAATACCCTTTAATATGAAATGGGTTCTCGTGTTATATTATACCAGAAGCGATAATGAATTTATAATAACCTGTGTTTTTTAAATGTTAACACATCATACTTTTGTTACAATATGTTTATATATTTTAAGTTGAAATTATAGCATATATTATCTTGTTCTACTTTACCTAAAAAGTAGTGTTTACTTTTTTTAACTTACTGTCGAAATATTTTTAAGAAAATGTGTTTTTCTTATTTCTGTAGAATAGAGTGGATCAAATAAAAAATAAATTTTAATAACAACCTTTAGAATAAAACAAAACATATTTTCAATATATAAATGTTTATAACTAATAATATATGAAAATATGTTTCTTGCATTTTTCTGTGGTTATATAAAAATATAAGAACTTCATCAAGTTACAGATGTCTACGAGAATCTGAATCCAGCGATTGGGTTGGTGATGCTGGCAATTAAGAAAATCTGAAGTATCTATTCTCTTTAAGCCTTAGCTAAAGTAAGCTTCTTAAGATTTATCCTTTCTATCCTACTTTAATTGAATCATAAAACGGCTCTTAGCAATCCTCTGGGAATAGAATTCTCATGTCATTCACCTTTACATTTCTGAACGTACTGTTGAGGGACTGAAGATGATCTCAGTAATGATCGAAACGGTGGCATCATAAAGAAAATGTTTTTTTCTAAACCATACGTCAGACCAGATCGCGCTTCACGATCTCGAAATAATATTATCTTTAAGTTTTATATATTTCATATCTCTTAGTTATATGTTACCGAACTGTACGTAGTTATAATACACTGAGACTAAAATAAAAAATTAATTAATTAAAGAGTGTGGTGATAAGTGACCGTTACTCGAAGATTAATAAAAAATCGTGGGATGCGGTCTGGTGTAATGTAGGTTTCAGAAAACATTTTCTTTTTCATGCCAACGTTCCGACCTTTATTCAGATCTTCAGGGCCTAGGATTTGCAAACGATGTTTAAATTTAACAAATACATGTGGGATGTGGAAAAAAGTGAATTTATACAATGCAACATATATTTTTTATATTTCCCACATGTGAGATCTCACTGGCACTCTCACAAGGAAACGCAAGATTGGCACAATTTCACGGAAAACAATCACTTTGAGTGAATAAAAATACTTTGAATAACTATAAAAAATATATATGTTGCATGTTATAATTTCACTTCACTAAATTATAATTCCACACCACCAAAAAATCTCATAAATAACGAAAAGGTAGAGCAGCGACAAGTGGGCCATATTGTCAAAGATTATTCGGAAATCGTGAGATGCCGTCTGGTGTGACATATTTCAGAAAAACAGTTTTTTTTTATGATGCCAAGGTTTCAATCCTTATCAAAATCATCTTCAGGGCATGGGGTTTACAAAAAAATTAAACAATGTTTGTTTTTTTGAATAAAATTGACTGATTGATCTGGATTTAATATAAATCTGGGCATCTTCAAAATAATGTTCTTGCTTTTTAATGTCGTAAAAGTCGAAACGATCTGTTTTGCATGAGATATATCATCATGGAAATGAAAATGGGTCCCGGTTCGGTGTTATCGGAAAATCGTAAGGACAAATCATCCCCTTTCCAATATTTTTATAGGTTGTGTTTTACCCCCTTCCACTGGATATTGGCTGAGTACCAATTAATACTTCCTGGTTTTGGAAAACGGTGAAAAGGGGTCAAATGACGTCGTGAAACCTTTGAAAACCAATTAAAAACGAATATATTTAACAAAACGACATTACGATCTAGCATATAAATATTGATTTAATTAATTGTAAATTCAGTGGGTTGGTAAGCCACTTCAAGAGAGACTGTATGTATATAGTCGTTTGTTCATATTGTACCGATGGGTTCAATTCATTGTGGGAATTGATTATTTTGACCAGATTAATGGTTGGATTTTTTTCGAAAGTTATGTCCCCCCCCCCAAAAAAAAAACACGTTCAGAGAATGTAGAATGGTATTTAGCACTTCTGAATCAAATGTCACATAGTGATAACCTGTGACAGAGATTCGCACTATCAATCTATAGTTTTTTTGCCGTAATGACAAAATGAAAATGAGAAAACAATTGAATTGACTCATTAGACAGTAATAATCAAAGTACATTCCAGTAAGTTTTGACCAAAACGAAGCAACAGAATTCTTTAAGGGCAGGAGGAAATAACATCGAATCTGAACGGGCTCCCTAATAGGGAAATAAAGATTAAATGGGCTTATGAAGAAGATTAGCGTCAAGGCGCGTGCTGAATATGCAAGCAAGCAGAGACGACACAAATGAAGAAAACATTTTTGGAATGTACAACGTAACCACAGTCAACCGGTAAAACCGGGCTTACTAATCAAATTTCTTGAAGCATTAAGACTAATTAGTGTACTGGAGGTACAGCATTTGGCAACAATAGCTCGCAAGGGCGCTGTACACAACTCTCGGCGAATATTTCATCGTACATCTTAAAGTGGTGTTGATTAGATGAAATTGGATTTTGAAAATTAATTAATTAAACACAATTTTTCCAATTTATGACATGTTGGAAAGGGACAATAGGACTAAATAGAAAATGGGTTTGATTTCCAATTCGGAAAAACCGTCGTAAAACTCAAGCTTTGTAATTGGCGTGAACGTAATTTCATTAATTCGAGTGTGGAAAATACGGAAAAAATCGTTTGTGTTGGTGCTAAATGCAATAATATCTACGGAGATCTGGTATTGTTTCGTCTGGTCTGTTTGGCTTGTTTTGATCGAATACGGGAAAAAAACCTGGTCCATATTAAATTAACCATGAAAAGCCAGCTTTTTTGGTGTTGTCATCTCGATGATGAAAACAAAGCTTCGGAGAGATATTCTCCACTTGAAATCATATTTCCAATTTTACTTTAAACCTAGTTGTACTAAGTTGTATAAACAAGTAAGATGACACCTTCTATGTCGTAGATAAATGTTCAATCGAGTAGTAAAACGAAGAGAAAATAAAGGATATGAAATTATATACTATCATGATCGTTATATTATCAATCATTATCATGATTATCATTTTGATGTTTTGTGTACAGATTAGTGACCGTTAACGGATAATTAGTCAGATATCGTGAGATGCGGTCTGGTGTGATTTAGGTATCAGAAAAACATTTTCTTTATCGTGCCAACGACAAACACTTCGAGCCCTGAAGATGATCTCAATAAAAGATCGAAACGTTGGCACGATAAAGAAAATGTTTTTCTGATATCTACATCACACCAGACCGCATCTCACGATATCTGAATAATTAATAATTTTGATGTTTGTCAGGTTATAAGTTCTGTTGATGAAAAAATGTTCCCTCAATTAGAGAACATCTGAAGTGGAATGCCACAATAGGGGAAAAGCAATTACATCCGCCGCGAGGGACTCATACGAAATGGATTGCAGTGGCAAATTGTTCATCGTCAGGGAACAAAACCACTGTGCAAATTGTATTTGCTAAATTTGTCGATAACAAAATTGCGCGTATATTTAATTTGCCCATCATGCTCTTTGATTACTTGTGTAAATCTTACAAATTATGAAACAAATAAAAAATACCTTATTTTATTAAGTGTGTAAGATTGTTGGTCATTTTACTATCTATATTACACAGGATATATCGTTTCAATTAATTAACCTGCACGTGAGGTATTGGTTGGGACAAAAAATGCAGTGTCACAAGCGGGATTTGAACACACCACATGAGCTATCGTGACTCGATCCACTCGGATTCCCATCTCAACCGACTTATTTGATCAATCGGCCCACGAACTCTAAAGGATTTAATAAGTAAAATGAACTATATCTTCAGCAAAGCTCTTCCATTTCATTTTTAGTAGATAATCGAATAGATTTGAAAAATGGCAAACAGGAGGGAAAATTCGAATCGTGGGTTGAGATATAATGTATAGATGTATAGTCCTAAGTAACGAACACTGTCTGTCAAGGGAAAAGGAAGAAGATTGACTATCCAGGAAGAACGATTGCTTGCCATAATGTGAAATTGATGCACTGGCATTTATTGGTTTTATCCGCCAATTCTTTAGCGAAGTATCAAGGCTGTTAAAGTGACTACGGAGTGAACAGCAGCTCCAGGATCATAGTGAGTGGACAGGATTGGGGAGTCATCCTCAAATGCCTCCAATTACTTAGCATTTTCAAACTTGTGCCTCTTCATTCTGGCTTTCCTCCTGGTTTCGACACGAATCTGGCTTTTGTATATATAACTGACGATGTTCAGATCGGTATGGATCATGTTAAATGTACAATTCTTGATATCCATGATATTTCCAAATCTATTTCATTCTAAACTCAATGCCATTTCTTTTTAGGATGATCTTAGGTTGTTTCCTTCCTTCTAGTCACCCGTTACCAAATAGTAGCCTCCTTTCTCACTTTTGCCCGTCATTATTAATTTTCCTAATATTTTTAAATATTGCACTTATCGGTGCGGGTGATTAACAAATATATATCTCCATTTGACCTCATGACCAATTCATTCTCTTGAATCCAAAAGGATCTGTATGCCATCAGCTTCTGGGCCGTTGAAAATAGCCTCTCGTTCAATATCAATAAGACCCAGGATATCGTGCCGATCCCACCTTTTTCTGCACTTCTTACCTCCTATTTTTCCGCTTTGTATTAATAACCAACCGATCTCCTTTTATCCTTATGTGAAAAACCTCTTAATCATCCTTGTACCAAGATAGGGTCACTCACCCTACCAGGAAATTCCACATTTCGCAAATATCCCTATGACGTTTTTTCCACCCTCCGTCAATTCCAATGCAAGCCAACTTGTTTCAATCAGCATCCGAAACTCCCGATTTCTGCCCTTTTCTTCTTTATTCTATGGCGGTCTCAAATTCGAGCGTGTTAACAAACTCAAACTTGTTGCAGAGTCATAAATTACTTTATACACATACTTAGTACATGCTTACATATTTAGTTGTCTAAAGTGATCTCAAGTGTCCAATATCGCGAATAGAAATGACTATCCACCGTACCACCCCCGATCGAAAAACTTTACACAGTTGATGGTTTAATTATCTGTTCATTTCCGCCCTTTTTATTTAATTTAGAGCGCCTCATTTATTTTTAGTTGCTATTATACTTAAATATTTATTTATGAATTCATTTTGATTCGAATCGTACCAATTATAGTTTTTTTTATTCAAGGGGGCCTCCAGCCACAGAATGAACAGTTTTTTTCCATCAGCTAACATAGAGGTATTCGGGTGGTTAGGTATGTCAATAGTATCCGTAGTAAATGATAGTGTTTGGTCTGCGAGTTGGCGAACTCACGTTGAACTGGCACACGGGCACTTACGGGGTCTGTCTTCACTCGCGGGTTTATTGTTTGCGTAATGCCGAAACGCGTTTGATCGACTCAAACAATAAACCCGCGAGTATGCGGGTAAATCTCAGGCTCTGAAGAATATCGCAATAAAGATCGAAATGTTGGCACGATAAAGAAAATGTTTTTCTGAAACGTACATCACACCAGACCGCATCTCACGATGTCTGAAAAGATTCAATCTTTGTTTTCTGCGTAAATGAGTCATTCTTGGCCCTCTCAACTAGGCACACAAGAATGACTCAATGAACAAAATATTTTTCTAAAACGTACGTCACACCAGATCGCATCTCATAATGCCCGAATAGTCATTGATTGACTAACGGTCACTAAACACCGCACATTTCTATGTACTATTTTTAAAAAATTATATTTCAACACTATTTTTATTGGGTTGTCCGGAAAATAATGCAGGATTTTAAGTTTTCATTAAAAAAATCTATATAAAATATTCTGTTTACGTTTACAGGATTACTCATTTGTATGAATGTCAACACTTATTAATCCTCTTCCAAATGATATTGTTTGTTTACCTCTGTAGCATTCCGCTACTTGGAAATAATTCAGTCATCCTTATAATGTCAAAGCGAGAATTTCGTACGATTTTCTTTTACGAGTTTAAACTCGGCCGAAGCGGAGCCCAAACGGCTAGAAACATTAACCAAGTCTGGGGCGAGGGTTGTGTTAATGAGTGCACTGTGCAAAGGTGGTTTAAAAAATTTCGGGAGGGAGATTTCAGCCTTGAAGATGAAGAAGGTCGTGGAAGGCCTTCCTCTCTTAATGATGATGTTCTGCGATCAGTGGTGGAAGAAAACCCCAAAACAACTGTTCGAGAACTTGCAGAGCAACTCAAAGTCAGTAAAACGACCGTCACTGACCACCTCAAGGCGATTGGAAAAGTGAAAAAACTCGAAAATTGGGTTCCACACTCATTAAATCGCCAAAAAAATCAGCGCTTTGATGTTTGTGCATCACTTCTTTGTCGAAACAAAAATGACCCATTTCTGGCCAGAATTGTTACATGTGACGAAAAGTGGATTCTCTACGATAACACTAGACGTTCTGGACAGTGGCTCGACAAAGGAGAAGCTCCAATACATTTTCCAAAGCCCCCAACTCATCAAAAAAAGGTAATGGTTACGGTATGGTGGGCTTCATTTGGTTTAATACACTACAGCTTCTTAAATCCTGGCGAAACCATCAATGCTGAATCATACTGTAACCAAATTAATACCATGCATCAGAAATTGGCAGTAATGAAGCCCTCTTTGGTCAATCGGAAAGGGCCCATTTTGTTGCATGACAACGCTCGACCACATGTGTCACGTGTAACGTCACAAAAATTATTGGAGCTTGGCTATGAAACTTTGCCTCACCCACCCTACTCTCCGGACCTCTCGCCTACTGACTACCATTTTTTTAGACACCTGGACCACTACTTAC
>CM077108.1:11125158-11199437 GCA_039619505.1 Cimex hemipterus
TCTCTCCTCTCTCTCTCTCTCTCTCTCTCTCTCTCTCTCTCTCTCTCTATCTATCTATCTATCTATCTATCTATCTATCTATCTCAATCGATCTATCTATGTCTTACTCCTCCTCTTGGAACTTTTATCCTGGAATGAGATTGTAGACGTGTTTAAGGTTAAAGATGAGAAATGGACAACAATTATTAGACGCTGGTTCAGAAAAACCAAATATACGTTCATTCCAATTCAGACCTGAATAGAAAATCATCACTTTATCCAGAATCCGACAGAGTGTAATTATCTAATTGGACATTATAAATTTATAACCAGTGTTCGTTTCATTAGACCGCCTTATGAACCGTACTATGTTTTGTTGTTCACTCTGTGAATCTTTTAAAAGACAAACAATAGAACAAGGCAACCAGCAACACTCGACAGACAAATCCCACAGCTTGAATACCAATCTAAAAAATCATATTGAAACTTCAATTTTTATTGACTATTAATTATTAGGTGTTTAACGAATAATTTGAATTCTCCAGAAAAGTTATTATGTTTGAAGTTATATATTTATCTGATTTTTTTTTTTTTTTTTTAATTCGGTAATACCGTCTTGAGAGCACGGCACTAAGGGCTTACCTGAAAATAGTCCTCTGCTGGAGAGTAAGATAAACTTTGGGGGCTTAATTGAGTTAGTGGATTGGACGAGGCGTCCCATTATTTTCCCAGGGGTTAGGTTGTCACATCCGGTTTTGACCTGACTTTATTGTAGGGGTGGATTATTTCTTTCATAGCCTGGAATATGTCGAAAAGCTCGGGGGCTCGGTGCCAGCCGCGTCCGAAAAGCCGCAAATTAAGAAAGATGTGGGGATTTCTGAGGGATCCCCGCCCTTATTTATCCAGGGAGACCTATTTCTCGAGAGATCTTGTTCAGTCCCTGATTATACTAATGAAAGTCAATAATTACCGCGAATGACTGCAGGGTTTAACTAATTTTTAAATTAGTTTTATCGCCGCAATATTCATTGAAAAAACGTACAACAACCAACTGATTTTAGCTATAAAATGCTTGACACAAACAATCATATTTCGATAAGTTAGAGACCAGTTAACCCTTCAAATTATTTAATAAATTAACTATTGTATTTGAGATAAAAGTCAGTGTCACGAGCGGGATTCGAACTCATGATCTACCACTTGAGCTATCGTGACCTCAAACCACTTGTACACTAACTCCTCCCATCTCAACCCCACCTTTTGAATTTATCCCTCGAACGTGTGTTCAAATCCCGCTCGTGGTACTGACTTTTTTATCTCACTTAAAAATCATAAACAATTGTAATAAACAATTTAACAGTTGATTGAAATTTCTTTCAAATCATAGTGAAATCATTTTTATTAAATTCAATAGTTTCGTGGTCCGCTTGACCAATGGATATCTTACAATTAATTAAGGTTTTGAAATAAAAATGTTAGTGTCACGAGCGGGATTCGAACCCATGAATCTGAGGGAAAAATGGGATTCTGATGGGAAGTTGGTGTCCGAGTGGATCGAGATCACCATAGCTCAAGTGTTAGTACAGCTGCGTATCTAGCCGAAGATCGTGCGTTCGAATCCCACTCGTGACTTTTTTTATCTCAACTAAACACACTAATATTAATTTTAAGATATTAATTGGTCAAGCGGACCACGAAACTAGTGAATTTAATTATTTGTTACGTGCAAAAGTTGGATGTTTTGACTGGTATCAGGTTTTTGTAGAATTAATCTAAAGTTGCTGGCACTGCTGTAAAGGGAAAGAAAAGAACGTAGAAGCTACGCTTGTTTACAATTGCAATAGATAGAATGTGTGTGCGTCATTTTTTACTGAATTACGAAGGCACACAGCATCGCTTGATATTCGATGAAAAGTAGAGAAGATACGTACATTGTAGGTAAACTTATAAAAAATATTGATCACTGTGGGATGTGACGGACCTAAAGACCTTATTAAAATAAGAAGCTCGAAGTTGTTCCATGATTCTATGGCCTAGTCTCGCATGTGAAGCTCGATATGATCTATTATCAGAGAGTTCGTGCGATCTCATGCACGTTAGCCAATGTGCGCTGCGACGCGGTATATGGTATTTATGTAGGATAGTCTACGACCGACTTTGCACTTAAAGGCGACCCCTCGGGACCACTTTTACGAATGTTTCGAGTGGGCTGGCATGACACAAGGAGCGGGACACGATCTGGGAAACGAACGCCGCTCTGCGCCTTTTCAGCCGTACTCGTCCGTGATATGGCTATCCTGACTAAATCGACTTTACCTCCATAACACCACATCACTAATTTATGCTGGTTTTTGCCTCTGTATTCTGCCAAGGTCCACACTTCATGGGTTCACTCGCAGTTTGTTTGCATCCGAGATGTATTCAGCCTGGCAACCACGAATTGTGAATTCCGAAGTGCATTCATTCTAATTCGTCTTCATTGACTCAGCGAGTGCGTTGTGGGCTCAAAGTGCAGATTCTCGATGGACTCAAACGTGCTTTTCCTTCCATGTAATACGTTGAAACATCTCTGAAAAATGATAATTGTTATTTGAGTACACGTCGGGCTGGAAGTCAAAAGAGGACGACGTGGCGAGGGCCCCACCCCAGACCGTACTATCGCGTAGCATCCAGCAGTTGGGTTTTGTATAAACGGACCCAAACGTTCTTGGGTTTAAAGGCCCTCATACGGTCGACGTGGTTGACACCGAAGGCTGAAAATTACCTTTATAAGCAGGGTAGAATCAGTCCGTTGACAAAATTTATGCTGAATTCGTTGTGAATGATGAGGTTAGAGACATAGTTTATTTCTCTGAGGTCATTTGGTGCAAAAGATTCGACGGGCTAGAATAAAATGCAATTGTACTCATTGTCTTTTAATGAGCCAGTTGAGCTTTGGCGGTCACTATAGAGTTCGGTTTTAAAAATTATTATGTTAATGTAACGTATAAAAGTTCAAAATTTCAACTTAAAGTGTAAACCTTCCTGATAGAAATGCATTACGAACATTCTGGATAAATAGGACTTGAATAATAAAGCAAACTTAGTTGCGGCTGTCAAGCTTTCGACCTAATTTACGGTCATCATCAGAACAAAACGACCTTAAATATATCTACAAATTGACATTTAGGTTTTTTTTATAGACGACTTCAAATTTCCTTGAAGACCGATTCAATCTCAACGTGACCAATGAACTTAACGAATTTACAGCAACTGGACAAATTTATGGTTGGTTTGCTCTGATGATGACCTCAGAAAGGTCGCAAATTTTGCAGCAGCAACTAAGTTTGATTTCTTCTTCAATACCATCCCATGAATCCAGCGCTCATAAGAAAAAAAAAATTCTTTTAATACTAAAAACAAAACAAAATATTTCAGTATTTTATGAAGATGATAATTATGCCAATTTCAAACCACAATTTACAAATAAAAAACTCGGGAGATTTAATGACACTTATGATTTTAAATTAAAAATGCATGGTATTTTGAAGTTATGCTTAGTTTTAGAATGCGTAAGGGACGATCTAAGCTTTATAAACTTTTTTATTTAAAGTCTGATAATAATGGTTAATAATTAAAAAAATATTTTATTGGTTATTGGATCCGAAAATTTAAAAGCCAGGCATAACGACAATGATCAAAAATCATTATACGACTTTTTTGTCTGAAAAAAAACCGGGCTGGTGCCAAAGGGGTTGAACCATTCCTCGGCGGGAGTATAAAAGAAATCTGAGGCCCCATTGGCAATTAACCCACATTCGATGAAATATTATACTGCCGGCTTGGAATTGGTTTGAGAGGAAGAGAAATTGCGTTTGATGGGATTAATTAAATTACTCATTCCGGGCACGAAGGAAGACAAAGAATTGAAAATTTGTCGAAGACCTTGTTGCCGGAGGAAGGGACGGTGAATCAAACGGATCCCCCGAAATTGAACGTCTTCAACCGCAATTTCTTAACAAACAACATGATTAGACCCTGTACGCTCATGAACTATGTAAATCTTGTTGGTAAATTTTTATTGTGAACACTGGGCCGAAGGACAACCGACGTCATATTGTGAACACTAGATAACAATAATAATAACGTGCATAAACTCTTTCCAGTATTGCCAGGAAATCGTTTGACTCCATTTTTTCTCACTCGGTCAAAATATAACTGCTAAATGTAACAAAGAAAACAAAAATAAACATCAGCCGACCGATTACGATAATAGTATGGTGTTGTTTTAACGAAACCTTATTATTGTTTACGTTATTCGCATTACACTACACATTGCGAAGCGCACTCTTACAATTACGATTTTTTAATACATACTTCAAATGTATAATAAAATAATCTTTTTGACCGTCGCTGGGCCGATAATAAATTCAGAGTTGTAAATAGCCTATAATTGTTCAGATATCGTCAGATGCGGTCTGGTGTGATGTAGGTTTCAGAAAAACAGTTTCTTTACAGAATGGCACAAGTACACAGAAGTCAAACACTTTGTGCACTGAAGATGATCTCAATAAAGATCCAAACGTTGGTACGATTAAGAAATTGTTTTTCTGAATCCTACATCACACAAGACCGCATCTCACGATATCTGAATAATTATCGATTAACCGTCACTAATCTCTATGCATAGTTTGTAATATTTGTATATTGTGTAATACCGGATAGTTCACGAAAATTATTTCAATGAATTTTATTTAATTTTCAATTAATTTAATTTAATTAGAATTTTCAAAAGAATAATTTTTTTCATCCTGTAATCAGTTTCTCCTGGTTTAAAATATGACTTTTCACAGGGATACGTTTTTCCTGAGGAGACTGTGAAAACTCTTTTTGCGTGAATTTTCTCTCTACATGAATTTTGCAAGTAGTGCACTTCGATTAGGTTCGGTTTGCTGGTCTAGATTAGGTATGGAAAGGTTAGGTCTGGTAGGGTTGTAGTAAGGTAAAAATAAAAAGTTTTACGAATTTATGACTATTACTTCACATAATACGTTCTGATCACGTTAGGTATTGCATTGCACGGTTAATGAGAGAACGTTAGGTTAGGTTAGGTAGGGTTATGTAAAGGAGGAACTTTTTGGTTTAGGGTAAGGTAAATTAAGTTGGTTAGGTTTTAGGAAGAGTAAAGCAAAGAAGATTTAGGGTTACAATTAAGCTTAGGATTAGGATTTGGAAAGGGTTAGTTTTGGTTATAGTTAAAGAAAGTTCACGTTACTGTCTAGGAAGGATTGGATTATATATGGTAGGGTTAGAGACGGGTTAGACTCTAGAATGGTATGGGGTTAGGTATAGCGTTACGGGTGGTTTACGTTATTTGGGATTACAGATGTGCAAGGATTAGGCTACATATCCACAATCCTACGATTTTCATGAAACAGAACAATTATACGAATGGAGGTTTCACGTTAATTGTAGCCTAATAACCTGGTTATTCAAATAAATTGGTAGACCAAAAAAGGAAACTTTCCAATTTGAAATAAGTAAATGAAAAATACGTTAAAGAGGCAAAAATGAAACATCATACTATAATCCTAACCCACTAACCAAAATTCTAGCCTTCCTAATCCCAAATAACAAACCTACCCTTAAACAAACTTAATTCTAATCTTAACTGTCAATTTAGAAAGTACTGACCTATGATATATTTCATGAGTAGAAAACAATTTCAAAATTCAACGTTTGCTAAATCAGCCGATATTCATAAAAATCCACAAATATCTTTAAAATAATCAATTCTAACGAGATGAGGTTTGACAAAATTGCGATCACAAAACAAGGAACCAGTTATATTAGACTATGATTATTTAATGAATCATTGACAAAGAAATAGAGGTCTTCACGAAAGATTTTTCCTTAAGTGCTTCCGTAATAAGATTTGACGTAATGATTCAATTGCCAGAAAGACAAAGTAATTAAAACCAGTTTGTTTTATATATTAAGTCTGGAATGAAAATTGAAATTTTTGTTTGTACAATGACAAAATTATATTTAAGACAGCGCAGAATATAAACCAACCCGGTAATTACTGTATTAAATCTTACAAAACCGGAAAGATTAAAAACAAATTTGATTTAACCGAGGTAAAAGTTAATGTTTAAGGATTTGTTGTAAATATTTCATTTATTTTATTGAGAAGAAAGAAAATTGTGATAGGCTAATCGTGATCGTTATGGCGTTCAACTTTGATCCTATTACACTGTACTGTATCGTTTCAAATATTCCTGTATCGTTCATAACGTCATACGTAGAATTTTTTTAATTATTAAAAAAAGTATTTTTATGTTTCCTGGATTTTTGCTTCACCGAGTTTAATTTTATCTGACGATTTAACACGGAAAAAATGTTAAATCTGTTTTGGTTTTTGCGGTTTAACGAGGTACAGATTTTTCAACTCAATGTAACAACAGCATATCTATTATATGTTTTTTCGTATGGAGATAAAGTCTGCCTTCGATATTCGGTATCAAAGCCGTCCCTGGCAGGCGGCGCTACGCTGGCAAAAGTAATTAAATTTTCTTAACTTCTTCTCTATAATTAACTCTCTTACGAAATTTCTTCGTCCTGGTTCGACGAACCATAACACACTTGCCAAAAAATCTGTATGGATGAATGGCATGATCACTTGTTATTTACCCCTTTAAGAAAAGGTTTACGCGTTTCGTACAGTAAGTCGTACTGAAAAAAAATCGTATAAGTATCAAAAACTAGTGCAGTAACCATATTGTCTAAGATTATTCGAAAATCGTGTGATGCTGTATGGTGTCGCTCAGGTTTCAGAAAAACATTTTTTTGGGCTTGGGATTTAAAAAAAATTTAAACAATGTTTGTTAATAAAATCCCTATAAATCCAAGGCTCTAAAGATGACCTCAATAAAGATAGAAACGTTGGCACGATAAATAAAATGTTTTTCTGAAACCTACATCAAACCAGTCCGCATCTCACGGTTTCCGAATAATCACTGTCTAACTGTCAAAGTTTATTACTTAGAGTATTGAAATGTAAAGTTACTAAACAAGGAAGGTTAGCAGGAAGGATTTTTATGTCGGTGATGACAGCGATTTCAAGGTGAACAGAATTACGACTTTAATTACACCTCTGCCATCGCGGCCTTGCTAATTTTCATTTCATCCACCAGTACGTTCATCTTACTGGATTTGTTAACGCAGTGCACATAACACTTTTTGGCGATTTATGACTGATGAAGAAAGATGTTTTTTACACCAACTGAAAATCGATATTCTAATCAAACTTAACAATGCAATGATACAAGAATAATTAATTATTCTTTCAAATTGAACTTTCCCTGGATCATCTGCTTTAATAGTGTTGGCTTCAGGGGTAAAATTGTCACGTTCGGTCCACGTTGGACCACCTAATTGAACTCATTTGGAAAATACTCCCCTTTATTGACTTTATTAACTTAAATATTTAAAATAGATTACCCTGGCACAATGAAATCCTCATGCGACCATTACAAAGGTGAAAAATATCAAAAAGCTGGGAAAATCGTGGTTGCAATAAAAAAAATCTCGGTCGGGTAATCCGTACAAAAAATGATCTTAGAATGAAATGCTCTATCTCCATTCCACAAAAACAATGACAATTTCAACAATGACCTCATTTCTAAGTTATGCAATGTGGAGAACGAAACTGCTGCGTGTTATCTTTAAATAGGAAGAAGTCATGTTCCTGGTTACTAACAAAACCCGGAAAATTGATTAAAGCAATGGCGGCCAATGACCTACTACTTAGTAAATAAAAGGAGGTGGTTTGAACTAAACTGGGAACTGTGAAAACAGCAATAAGCCATAATGTTTATTATTATACTTACTTATAATTATTTGGAGAATATCAAACCGTAGTTTTGTTGGATCTCTCTTATCATCATAATTCTCTTTTTACTGTGTTTTCTGACAGCGTGATAAGGCTTTTAATAATTTTGAATTGTGGGCTTTGCTCTTGAGATTCACCGTGCTTATATCCTAGACCAATATCGGAATTATAGTTGCGCAATTGTCTACAACAATTCTGATGAATAATTGTATACCGGAATTATTTAGAAATCGTGAGATCGGTCTGGTGTGACGTAGGTTTAGAAAGGAATTTTCTTTTTCATGCCAACGTTTCGACCTTTATTGAGATCATCTTCAGGGCCTGGGATTTTGCAAATATTGTTTAAATTTTAGACATAAATGTGGAAAAATGAATTTATATAAGCTAGAAATTTCAGATTAAAAAAAATGATTTTATTACAAGGCTAGAAAATTCATATTAAAAAAAAGTGAATTCATACAACGCTACACAAATTTATATTCAACCAATGTACCTCATAAGCAGTCTGGTGTGACGGAGGTTTCGAAAAAATTTCCTTTATAGAGCCAACGTTTCGATCTTTATTGAGATCATCTTCAGGGCCTGGAATTTTTTAAATATTTTTATTTTTACAATTACATGTCAAATGTGTATAAATGAAGTTGTACAATCCTAAAAAAATTTAAATTAAAAAGATGAATTTATACATTACGTTTTTATACGTCAATATCTCACTGGAACTCTCAACACGACAGCCAAACATGACACATCTACAAGGAAAGCAAACACTGTAAGTGCGTTTAAATACTTTGATTGAATCTAAAATTTTCTAGCATTTAATCATTTTTTTAATCTAGAATTTTCTACCATTGTATAATTAGGTTTTGTTTTTTAATCTAAAATCTTCTAACATTAAATAAGTTCTTTTTTTGTCCTATATGTATTCGTAAAATTTAAATAATGTTTATAAATCTCAAGCCCTGAAGACGATCTCAATGAAGATCGAAACGTCGGCACGACAAAGAAAATGTTTTTCTAAAACCTACGTCACACCAGATCACAGCATCTCACGACCTCCAAATAATCATCAAGAAACCATTACTAAACACATTTGTATACAATAACTTGTAACCATTTATACCTATTATCCCATAACTCATTCTTGTATTATTGTATGGGCTGTTTTGGTATGTGAGATGGGCTCGTTGCTTGATTCTTCCTGATGGCTCCTCGCTGACTTGACTTCAAAGTTATTTTGCCTACTCGATATCCAGAAAACTGGAAAAGTAAAATGAACCAAAAAGCTACATTATTATCTTTTATCATAATAGTCAAGAACCTACTACAGACGTTTTCCGAAAGGGCCGAACCAATTGAACTGAACTAAGAAACAAGGAAAAATATTAAGCTACAATTCTGCTTTAATGCTTGGCCACTTCTAAATCCTCACTTTTTAATAAATCCGCTTTGCAGCAAGCCCATGATCATCATTATCCGACCTATTTGACCTAATTGAGATTATACAAGTGAACAGTGCTTTAGCGCATTTTTTTCAAGAATAGCAACAATAAAACGCTTAGAACCTATAGTCAGTTTTCGAGGGGGCGGAGCAAAATAGTTTGCATAGTTCAGTATGGAAGGAAGGGTGATTTGGGATGGTTAGCGATGTGGACATCTGTTCCAGGCGTTTCGAAGTCAAGAACTACTAATGGTATGCTGTCTGCTGATTGGACCGAGCATGATGCTTTAAAACATAGTAAAAAGAGCCATTGCACATCTACTTGAGTGGGGTCATGTGGCATTTATTGCTGCATGATTCTGTTAAACAGGAAGAAATACATTTTCTATACTAAATATGGATACAAACCATGTGAGCTAAGCTACCTTAAGAAGAAGAAACTTCGGTTTTTTCATGGTTTCACAAAAAACATTCGTAAAATAATAAAGATTCTGGACGTGTATTCCACTATAATAAGTTTTGTAGGCCTATTTCTGTTTTTAGTAAACAGATGACCTGGAATTATTTTTGAATATAATGATGGCAAGATGGTAAAGCACAGTACGTTTCATATATGTATTTGATAATTTATGTGATATATTGGAGGTTTTCCAGGGCAAATTGTTCTTTTTTGAGAAATGTCCCGATCCTTGAGGTAACTTCCAAAGAAATTGCGTGCGATTGATTTTTTTTTTCACAGAAGTAATTGTAATATCAAATCAACCTAACATAAACAATTATAGATGCGAAGGGGGTTCGTTGTAGAGGTGTTTATATTAAATAGACCTTGATGCCCGTTTAAAAAAGTAATCAGTGCGAATGAACGGTGTGACCCGTTCAGTTCCAGTCTTCTCTGACGCTGACAGGTTTCCACACTCTCGAGGTAACGATAGCATGTTAAACGAAAAACTTTCAAATGGCCGATTTAGAAAAAGATTTCACCGTTTCGCTCCTCCCTTTTCCTCGTATTGAGAGCTGTTGATTTTGTTCAAATAAGAGTAATAACGGTTGGTCTTGATTAACGTTGTAATGAATTATCGATTTAAACCGTCGAATTTAGCAATTGCCAGAACGCATTAAAAATTAAATAAGAATAAATGTTAATATTCTACATATTCTTCTCAATCCAAGTTTAAAAGATATTGTACCAGGTCCCACTTTAGCTCTTTCCATAAATTTGTGCCATCCATGTAATATTGCCGCAAAATATTTTTGGGTTTTAGATGAACAAGAATTGGTTGGAGACAGTTTTGAAGAAGTACGACCGCGACAGGAGCGTTGCGAATTTGGTGAGCGTCGAATGCGAGCCGGCTGCACCCAAAGGTGCCAACTACTATAGCCTCATTCTGCGCGCGAAGTTCAAGTTGATACTTCGTTCGGGCCGTGAGACGAGCAAAACCGTCATCATCAAGAAGGTCATCGAGGCTGAAGAACAAGTCGAGCTGCTCGCTGAGTACACTGTTTTTAAAGTCGAGACGAAAGTTGGTATATTTTTAATAATGTTTTGTAATATTATCAACTTTGACTCAGAAAAATAATAAGTTTTGCTAACATTTTTAACAAAAATCACGCTATCATCACTTATTAGACGTTATCTTTGACTGTTTTTAAATAGACATTTTATATAGTTTATCTTATTTATTTGTTTTACAACATGAAATATAACATAAATGGAAACTAAAACATAAATTGCTATAAATGAGATTGCCAACGCCAAAGTAGCATTTGAGATATGCTCTATTTAGAAACTTTTTTTTAAACTATTATAAAGTCGTCAACCGATATAGTGATTATTATGCATGATTATATCTTTATGGTTAGATTTTGAATTTTAATTTTTGGTAATAGATTGGTTTTTTATGGTGATATTTGCTAAAATTTCTGAGCGGCAGTATAGCATAGTACTACTTTTCCTATCGCCCTCATTTGCTCTCCTGTTTGTGAGAATATTTTTCACAGGAATGGACACGTTACACTTTACACAAGTAGGACGAGATTTATTGAGAGAGATGGCCATGTGAGTCTCGCTTGTCCTATTCTTAAACGAGTTACAACGGACTCTTCATGTCTCAAGTGTGGAAAAGAAGATCGCCAAGATTTGAATTGGGTTTTATCTTCTCTCATTTTATCATTTCTATTTCCTTACCAAACTCGTTGTCACGCTAGCCACATCATTTTTTTCAAGTGAGACATGAAATCCTCATAGAGAGTAAAGTCTGACCGTTTGCCATGTTCCATCGCAGCAATATTCCCCGGTGGTCAGGTATCCAAAGGAAGAGAGCTTTCTATGATCCAGCACATCTCAGAAACTTGAAAGGAATACATTTCTAACGTGAAAAAGCACCGATTGCCAAATAATACAAAGAGTTAATCTCTGAACCTAGTGTTTGGTTTGGCAATAATAGATCATAAAATTAATTATTATATCTGAAATTTCGCCGTGGACATTCTTGTACAATTTTTGAAAAGCGCATCTTTGAAACGTAATTATTAGAGAATTTGCACATTTCTATTTTCGTGATTTTACCAAAATACTTAAAGCAACGCCTACCGGGCACACTGGAGCATGCCACTTGGGCCGTAACGTCGGGTCTGAAGAAATGTTGCATGATGAAGGACAAGAACTTCAGGTACGTTGACTCAGGTGGCATAAATATCGGTACATTGACGTAGCAAGAAGGCTTTGCGGATTCTATCTCAAAACAAATTTGATATACCGTCCATCTGTATTTCACTGATTCTGTTTTCAATTTCACTTTTGGAACTTGTTTTTTTTCCAGTGTAATGACTTTTTCTCTGGCAGTATTTCCGATTCGCGCTCAAGACCGTCTTGATATGAGAATATATTTTACATAATTCCTTAGGTTAATGGCCGGTTTTGGGTGACGTTTCATGTGTCTTAGTTTATTACATATTATGCTAGAAAGATGTTTTTCAAATGCTACTTTTTTGGTCTGGCATTTGTTACGGTTATTAAAATTCTTCTGCCATTCTTTCTGAAAACTTGCTAATTTGTTCAAGATAAGTTGGTTTCATTGACCCATGCATTTTGCACGACTATTTTCGTTTGTTTATCTTAGCCTTTCCACACATCCTTGTTTTTTTTTGTTTTTTTGTTTTTTTTATAATAAATCGTACACCCAGTCCACAAACTATAATTTGTACTTTTAATGATTAATCAGAAATCGTGAGATGCGGTCTGGTGTGATGTAGGTTTCAAAAAATCATTTTCTTTGTCGTGCCAACGTTTCGATCTTTATTCATATCATCTTCAGAGTGCGAAATGTTTGTTTTCTGCATAATTGTGCCATTCTTGCGTGTCGTGGTGAGAGTTGTTACTGTGTTGACCAGTGTAAATTCTTGGTTGAGATGAACTGTCACCATCAAGATTTGAACCCAGAATCTCCGGCTTAATAGCTCACTGCTGTTACCACCCGATCTATCGTGATTTCCCGATAATTAAAATTACTATTATGGCCAATTATAACTATAAAGTACATGCTTTAATAAACTATAAGTTTCACTAAACATTATACTTCCAAAAACCAAAAATATAGTGTCAAATTATACTGCATAAACAGCATAGATAAAATTGTAAACGGTTTGAAACTATCTTAGATGTAGTTTGATATGCAGCATAAACTTAATAAAATTTGGCAGTGAACGGTCCTTTTCTGCCTGTGGTTAGTTAAAAAGTGAAGCATCTGTTATATAGATGTTGGAAGAAAATATCTTCTGACTTATCCTCTATGGTGATAAATCGAAAATTTTTCATAAATGCATTTACCACACAGTTATGGAAAAAACTTAGTAACAATTGTATAAAATATAAAATTCTATTGTTTAGGATAAGAGAGTCGATTGAGAATACAGTCCGTTTATTCAATCCGTGTTGCAGCTTTTTACAGAAATCCTGCCTCACATGGAACGTCTGATGGAGGATCACCAAGACCGTGGAGAAAAACTCTGGCCCGAGCTGATCGGCTACAACCCTTACGACACAATTATATTTGAGGATTTGAACGTGAGTAGAATCTGGGGCTTCGTCACACCCTTCCACCCTCCACGGTGCTTTCTCGTTCTGCACTGCCCGACCAACTTCTTTTAACGACACCACTTTTGAGGGAAAGTTATTATCACCGCCTGACCTTTGGTTTTTCTCTATACTCTTCAATTTTCTTTTGTTGAAAAACTTTATTATATAAACCGGTTGTTCGATTGACAAAGCCGAATTATTATTTTACTTCTGTAATATAAATAAGTAAATACAAATTAAAAAAAGGATACGGAGAAAGTAAAAGCCGTTTGAATAGATAGATACATAAATATACATATTTTACCGATTTCTTTTCAACAAATGAGAAAGAAAATTATACTATTTTTTTCTCTACTTTCTGTCTAACCTTCTTTAATGAATCTTTAACCAAAAGGTGGAATCTATCCTACTAATTTTTAATATAATAAATTCACTAAATTCGTGGTCCGCTCGACCAACTAATACATTACAATTAATTAAGGTTTTTAGTTGAGATGAAAAAAAGTTAATGGCACGAGCGGGATTCGAACCCACTTCACTACAGCTCCCGGTGGCCATTTAATTTGTCGTCGAGAATCAAATCCGATTACACGACAGTTGAAAAATGGCAAAAAGGACTGAAAACGCAAAAGGTGGGGTTGAGATATGAAGTTGATGTCCGAGTGGATCGAGGTCACGATAGCTCAAGAAGTAGAGCAGCGGCAAATAAAGCCGAAGATCGTGGGTTCGAATCCCGCTCGTCCCATTCACTTTATTTCATTTCAACTAAAAACCGAGATTAATTGGAATATAATAAATTTTTCAACCTCAAGCAGGTTTATGGTTTATAGTACTTTTCCAAATGTACTTCAATATATTGGCCCGATTATTCCTTTTAGAGCCAGTTAAACACAGTTCATTTAAACTAAGTTCAGTACTGAACAGAGTTAACCTCAAAAATTGCCGTTTTCCAATTTTTCTTGGACCATGTTAGTTCAAATCTGAACAGCCATCGATTTGTTACATAAAATGCCAAACGAAACGGGCTTTGCGACTGACAAAGCCAATTTTATGTAACAGCTGTTATTAAACGGAGTTCAGAGTTTAACGACGTCCATTTAATAACGTTATATCATGTTATCAGAGCGTTTTTGCGATTCAACTTTCGATGTTTTTGTTCATCCGTTACAATTAAAATTTATCATCTATTGGTTTGAAAACTATTGTTCTTTTCTTTACTTGGTAATCGTCATAGTATTGTTTTTCTAATCAGGAATGATAAATTCCGCGACACGCGATTCTTTTGAAATGGAACGCAACGCTTTTTATTTATACTCACCAAGTCGTGTCGTCATTCAGCGTTCACAAAATAAATTTTGTACCAAAGACATAAATTTTCTCATAATTCCTATTCTTTGTCAATATAAATAAAGCGTTTAATCTGTACCCCTTTTATATATAGTATAATTCCATGATTTCAAAGAAAGCAATACTCATGATAAAATACTATAAGTTTTATCAAATTTGTCATTACTATTATTATAAAACATGTGAACAATTTTTTTTTTTTTTTTTTTGACAAAAACGCTACTTAATATGTCTTGGTAATCCGAGTAAAAAGGCAGATGTCTTGATTTTGCGATAACACGTCGTGCAATTCATAAAGAAATAATACTTGAGATAAAATGAAAATAATTTTAGCATCACAATTTTTTTGTCCCACTACACTAACCTTTTTCTTTAGGATTTTCTCGAAATTCGTATTCGTATAATTAGATAATTATTTTTGTTTTGTTTTTACATTTGATTGTAGTGTTTTAGGATGGGCAATTTTATTTTCGTTAGATGAAATAAATTAATTATTTATAATACAATTAGTGATATGAATAAATATTTAAAGTTTATTGATATTCAATGAAATTATTTATGTTCCTCCACTAGTCAAAAGGCTCTTCATCAAGAGGAACCTATTGCTCTCGTATGGTCCACACTCCTGGATGATGAGCATCCATGTCTGTTCCGTACTTCCTCAGGAAAGTTTGCATTGCTGATGTGCATGCGTTTCAAAGCCTGTTTTTCCCGTGTCCCGAGTATGCCATAGTTGTCTTGCACGTTTTGTCCAAGATGGTGTTCGTGATTTTGAAAAATGATGGAAAATAGCTTCTTGTAATTATTCCATCACCAGACTTTGTCCGCATTGGTTTTATAATCTTAGCTTTTTTTCTTGTACTTTAATGTAGGAAAGAGGCTTTTTCATTTTCAAGTTATGCCACTACTGGACTTCCTTGAACAACTTCAAGAAAATATTCCAGTGTCGATTTTTCCGCAGTTCCCACAGCGTATTCCCAATTGATTCCGCAGTTGGGAAGGGATTTTTGTGGTCTTGAATCTTAGGAAAGGAGATTGAACTATCTGTTTTCAGCTGTGTAGTTTTCCCACCATGACCGCATTATAGAAAAAACCATCCTAAGGCCTCATCAGTTGCTACTAGCTCCGCCTAATTGTTGATACACCAGGGCGACAGTTTCTTTTGCAGAACTTTTATTGGTTCTTAAAAGAGGTTACACTGACAAAATAATCCGCATAGGATCAGATAGCCAAGCAGCCATTAACGCATTCGCTTATAAAGGTCACATAATAATTAGTCAGCGAAAACCTGGGGAACACACAACAACCTGATGATATCTTGGGTGCCAGGGAATTTTTGGTAACGAGAAATCAGACAGACTGGCCAGACCATAAATAAGCACCGATCCTATTCTTAGGATACCAAGGACAAATATACCATCCATAATTTCAGATGGTATCCAAGCTAAACAAAAGGAGAAGTGGATAAATGGCGGTGCTAGACATAGTAAACTTATGCTGAAACAACCCTCACCAAATCTGGCAAAACAATTGCTCCAACTGGAGAGGCCCACACTCAGAGGAGCGGTAGGACTACTAACTGGTCACTGGCATCTGAGAAAACATCTACATAACGTGGGTATATACAGCAATGATCCCATTTGCAGATTATGTAATGAGAAGGAAGAAACAGCCACTCATATCATCTTCGAATGCGAAACAAGAGCCCAATGGGTGTTTAACCTAACATACGGAAAAACCTTAGCCAGATGAAAATGACATGATACTTCCAAGAAGAAGGATTGAGTCTATTGCACTGAACTAGGGAACTAGGAAGGTAAAATAAGCCAGAAGGCTGCAATGCCTGGGGAGTGCAAACCCCGCTTCCGAGTACTTCTTGACCATACCATACCATGAGTATGGTTTCCATCTTGGTAAATGACCGATGGCACTTGCGGCCCTTGACATGGCATGTGCGCAACCGGATATGCCTCGAAACAAGACGTGTTGTAGCCGTCAATCAAATCGTTTTCCACTCGAACCGGGTGCCTCCATTTATCCAGTAGAAAGTCTACATTACATTCAAACTGACGGTGTTTACTCATATGCTGACATTTTATGGCATGCTATACGTTTCCCAATTGCTTTACTTAGATATCTTTGGAAGTAATATTGGCCAGGATATTGACTGCTTGTTATGATAAGGTACGAAACCCCTTGATGATCTGAGAGCAATTTTGCGTTGCTAAATCCATTTCACGAAAGAAAAATAAGTACATACACAAAAATACCATATACTACGGTTTACGGGAAGTGGTTCAAGGGACTTCAATCAGTTTTGCAAACTTATAGTTGAACTAGGAAAAATGATTTTCTTACATGTCTACCATTGCTTTTCGCGGTATTACTTAAGGATATGTACTGACGGATTCCTTCGTTTATATAAATGTACACGCTTCGTTGAATGGCCTATAAATATAGGGAATTTTTGAAAAAATATACTTTTTTCTACAGATCGCAAGTAACCTTTTAAATAATTTTTTCAATTAATTAAGGTTATAAGTTGAAATAAAAATTTGAAAAATGGTAAAAATGAGGGAAAATTGAGAAGGTGTCGTTGAGATGGAAAGTTAGCGCCCGAGTGAATCGAAGTCACGATAGCTCAAGTCTGAGAGTAACTTCTTATCAAGCCGAAAATCGTGGGTTCGAATCCCGCTCGTGACACTGACTTTTTGTCTCAACGAAAAAACTTTAATTAATTGAAAGAAATTATTGGGTCCTGCAGACCAAGAAAACAATTGAATTTAATAAGTTCTTTTACAAAATTGTCACATCGCGGATTATATAAACATATGTTTGCTTCGTATAATTCCTAATATAGACAATTTCCCAGGCAACCAATCTACTGCGTTCTATACAGGTTTATTGACCCTATGATTATTATGATTATGACCATACCGTGCAATTTTTCTTCAAAAGTAAACACTGTTCTTGGTGCTGTTTCGCCCACCTTTCTTGCCACGAGACTTTTATTTTACCGAACTTTGATGCTGTATCCGGGCTAGTGTTTCACGTTCACAAAAGTCTCTAGAGACTCATCCTTCGTCTGCCACTGCGTTACCCATACTTTTTTAGCTGGTAACTTAAAGAGCCCCGAATAGAAGTTTTTCTGATGAGAGAGAAGAAGAAGTGGAATAAACATTTATGTAGCTTTCATGTCAAACTTTCCCATTATGGTAAAATTAAAAACAAAATTGGATCTACATAAACTAGGCATTGTAACAAATTTAAATAAATTTATTTTTAGGAATTAAATTATTATGTAGCCGACAGAAGAGAGTGTTTAGACCTGAACCACGGGCTACTCGTTTTGAAAAGTTTGGGCCGTTTCCACGCAATGTCTCGAATCTTGCTTCATAAGGGAATGCTCTCGAGCGACGATCTGAAGCCGATGTACCTCGCCTCCGATTCTAAACTGACAAAAAGGATCGTAGAGGGCGGCCTAACTCAAGTCTCCCAGGTCATGGCGTCTTCCTGGCCTCCGGAATGGTGTGTTTCCGTTCTCAGGGCCGTAGTGGTCCAGTTTCACCGGTCTTTTCTTAACCTTGATGTATATGTGGGCGCAGGAAGGAAACCGCTGACAGGATAGCTAACGATGTCGAGGGAGCGTGCTTGCGGATCAGGGACCTGGCGAAGATAAATGAGGATACCTTCCTGGTTCTCAACCACGGGGATTGTTGGATTTGCAACATTATGTTCAAGTACAGCCCAATTGACAAAAATCAACCAATATCTTTGAGGTAATAATAAACTATTATATTTATATTAGCTTAAACGCTAAAACAAGTCTGATTAAAAGTATGTTTTATTTTATAAGATGTCGTAGTAGGTTGTTACATTTAATTTCTTTTATTTAAAAAAAATCAATATGTCTGGCAAATAATCAGTAACAACTTAAATAAAAAAAGATATTTAATATTTTTAATTTTTTTTTTTAATTAAAATGGTTCCTTCTTATGGAGGACATATACACCCAAATAGTTTTGGAAGATGTGATAAGGTGAGTCATAAAAAATGACCGATCTCATTTCCTTGGCAATTGTAATCCGCTATAGGCTTTATTTGTTTCAATACAATTAGATTTTAGAATTTGATACCAATTTAGCCATAGACTTTTCTATGAATGAAATGAATGTATAAACAAGTTACAACGTAATGCCTTCAGTTTTGTCTCAGAGTTTGGTAAAAAAAAATTTACTATAAATTTTGAAATTTTGATACTAACGTTCCATTACTGGAAGGGTAACTTTACCACCGCCGCAACAAACGTTCGGCAATTTGAAGAAGAGTATGCTTTCTCTGAACGGACAGTGTGCAAATTGTTGGTGAAACCGGTGTCAGCTCGAAAGGAAAGAGGGTTCCGGACGAAAATCATCAATTGATTGGAAAGCTTTGCGGAATCTCTTGAGGCAGTCTGAACGGAAATTCCTGAGAAATTAATTAACAAGACACCACCATAAATCGTGAACTGCACAACTTGAGGAAAGTGAATCGCTCATTAAAAGTGGTTTCTCATGAGTTGACCGTTGAACAGGCACGACGCCATATCGAAATTGGACATCTTTTGTAAAACCCAAATAACCTTCGGTTCATCATAAAGAGTTACTTATGATTAACAGTGATTACATTAGAGAAACCCCAAGACCAAGAAACAATGGGCAGACTTCTCTACTCATCGCTAAATAAGTCTTCTTTGTGTTTTGGAATTACGAAGGCATGATTCGTTATGAGAACATTCTAGAAAAAATGTATGATATTTGGACCAGCGGTTAATAAATAGAAATCCGTTTTTGTTACAAGATAACGCCAAGAGGGACGACGGTTTAGGCGTTGACAGGGCGCTCATAACTGTATTCTTAAGATCCTGGTTTCAAATCCAGCGGCTCTGAATTCGCAACCGACTTACAAATGGCTATTTTCAAAAACACTGGCACGATGAAAGTTCATATGACCTCTGCTGTTGCAAACCCTTGTTTAAAAAAATCACACATAGCACCGGATGACCAACTACACGTTCCACCGAATAAAAAAATACAGACTCGCATGGAATCCGATTACAATCTGCTCCTTGGTCTTTGGCACATTACCTTTAAGGGAAAACTTATATTTACTGGATGAGGTTCTAAATGGGGTTGCCGAAGTCTTCCTTTCAAATCTCATAGAGTGGTGTTGTGAAGGAATTGAACAACTGGCACCGACATGGCAACAAACACACCGTACACACTTTGAAAATTAAACAAAAAATTTAAAAACCCGTTTCCTTTATCGTGCCATCGTTTCGATCTTTATTGAAATCATCTTCAGAGTGCCCAACACGGCACGCAAGAATGGCACAATTACACAGAAGACGAACACTTTGAGTCTGAAGATGATCTCATGAAAGATCGAAACATTGGCCCGATAAAGAAAATGTTTTTCTGAAAGCTACATCACACCAGACAGCATCTCACGATTTCTGAACAATCACCACACACTAAAAAAAAGTCAAAATAAAATGATTTTTTTTATTCTGTTTTATTCTGCTTGTATATGAATGAAGTTTTCTCGATCATTTTGGTCTGTAGGATTGTGGTCTGTAATATTTTGGGTAGCTCACTGGAATTAGAACTTTACTTAAAACTTACTACTTGCAAGATAATTCTAACATGAATTTGCGGAATTAGAATATGAAGTTATATTAAAAGAAATAGAAAAATCTTTCGACAATCCTGTGAAAGAACTTGACTAATTCAAACCATCTCCAATACCTTCCACGTCGTTTCTGTTTGATTGAATAAATCCTGTTAATCCTGAATAAACCGAATAATAGATCTAAACCTTTTTCTTCAGATTTCCATAGAACTTGACCAATATTATGTTAGATTTTGTCAACATTGTGGGTTGTATTGACTATACTTATCATTCAGTCATAATTTTAAGAGTAAAATGTCTGAACTTCTATCTCAAGCAACAACAAAAATATAAAGAATAGATTAATAAATTAAATAATATTATTAGTTCTAAAATATTATTTTTTTAAAAATTATATCAGCCAATACTTTACGTGTAGATAGTGAATTGAGAGAGACTATTTGGTCAATCGGACCAAAAAATATAATGAATTATAAAAAAAGAAGTTTACACTTCTACATACATCGATTGTCTAAATAGTTCAATTTTTTCGAATTAAAACAAAGGTTGTTGAATGGTTTGTTTAAACATTGATAATTTCAAATTTTGATTATACAATTGTTAAATAAATATTGCACAATGCACTTAGCGATTTATCTTTTCGATTACAGATTTATCGATTTTCAAATGAGCCATTACAACTCTTACGGCTGGGATCTGGTCTATTTCATTTACAGCAGTATAAAAGCCGAAGATCGCCGTTGCAGCTACGACAAATTGTTGGCCGCTTACCACGAGTCTCTGGCGTCGACTTTAGAATTTTACGGCATGGCCGAAGACGTGCCTACCCTCGGCGACGTCAAAAAGGAGATCGACCGTCTCGACTACTTCGCTTTTATGGTCATCACGTGCATATATCCGGTGGCCTCGGCGGACACGAACGAAGCTTTCGACATGGACAAGATGAAAGACGTCGATTTTTCAACTGCCTATAACCCCGAGATATACAGAGCGGAAAAATACAGGGAGGCCGTCGGCGAGGAGATAAAAGGATATATTAAACAAGGGATTATTTAAATGAGAAAAAGAATAAAGTCGTTGTTTTCAAACATTCCTTTATCAATAAACATCATGACAGCGTGGTACTTTCTTATCATTCTGGTCAAACTGTCCTCAATGATTTGATCTTTCGGACATCTTCATTGCTGATCTTTTATCGAAGCTTTGCAGTGCTTATATCCGACTATAGCCTGGGGTATCATCAACTCTGAAATATACACATATAGGTCAATCCAACTACTAATCTAATTTCCATAAACCAATGGAAAAAAAAAGATTGTTTCAAATTGATATGTAATGATAGTACATTGTATTAGTTTTACAAGACTATCTAGATGGCACTGGCGTCCCATGGGTGCCTTCGAACTACCATCCTTGGTTGCCCGATTCTTACATTTCTTAACCTTTGTCGACTAGGAATCTGCCACACAAAAACCTTTAAATTTAAACATTTCTTGATCTCGACTATACCTTCTTGAACGTCTTTCGCATAAAATTTATCTAACAAATTTTTGTTCCCATCACCTTCCCGTCCAATACATTTTGCAATAAATGCAGTAGGAATGTAAAATATATACGGGTCTCGATTTCAAGACCTTTCTTCCTTTATCATAAATTTATTAACTAAATTAAATTATATTAAATTGGGAAAGCATAGAAAATAAGCGGACCAGAATGATAGGAAACGACCAAATTACGAGTTGATAAAACAAACTCCCACAAAAATCTTACAGACTAGCCATCTTCTGCTGGACAACGATTTTTTTTTTTTTCGCCATTATCCATAGCACAGGGTATTTTAAATAAATGATTCTATATTATTCACCGTTTTAAATTTATTGTAATTTATTGTATTTATTGTATCTAATATAAAAAATAACCTGTACAACAATTTAATCAAGTAATAAGTAAAGTTATATTTGCAAGCAATTCTTATAATTATTGTCTCCCTAGTACTAAATCGATTTGCATTAAATTTCGTTTTTTTTGTTGTTTTTTTAATCGTACTACCTTCTGACTTAATTATTTAAGTCAAGTTGTCGGTTGCGATTAGACAAAGTAAATCGTCCGCACAGTGAACCAGACAGCAGAATTAATTTTCAAAATTTCGTGGTGGGGACTGAATTGGTTTTGGATTTGAAATGATTAGACTCAAATAAAATATCTTTGAAACTGTTTACAAATTTAATTTACTCTCCAACAATTCTCACAATCTCGATAAAGAACTACCACGGTGGCCTGAAGAATACAGCTTCAATTCATGAATTTTCAAACAGCTCTACATAGATAAAAAAGAAGTCTTTGCAAAAAAATCTGGAAAATTATTTAAAAAGTACAAACATGATAGATGGTCTATCAATAAATAAAAAAGCGAATCATGGCAAAACTTCGTTTAAAAAATAAATACTCTTTGCTCTGAGTTTGGAAAACCACGTTACTCATTTCCAACTCATTTTCATCCTCATATTCTAACCGTTTGCAATCCACAAAAATTCAAAGCGTAATTAACCCTTTGATAAATTCAATTGATCCTTTCAATCCCATGAACGGCCCATTTTTGCTACATGAATTGACTGCCCGTCTTTCTCATAGGAAACCTTTTAACAAAAAAGATGATAGACAATTTACGCCAAGCAAATAACATAATAAAAATGTCTTACTCAACCAATTAAACAAAAAGTAAAAATATCAATTAATTGAAGTAAGTAATTTGTTCAATAGACCGTTAAACATAATCATCAGATTGTTACTAAACTCCGTGGCAACTTAGAACTTAACGCTTGTATTCACTTATTCGCTACTTGATTGTTAACCTACTTAAAAGAGAAAACAGTCTATTATTTTAAAATAATTACAGAAATTATTATAATTATTGGTTCTAGAAAAGAATGTACGATCTGTTCTTCTCTCAAGGCCGTGAGAAGGAAACGTTATTTTTCCAACAATATGAGCGATATTATATTGTCGTAATGTCTTTGTATTTTGTACCAGAGAATTGCATCAACTAACTTTTTGGAAATAATTTTGTATTGTTTTGTGTTAATATACTTTATGTGAAAAAATTATTTTATAAAAACAATCTTATCTATTTAAATAATTGAGATTTTAAGTTGAGTTAAAGTCAAGCGGACCACGAAAAATAGTTTATCTATACCGAAATTTTAAGTCTTTATGAAAGTCTCTTGTCATTACCGAAAGTTATCGATAAAGGAATCTGTACAACCAATGGAAATGTGAATTTAACTAAACCCTCTTTAAGTTGGAAAGTAATAAAATTATAATAATAATACGAAGGACGTAGAAGGAATGATCGCAATGGACGTCAACTGGTTCGAAGCTGTTATGAAAAAGCAAGAACAAGAAAAGAGCAGCGTAGAGTGTTGTCAGCGAGAGTTGGAAGACGCCGTACCATTGAGTGCTATAATTAGATTATAACTGTAGTTCTAGGATGAGGAAGGACGGTGACAAAAATAGTCATCATCAAGAAGCCCAAACCTGAAAATAAACTCCTGCTCAAAATTAACGCACCACTTCAATATTTCACCATATGTTTTTCTCAGGTGTTTTTTGAACGTTATTTTTATTTTTAGTATTGTAGGTTATTAATATAAAACATTACAAATGAAAATGAAAAGCAGAAAAGGACGGTAAACTTTATTAAAAAATATTCCATAAAAAAGACTGAAAAGGTCAAAAATTTTCATTTAAGTTCAAACACAAATTTAATTACTCAGTATCTGGTGTTGCCTCCCCTGGCTTTGATTACTGCATCCAGGCGTCTTCTCATGCTGTTGATGAGGTTTTTTACCCTTTCTTGTGGAATATTCTCCCATTCTTCCAATGCCGCTTGGCGCAGTTGCGAAAGGTTGCTAGGAGGTTGTATTCGGCTCCTAATCCTTTTTTTTAGCTGATCCCAGATATGCTCAATAGGGTTGAGGTCAGGACTACGAGCTGGCCATTCAATCCGCTCAATATTCTGTTCATTTAAAAATTCTTCCACCGATCTCGCACGGTGAGGTCTAGCGTTATCTTGCATGAATAAAAAGCCTTGTCCAATATTCCTAGCGAAAGGCACTACATGAGGTTGGAGGATCTCTTCCACATACCTTGGTGCATTTAGAGACCGTCCTGGAACAACGACTAACTCTGTGCGGGCCTCCATGCTGATACCTCCCCAGAACATGATGGAGCCTCCACCAAAGGCGACGCGAGGAATAATATTGCACTGAGCAAATCTTTCTCCACTTCGTCTCCATGTCCGAGCACGACCATCTGGAGAATTAAGAGCGATTCTAACTTCGTCAGAAAATAAAACTCTCTTCCAGGCATCAAAACTCCAGTTGAGGTGATCCCGGGCAAATCGCAGCCTGGCTACTCGGTGGTCTCTGGTCAGTAGTGGCCCTGAAGCAACCCGTCTACTGCTCAAGCCAAACTCATTCAGCCTTCTTCGAACAGTGGGAGCCGAAATTGAGACATTCCTGGTGCTTTGAAGGAGGCTACTCATTTCCGAACTTGTCACCTGCCTCGTTCTGAGGGCATGTAAGCGCAAAAATCGGTCATCCCTCTCGGTCGTTGCTCTTGGACGTCCTTGTCCAGGCCTCCGTGTGTTGCTGCCAGTTTCATTGAACCGTTGGAGAGTTCTTCCGATGGTGGTATGGTGACATCCAATTATTCTTGCAACTTGTCGCTGGCTGTAGCCCTCCTCAAGAAGAGTCATCGCTCTGACGGCTTCACGCTCACTCAAATGTCTTATGGGCGCCATAAGTTCTAAATTAAAGTTTAAACTTCCAAAAGAAATGGTGTCTGTTAAGCAGATGCAGTGAAACTGAGGAATAAACCAGGAGGAAACTCTTGTGTATCTTACCAAATCCATTTCAAAGCGGATTAACACGATTGTAAACAATTCTTGTTTACTTTTGTGGGATTGTGAAGCATAAAAAAGAGAATAAACATGAAGAGATTTAGCTGGATTTCTCTAAAAAGAATTTCTGTTTAAAAATTAAGGTGGTGCGTTAATTTTGAGCAGGAGTTTAATTCGAAGTCGCGTTGTAATTAGATGATTTCAAAATCGAGATTAAGCTGGGTTGAGGAACGAATGATTCAGCTACTTTCAGACTAACGACCCTCAATTTGCAGTTGTATCGCGATGTGCTGACTCAGAGGGAAGTCCTACTGGACCAGTTTAACGAAAGGAGGGGGGAAAATGTGGTATAGTTACATGCCATACAAGACCATCGTATTCTCAGATTTACAGGTATGTCCGATAATTTGGCGATGTTTCAAATAATTCTTGTTATCGAAGGTTTTGGTCGAAATGAAAACGTTTGTTGCACGAGCGCGATTCGAACCCAATTCCATTTTTATTGTCCATCTACTCCATGATCACTGTGAGTTCTAATCTCGCTCATGAAACTTACTTCTTCATTTCGACCAATACCATACATAAAAAGATTAATTAATTGAAAGAAGTAATTTGGTCAATCAGACCACCAAATATAATCTATTTAATAACTATTGTTGTTATTTTTTTTTTTCAGAATGAAGGGTTTTCTTTCGAGACGATATCGTGGAAAATATCTTCTTCGCCAGTACTTTGAAACTATTCGTAATGATTTAAACGTTTTACAATAACATTGCCTTCCAATGATAGAAATTATGGAAATACTTAGGAAAGGAAAATTCAAAACGTGGGTTTGAGAAGGGAAGTTGACGCCCGAGTGGATCGAGGTCACGACAGCTCAAGTGGTAGAGATGCGGTGTATCTAGCCGAAGATCGTAGGTTCGAATCCCCGCTCGTGCCATTAACTTTTCTCATCTCAACTAAAAACGTTAATTAATCGTAATTATGTAATACGAGGAACAGGTAATGACTTTATTTTTCTTTTGATAGTATGGTAGAAGGACCTTTAATCATTATTTGTATGGTTTCGTTCAAATGGTGTACTAAGTGTTAATTTTATGTAAATTCGCACATTTTACCTCCCGAAAATTTTGTAAATTTGAAACGAAAGAAAATATTGTGAACATATTTTTAAGGACAAAATTGCAGAGCGAGTAGAGGCTCAAATTGTAGTCGCGCAAGAGAAGTTGAAAGCGATCGTCTGGTCAGAACGCGACAAGTTTGATGTGGAACAATAACATCTCATCACGAAATTTTGTAATACAATTTCAAGGTTTCTAGACTTCCAAGTCAGCCTCATCAATTCATACATCTGGGACATAATCTACTTCCTTTACTCCAGCGTTAAGAACAGTGTCTGGAAAAAGCACATGACAGATTTTTACAAAGTCTACTGGGAATCGTTGAACTTGGAATTTTTCGGTATCGAAGGCACCCCACGTGACGATGTACTGACGAAAGCCGAAAGGGTAGACCATCTCGCCTTCTTTCGTCGTTGACGTTTTACGGTCTATTATGATGGCGACCGATAAAACTTTCGAATTAGAAAAATTCATTAACTTGGAAGACGCAGTCATGCTGTCCAAACGGAAGCCATTAAGTCTACCATAGAGGCTTGCGAAGACACCTTCATCATGGGCCTATTTAATTTTATAACATTTTGTGTTAGATATAATACCTAACAATTTTTTCTCATAATAGCATATATAGAAATACCTGCTCACTTTTAAAAAGGACGTCATATCAATTCTCGTGATTGCATCGTCAAAAAATAAGAAGTTACTGCTCAGGTAATCCGTTGATACAGTCTTTTAAATAATAGATGTAATATTGCAAATTATTGAATTTGAGAGAAGAAAAATAAATCGTATATTGTAAAGACAAACTAATGCTAAAAATGTTGGCTTGGTTAAGATATCCTTGAAAGAACTCGAAAAATAAATATGTCATGCAATAGTGGAATTTGTATTTGCCTAACGTTTCCATTAACTGTCACAATAGTTCTACACCATTACCACTTAAGTAATTTTAAAAAAGACGTCAGCTATTTTTCAAAATATTTAAAAACACATTTCTGAAACGTTTGAAATACAATATATTGTATTGTTCAGATATGGTGAGATGCGGTCTGGTGTGATGTAGGTATCAGAAAAACATTTTCTTTATCGTTCCAACGTTTCGATCTTTATTGATATCATCTTCAGGTCTCAAAATGTTTGTCTAATGTGTAATTGTGCCATTCTTGCGTGTAGTGTTGAGAGTCCAAGAAGGTCTGCATCTAGATCTGACAATCGGTCACTAATCTCTACAATATATTGTATTTGAGTTTAAAAAAATCATTTTGAAAAAAAATTTCAACATTACATACAGGCAAGACATGCTACAAAAGGATCGTGGGAAATATATTAGTGAAAAATTGTTTTATATTGAATTTTTGTTGTATTATTGTTGAACTTTCTTTAAAATTGTAATATTATCTTCACTGGCATCTTTCTCACATATCTTCTGATAATATCAATTCTAGGTTTTGTCCGTTTTGAGCTGGTAAGAGATTCTCCTTCGTCTTTTCAAATATTATAATAATCATCTGTCTGATTCAAGGCTATGCAGTGGGTCAAAGTAATTTCTACTGGCATACTCAACGGCTCACAAACGGATAAAGGCACTGGTGTCGTAAGGATGAATCCGAACAACGAACTGGCTTTAAACTTACATAAGTACACTACAGGATTTTAGTGTGAAATTAGCAATTGTAGACTGCCCCAGAGAAATAAAAAGACTAGGAACTCCTGTATGATGTTAGAGATAGCCAGGCGGCACTTAAAGAGTTAGCCTCATGCGAAGTAAAGACAAAAAGCATACGGAATTTTATTGAATGCCTAGCCAAAGTGACACCATTGATATGATCCTTACATGGATGGATCTCTGGGCGGCGGCTAGATAGAGGCAACGTTGGGGAAGAAAAATGAAGCTCGTATGAATTTTGTCGGACCCAAACCCTATTGCCAGCATCTTGCGACAAAAAAAGATGCGTTCAAAATTCGATCCTTTATATTTTTATAGAAGGTCGATAACCGCAACAGAACCAGGATTCTGACGGTGGACAACCGCCGAAAACGGCACACACCGGTCCGGCAAAGAAGCCAATATGTACTCTTTAATCCCCAAATTCAACTGTGGCTCAGTGTATTTTCATAAAAAACGATACATTCAAATGACTCCTTACTGAGACCAAAACTCAACAGGAAATAAACAAGGCGTGAGACACACGAAGAGATTCATCCAACGTCAAGGGCAACAACACCAGGATTTTGGATGGATTCCTGACAGGGCTTATGAAGGCACATGCTTAGAAGTGTAGTCGTAAGAAACACTGTGCAGGCACAGCCAGGAAGAAGAGACAGCAGAATGCATTTTTTGTTTTTGGGCGAATGTATGTAGGTGTTGTTAGTTGTGCAGCGCCGATATGCTCGAACCGTTCGTATCTAGAGCAACGTACTTGAACCGGTACGTATGTAAGGACTTAGCCTGAAGAAGGCCGCTCAGCTAAGCATGTTGGGGGGTGTCCGTTGTTGCGAGCTTGCATACTTTTGATATCACTTTACACTGACTGACGGAACTTCGCTACTACCCCGGAACGATTTAATTCTTCTTCCTACATGTCTCGGCCAAAGAGGAAATACAAGGACCAAAACACGACCAGCGTCGAACCAACCAAGTATTTCCTTTTTGTTTTTTCTCATTGTTTCTTTCTTCTATTGGCTTGGGTTCTTTTCTATCTCTTCTTTTTGCTTTTTTGCTTTTACTGGGTTAATGGTGGTCACAGCCTTCTCACTCTGTGAGGAGAGCGTCTACCCATTAGTTATATTACCTGGACCTGTCCTCTCCGCCAGCGGTGCCACCGTTCACACTACTCACCTGGTATTGTAGGGCTGCTGTTTTACCATTCCAAGGAACAATCTATCTTTTCCGAACACCAGTGAAATGAAAGGGTTAAGATGGTTTCAAACTGACAATAATATTTTCCATATATTGTACAAGATTTATAAGTCTATCTATCTCGGCACCTGGGTCCCTTGAGTTCGTTCACAACACCCTTGGCTTCCCTATTCTTGGACTTTTCTACATCTTGACCAATCCTCCTTTAACGTCTTTCTGGTGGTTCTATCTGGTACATTGTTGCACGAATCACTTTCTTTTCGAACATTTTTTTTATCAGTACGGCAGAAGAAACGTACCTACAGGTTTAGAATTCATTCAAAAACTTTCCGTTTTTTTGAATATGTATATGAACTTTATCAGGGAAAATGACTAAAAAAATGCGTTTGAGTAATTTGATCCTGTTTCGTTTTAGATATTACACTAGTGTTACGTTTCATCACTGGATCACATTCGCTCTAATTGATTTAGTTAGAACAACAACGATTTCAGTAGTTTCCTCAATTAATGTTTTCCCTGGTGCTGTGACAATTTTTACTAACTGTACCAACAAGCATGACAACATACCGAACATGTTTAATAGAAAAAGAACTAGCTAGAAGCATAAGCGTATCAAAATGATAGGAAACGATCAAATTACGAGTTCATAGATGCAAACATACCCAAATAATTAAACAGTATAGCCATCATAAATTCAGCTGAACGATCAGCGTAGATTTTTAGGGTACAACGATTTAATTCTAAGTAGTTAATATCGTTAATACGAAATATTTTATTTTATCTAATTAGAAATAATATATCGTTAAATATTTTTTAAAATCAATATTTGCCATGTTTTATTAAATTTACCTTTTACCTTCTCATTTATTTATTAATTATGCTCACTGGGCACTCTCTATTGGTACTTTTGAGAGAGAAAAACTGCAATACATTTATTTTACAGCAAATAACCTGAACAGAACTTCAACCCACTAAATAATTTTTCAGAAATCGAGAGACGTGGTCTGGTGTGATTTAGGTTTCCGAAAAACATCTGGCACTCTCAACCCGACTCGCAAGAATGGCACAAGTACCCAGAAGACAAACCCTTTGAGATCTGTAGATGATCTCAATAAAGAACGAAACGTTTGCATGATAAAGAAAATGTTTTCTGAAGCCTAAATCACACCGGACCGCATCTCACGATACCATCGATTAACGGTCACTAATCTCTACACCCTCAGATATTTAAGTTTTATTTTCTTAATTTAATAGAAAAAAAATTTAATTAATTAATCTATATGAAAAGTATTGGTTGGCATAAAAAGTCAGTGTCACGAGTACGATTCGTAATCACGACCTTCGGCTAGATACGCCGCTGCTCTACCAGTTGAGCTATCGTGACCACGATCCACTCGGAGGCTAACCTCCCATCTCAATACCACCTTTCGAATTTTCCCTCCTTTTTGCCATTTATTTTACATTTCCTGTAATCTATTTGATTCTCGGTGACAAATGAAATGACAGCAGAGAGCATCAGTGAAGATATACTTCATTTATCTTATTATTGTAAATTCACTAGTTTTCGTGGTCCGCTTGACCAAATAATATCTTTCAATTATTTCATCTGTACAACAATTTATTTACTATTTATTTTTCTCGAGGGTTGGTATAACCTCTGCTGTTGCAAACCCTCATACAATAAAAAATAAAAAATAATATTTTGTTTTGTGTTATTACTTGTGCAAGACATAAATCAATTTATATATAATAGAATCATTTGATTCATCAAACGGATTTCCATCAGACTGGAGGAAAACAGGATATATTTATATTCCTAAACACTTTTGAAAATTATAATTAGAAATTATTAAAATTAAAATGCGTAAGACTCAAATCTGTTGGAAATTTTTTTATGATTTTATGACACCTCGCCATTATCCGTAGTCAGGATATTCTAAATATTTATTACTATGTTTATTATCAACGCTTTAAATTTATTGTAAACAAAGTTAAATATGCATTTAAAAAAACCTGTACGGTAGTATAATCATGTAAAAAGTATACTATTATTTGCAAGCAATTCCTTTCTTTCCGGTCGAGTGTAAATGATGTGGTCCCTCGACCAATCGTTGCTTCAGAAAATTTCAATTGCCTAATGACCCTCAATTTTCAGTTCTTAATTCATATTACCTTGTGAGTCGGTTTAAATCCAGTTGTCGGATGTGATTAGATACCGTACAGAGTCTACACAGTGAACCGGACAGGGGAATAAATTTTCAAAAATTTAGTGGTGGGGACTGAAGTAATTATCCCCGGAGCAGGGAGCCCATTTTATCTCATAACTTTGGCCGAAGCGGATTGCTCTTGTCAGTCTGGTACGTAAACTTGTATACTCAATAGAAACTAAATGCTAAATTAGAAACTAAAACGATGTCCAAAATTGATTCCATTCGCGTCCGATCAAAACAAAAATATGATCTAACGTAATTTATCATTACACCTTGTAAATATTATATGAAACCGTCTATCATAATTTATCTCGTTCTTCTTGTAATTTATGTACTACCAAAAAATAAGTTCGTAAAAAATTGTGATAAAATGTCAAATAATTTTTTAAGCCATTATTTGCTTGGTTTAGGTATAATGACCTAGTTTTTCAGGCATTAATATATAAAATAGACAAAAAAACATCATATCGGCCGAAAAAAGTTTATTTAATTTTTAAATTATTAACCAACTAATATTTTAATATTGTATATTTTGTGATATTATTTAATTTTAATATTATAAAAAAATTAATTATATTACAGTATAAAAATCATAACTTCAGGTTGACAATCAGCATTTTCGAAATATTTTTTGGGTACCACGATTTTTTCTTGTCACGTTATCTCTAAAATGCATTCTAAATTTTTATTTAAATACTAATTAGTAAGAATAAATCGTTAAATGACCTTTTTTATTCTTTTTTTTTTTTTTAATTGGGGCTTCCGACATCTAGGTCATTTCAGACCCCAACTAATTCTATATTCTATTTAGCCTTTCAAGCTTTCAAGCATTACATTCACACTTATAAATACATTCATACAGATTGCTCATTCATTTTTGTCGGTGGAGTATTTGATATTCCTCCACCGACCTATACTTAAATTAATCTAGATTGGGGTCGATTGAGTACTTTTATAATTATTCAGCCAGCGATACCGAAGACACACTCATACGCTCTGAACGTTCGAAGGGCGATGAGGACGTTATATTTCACCCTCGCCCCTCGCCATTTACGCTAATAAATACATGCACTCAGCCGAAACATGTTGACAAAAAACACATAAGACACAATAAAAACAACAAAAATATCGAATTTCTCTTAAAAAAAGGAACACAGGACACAGAAACAGAGTACCATTTTCAGATTGGATGGCATGCCTACAAGCTCCCTGTAGGGAGCCAAGGCATGACACGTTTCCAGTATTTGAGACGTTTCGAGCAGCCTTTTCTCTGCATAAGGGGCACCTGAGCGGGCTTTGGACATTTGGTTTTATTATTTTTTTAATTAATCTATTTCTTTCTGGGGCTTCCGGCATCTAGGTCATTTCAGCCTCCACTAAGTTTATATTCTATTTCCCTTGTCAAAAAATACATTCATACATATAAATACATATAAACAGTACACTCATTCCGTTTGGTCGGTGGAGTACTTGGTATTCCTCCACTGAGCTGGACTCAAACTAGTCTAGATTGGGGTCGGTTAAGTACTTTTGTAAATATTCCGCAATCGATCCCGAACGCACACTCGAACACTCGTCCGCTCTCAACGTCCGAGGGGTGACGAGGTCGTTATATTTTACCCTCACCCCTCTCCTTTCGCGCTAATAAATACAAGCACTCATACAACTTTGGTTTTTATTAAATTTACCTTTGCGTGTTTCAGATTTTCCTAGACATTTTTGTATATGTTCCAAATATAAAAATAGTAAATAAATTTTATATCTGCCGAAAATAGTTTATTTCATTTTATAATTATTAACGAACTAATATTTTAATATGATTTATTTTATATAATTTTTTGATATTATATAATTTTAATATTATAATAAATATTAACTAATATTTATCGTTTTGATAAGCCATTTTCTGTGTTTTTTTATCATAGAATTTTATTACATCCTCTATTATTATTTCGGCTACGTTATTGTTCAATTTAAGTCATATAATTATTTCATTCATCATTTTTATTTGCGATATGTTTATATTCCGAATCACTTTGGAGAAAAAAGTATCAGTTTATTGCTAAACTATTAACGCAGCAAAGGCACTTAGTGATTGTATGGGCATATCGAGTTTTGAAATTCGTTGCTTCTTTGTTAATCAACGCAAAAGACAAAACGTTCGTTTTATTTAAAATTGTTACAAATATTGGCTGTAATAAAGAATGTAGTATATGTTCTTCCGTCAAGGCCATTAAGATGAAAGGAATATTTTTAAATAAATGAGTGGTATTATGTCATCGTAAAATGTTTGTATTTATTTTATTTGTATTAGTCGACTGTATAAACTCTTCAGAATTATGATAGGTTGAACGAAAAAGTGTGTAAAATTTTCTGTTAAGATATTTTATGCGCAACAATTGTTCTATATAGGTAATCTTATCTTAAATTTGAAGTTCTATTGAATGACTGTAGTATTGCCAAAATAAATGGATAAGAGAATCTAGGCTATTGGTGGGGGGATTGTGCATTTATCTATAATCCTTTTAAGTTGGAAAGAAAGAAATTGATTGAATTTGTACAAAAGGGCCTACAAGGGAAAAATCGCAATGGACGCCAACTGGTTCGAAGCCGTTTTGAAAAAGCAAGAGTATGAAAGGAGCACGTTACGCGTCGTCAGCGTCGAGTTGGAAGACGCCGTACCAGCGGGTGTCAACTATGCCAGCGTCATTAAACGAGCGAAACTGACTGTAGTTCTAGGTTGCGGAAGGACGGTGACAAAAACGGTCATCATCAAGCAGTCCCACACCGGGAAAAAAATGGACGTTATGCTAGAATTTGATGTTTTTAAAGTGGAAACTAAAGTGAGTTAATTTTTAATACAATAACTTTCAGCCTAATGACTCTCAATTTGCAGTTGTATCGTGACGTGTTGAGTCAAATGGAAGTCCTACTGGAGCAGTTCCAGGACAGGAGGGGGAAAATGTGGTGTGACATGTTGGGTTACGTGCCGTACAAGACCATCGTATTCTCTGATCTAAAGGTGAGCATGACGGATTTGCCAAGGCTTAAAACAATTATGTTTAGTTGTCTGAATGAACAAATTACTTTTTTCAATGAATTATTCTTTCTATGTAAGATCATGGTTGAAATGAAGGAAAAAAACACGTCACGAGCAAGATTCTGACCCACGACTTTTGGCTGGATTCGGATCCCGCTCGTGACATTTTTTCCTTACAACCAAAACCTTACATAAAAAGAATAATTAGTTTAAAATAATTATTAAATTTATTTTCAGAACGAAGGGTTTACGATGGTTGACCGAAAAGTCGGGCAGGACGAAAACCACGCCTACCTTGTTCTCAGATGTTTGGGAAGATTCCATGCAATGTCCAAAGTCCTGCTGGACAAACGGATTATAAGTGACAATGACACAAGCAAGTTTTTCCTCGGAGAAGAATCAGTGATTTTGGAAAATATGGTGAAAGGTGGAATAAGAAACGTTGCCAAGACAATGAAAGAAATTTGGACTGGAGAGAGGTATTTAGTATATCGGATATATTTTACATTACAATGAAAAATTTCCAAATGATATAGTTCATAATTCATTTGCTATTAAAATCGGACAGAACGTAGGAAGGTCATTAGATGGAAAAATCAATTTTTCTGATTAAAAATCAGAAATTTTATTATAAAATTCCTTATTAATATACTATCGGTTGACTGTTCGCAGTTGGGATATAAGTGCGCAACCTAGGCACCAACATTTGGGCGATTTCTGGTCAGGTGGTCTACGTTGCAGTATTTGTCAAATTTTTCGATCTCTAGCTTAGGATCTGTGGCGTTAATTACCTCTTTTGAATCTCTCAAAGGTTCAAAACATTTAATGTAAGCTTAAGTTAAAAGTTGAGTTAAATTTTAAAGAAAAAAAGAAATGATTGTGAAATGATTTAAATGGCCTTTTATAAAAATATAAAAATTTATTAAACTAGAAAAACGAAATGAAAACACTGTCAACAAATTTGGGAACAAACTTAACAAAATAAAGGGGACCGCGGTAGCCGAGTGGTTAAGGCGTCAGACTCTCGGCTAGTGGACCCAGCCGTCGTGGGTTCGATCCCCACCGTCGCCTCTGGAACTTTTCTGACGCCTAAGGGGACCGGTGGCCGCAATTAAAAGAAATTGACACGGCACTCATCAATGGAAGGGGCGGGACCGGATCTCAGCGACCCTGAACCTGGTCCCAACCCCCTTCAAAAATGAGTTTCTTCGATGGAAGAACACTGGTACAACGGGGGCTCAAGTTCACTTTTTGTTGTGAGCCCTCCCCAAAAATGGAGCCAGGGTATAGTACAATAAGCTGCAGTGCTCAGTAGGGAACTCCTCCAGTCCCTGGTATCCATCCATCCACATCCCAACAAAATAAAAATGACCTTTTAAAAAAAATCGTGGGGCGTCGGTGGCAGCAAGGTTCAGTCTTTTACACGGCGCTCATCACTGTAAAGTAAATGTCCCGTGTTCGAATCCAGCGGCCCTGCATTCGAACCCGACATACTTACTGTAGTGGCCTCTTGAAGCTACCGCTAGATGCCACTACGATCTGTAGAATGTTCTCGCCCTCCATTCCACAGCCAATCAGAGTAGAACACTTCCCTATAAAAGCAGAGGCACTGCCTCACTAGAGGATACTCGTCCATGCGACGAAGTCTCAAACGTCACTAATAGACAACATAAGGAGACTCGTCCACGAGACGAGTTCTCTCATCACTAATGGATGATATCAGAAGACTCCTCGTCATTCCGACGAGTCGTCACAAGGGGAACACCGTCGACGACAACAAGTACTCGCAGCATTAGCCGGATCCCGCCTTCTAAACGGCCCACTTGGCCGCGAACGCCAAACGCTGCTCTCGGCTATTGCTGCACCCCAGTACTTCGGCCTCTGCAGAGTCAACCGACTCACTACGACCGGAACTCAGGCAACGGTCTCAGACCACCACCAACGGCGCCACTCATACGGTCACGGCCTCGATCCGTCGTCATGGCTTCACCAAACTCAACACCGGCCCTTTTCAGAGCCACAAAACTCCCGGTAACTAAACTTACAAATGGTCTTCTTTTATAAAAACACTGGTACCGTAAGGGTTTATATGACCTCTGCTGTTGCAAACCCTCGTTAAAAAAATCGAGCTAGCTCTATTATGTCTAGTATAAATTTACAATAAAATAAACTAACTTCAGTTTCTGTACTGCAAGTAAAATAACAAAAACAAGGGGGGGGGCTTGAAGGCTATTGAAGGCTCATATTTTTGCTTTTTCCAGTTCTTGGTTTTTTATCTTCGGCTTGTGCCCTTTCTTCTTCGAAACGTAGATCAACCTGCTTCTGCTCCACCTTTCGTTCATGATTCCCGCTTTTGTTACGCTTCCTACCGGCTGGCGGGTGTTTTCAAATATTAAATATATAAATATTACAATTCATAGATCCAATTAGAGCTTCTCTTAAAAAGCTCATTAATTAATTACATTTTACAAACCGGCTTCGACGGATTACTTGCGAAGTTGTTAAAAAAATTGGAACATCAATTGCGCGGCGCGAAACCGACCCTGAGAAAAATGCAATGAAACATATACCCCCGCACACTGGGCCGGTAAGGCGCCGCGGAGCCGAACTTGGAGAAGTCGCCAGACTTCTGGAACGCGGCTGTTCTCGGACGCCATATTTGCAAACACGAAGCCAACGATTTTGACGTGGGGGCTCCTGGAAATGCGAAATCAACACTAAACTGCACCTCTAGTCAGATGGAGGGCCGAGAGCCCTTTCTTTTGATAGATTATCTAATGTTTTAATGTCAATTTTATGTAAATTCTCAGATTTTACCTCCCAAAAATTTTGTAAATTTGAAACGAAAGAAAATATTGATAATATATTTTTTAGGGTCAAAATTGCAGAGCGAGTAGAAGCTCAAATTGAGGTCGCGCAAGAGAAGTTGAAAGCGATCGTCAACGAAAAATCGGACTTTAAAGTACTAAACCACGGCGATTGCTGGAATTGCAATATGATGTTTAAATACGATGAGTCTGGTCAGAACCCGACAAGTTTGAGGTAAAACAATAACATCTCTTCACAAATTCATATTTGTAATACATTTTTAAAGGTTTCTAGACTTCCAAGTCAGCCACATCAATTCGTACATCTGGGACATAATCTACTTCCTTTACTCCAGCGTTAAGAACGACGTCAGGAAAGAGCACATGACAGATTTTTACAAAGCCTACTGGGAATCGTTGAGGAGTAACTTGGAATTTTTCGGTTTCGAAGGCACCCCGCCTACGTTTGATGATGTACTAGCGGAAGCCAAAAGGGGGGGTTACTTCGCCTTTTTCGTCGTTGCCGTTTTGCGGCCTATCATGACGTCGAAGACCGATAAAGCTTTCGACTTGGAAAAACTCAGTAACATGGAAGACGCGTACAATGCTATCCAAACTGAAGCCATTAAAACAACCATAGAGGATTGCGAAGACGTCTTCAAAGACTTCATGGCCAATGGGACTATATAATTTTACATTTTCTGTTAAACATCCTAACAATAATAAACAAAATATATATTTTCCTAACTAATCTAAATAGCACGAATAAAAATCCGGTAACTGCCCGTTTTTAAGAAGAACATCGTAACATTCCTCGTAATTGCATCATCAGAAAATGAAATATGGTGTAATTTTAAAGCCAAGTTACATAACACACCATTTAACGGACATATGCTGAAATGACAAGTTTCACTGCTCAGATAAACAGATGAAATATTCTTTTAAAGATTATATGTAATATTGAAATTCGAGAGAAGAGGAAAACCTTATGTAAATTTTGTAGAGATTAGTTGACCGTTAATAGATAATTATTCAGATATCGTGAGATGCGGTCTGGTGCGATGTAGGTATCAGAAAATCATTTTCTTCGTTTCGATCTTTTATTGAGATCATTTTCAGGGCCTGGGATTTATGATCATAGTTTACATTTAGAAAATACATATAGGATGTGGAAAAGTGAATTTACTCAACATGATACGCAAAAATGGCACAATTACACACAAGACAAACACTTTAAGTGAGTAGAAATTCTTTGATTCACTAGAAAATATATTTATTGTGCATTGTATAAATTCACTTTTCCACATCCTATATGTATTTTCTGAATGTAAACTATGTTTGTAAATCCCAGGCCCTGAAGATGATCTCAATAAAAGATTGAAACGTTGTCCCGATAAAGAAATCCTTTTTCTGATACCTACATCACACCACACCGCATCTCAGGTTATCAAAATATTTATGTAAACTGCTTAAAATTAATAGGGACACATGTAATTTGTTCTTATCCTATTAATTTTAATTTAATTAACCGATATATTCTTGTTAGTTGGACAAACCAAAATAAAAAATTCCATTTTGTGGTTTTCCAACATTGCATTAATCCTCTGTAGGATTTAGGTTTTAAGCACTGGAGTCTCAATATATTCAAATATGTTGGAAGGCTGGAGGATGTGCAAAAATCAATACATTCCTCGTCAGACCCAATGAATTGGATGGATGAGAGAAGGTCGTCTTAGTATCTCCAAGTAAGTTGGAAGGGGAGGGAAAGCCCAAAAGTTTATAAATTCCCTGTCAGACCCGATGAAGTTGGATGGGTGGGAATAGGTTGATCCCAGTAACTCCAAGTAATGTGGAATGGTAGCGGAAGTGCAAATCGGATGCAGAGGTGCAAAATCTGTACATTCCCGGCAGACCACACGAAGTTGGATAGGTGGGAGAAGGTGGTCTCAAGTAACTCCAGGTAGGGTTGAAGGGGAGGAGAGCTCCAAAAGTTTATACATTCCCCGCCAGACCCGACGAAGTTGGATGGGTGGGAGTAGGCTGACTCCAGTAACTCCAAGTAATGTGGAAGTGTAGCGAATGTGCAAGTCGGACGCAGAGGTGCACAATCTGTACATTCCAGGCAGACCACACGAAGTTGGATGGGTGGGAGAAGGTGGTCTCAAGTAACTCCAAGTAAGGTGGAAGAGGAGGAGAGCTCCAAAAGTTTATACATTCCCCGCCAGACCCGACGAAGTTGGATGGATGGGAGTAGGCTGACTCTAGTAACTCCAAATAATGTGGACGGGTAGGGGAGGTGCAAGTCGGACGCAGAGGTGCAAAATCTGTTCATTCCCGTCAGACCACAGGAAGTTGGATGAGTGGGAGAAAGTGATCCCTGTATCTCTAAATAATGTGGAAGTGTAGGTGAGGTGCAAGTCGGACGCAGAGGTGCAAAATTTGTACATTCCCATCAGACCCAGAAGCTGGTCTTAGATGCCCTTATTTCATCCTACTTACATTGTTAATTTCGAATCATTACACTTCGCACCTTTGTTTAGATGACCTCCAAATCTGCTCCGCTTTGTCAATTTAGAATAGGATGCGAGGTACATTGGATTGAGATCATCGGTTGCCCTATGAAGCAAGATTGAGGTAATTGCGAGCAAACGGCCCAAACCTTTCAAAACAAGGCCTAGGTCAAGACACTCTGTTCTGTTGGCTACGATTCCTTGAAGTAAATATATTTTACTTCATCCACCAACAAACTTATCAAGGTCAATCAAAGATTGTTTAACATCCATTATACTAAAAACTGCAACGACATTCTTGACCAATCTTACAAACAATTAATCCTATCTGGATACCAATAATAACGAAAAGGTCAATTAATTACGGTTTTTAGTTGAGATGAAAAAAAGTTAATGGCACGAGAGGGATTCGAACCCACGACCTTCGGCTAGATACGCCGCTGCTCTACCACCTGAGCTATCGTGACCTCGATCCTCTCGGACATCAACTCCCCATCTCAACCTCACCTTACGAGTTTTGCCTCCTTTTGAATAAGGTGAGGTTGAGATGGGGAGTTGATGTCCGAGAGGATCGAGGTCACGATAGCTCAGGTGGTAGAGCAGCGGCGTATCTAGCCGAAGGTCGTGGGTTCGAATCCCTCTCGTGCCATTAACTTTTTTTCATCTCAACTAAAAACCGTAATTAATTGTGTTATATTAATTGGTCGAACGGACCACGAAACCAGTGAAATAACGAAAAGGGTTAAAATAGATTCAAATTGCTTATAACCCACTGCATGCAGTTTCATAAGTCATATGGCCGGGCCACTTGGATTCCTTCATAACGTCATTCTTGTTTTCCCTTATTCTTACACTATTCGACACCTCAATTATTACTTCTTTAATGGATTTCTGATCCTCATCACCTCATCCCCTTCCATGTAATATATTTTTTTTTTAGCACATTACTGAAAACCTATATGCGGGTTTAGATTTCATTCAAGATTGTCTTGTTTGTTAACTAATGTAAAACCATCTTTCTGAATATATGAACTTCCTCACGGAAGAAAACTCGAAATGAAAAGCGTTCCATCAAAACTTTCCAACACTCCATTTCATTACTTGATCACATCCATCCTAAGTGATTCCGTTACTGCATTAACGATGTTTCAATAAACACCATCCTTGGTTTTCCTTCTCTTAAACGACTCTTGATCTCAATTATTCCACCTTTAACGTCTAAAAATGGATCTGGACATTATTGTTTCCACCACCTTACTTTCTAATACTGTTTGCTCAGCGCAGTAATTATGGGTTCGAATTTCACTCAAGAATTCGTTTTAAGCAATTTTAATCTCTAAATTTAAATAAAATTGTTTAAATATATGAACTGACTCACTGAAAATGATAAGAGGTTAATCTCAAACCATCAAAACTTGCGTGTGTTGACAAGCCCTGTGCCGGTTCAACAGGTCTCGACTAGCAGATCAATACCCACCTTCAAGTGTAGGAATTACTCTGGTTTACGATTTCATTAAAGGATCACATCCATCTAATTTATAGTACTTCACTTAATTACTGTTTGGTCTGATCCTATCCCGTTCGTTAGGTATTACTTCCTGTAATTCGACTCTACTTCTACGTGGTTTATTATTATGCTCATCCAATTGCTTCTTAAAGCGGATTGCTTTAACAAGTGTTGCAATCGTACTAACGAACATCATATCATTTCGAACGCACCTGGGGGAAAAGCATATTCGGACCAGAATAATAGGAAACGACCCAATTACGAGTTCAGATGAATTTTACGGTACGACCGTAATCAGGTGGACAATTAGCATTTAGGCAATAATTATTTGGAGGACGTGAGATGCGGTCTGGCGCGATGTAGATTTTAGAAAAACATTTTCTTTGTCTTGCCAACGTTTCGATCTTTATTGATATCATCTTCAGGGCCTGGAATGTATAAATTTTGTGTCAAGTTTACAATTACATGTAGGATGTGAAAAAAATGAATTTATACATTGGTAGAAAATTTTAGATTAAAAAAATGAATTTATCCATCATGTTTATATATTATATTTATATACTTATATAAACATAAAACATCAATATCTCACTGGCTCTCTGGATTTGAGAAAAAATGTACAATGCTAGAAGATTTTAAATAAAAAAATGAATTTATACAATGCTAGAAAATTTCATTTTTTTTCAATCTAAAATTGTCTAGCATTGTATAATTTTTTTTTCAATTTTTATATATATTTATAAATTGTAAATTATCTTTGTATATCCCAGGCCTGAAGATGACCTCAATAAAAATTGAAACGTTATCACGATAAAGAAAATGTTTTTCTAAAACCTACACCACACCAGACCGCATCACACGATTTCCGAAAAATCATCGACTAAGATCACTAAACACCATACATTTAAGTACTATTTTTGTCAAATTTCTTTTATCTGGTTATTATCTTTAGAGCAGGGTATTCTATATATTTGTGTCCATAATAATTATCAACGTGTTAAATTTGTTGTAAATAAAATAACAATTAAAAAATATCCGGATGACAGTAATATCCTGCAAGAATTAACCTAATATTTGCAAGAAATTCATCTCTGTTCTGTGTAAGTATTGATATGCCACAACTACCAATATGCCACAAGTCGATCATCTTAAAAAAAATGTTGTTTTTTTTTGTTTTTTTTTTTAATTCGTAGATACGGCTGTTAACTCGAGTTGTCGATTGCGATTAGATACAGTAAAGCTGTTGCAAAGTAAGTGGGATAGCAAACGAAATTTTAGTAGTGGGGACTGAAATATCGCCTCTGGGAAAAGGAGCCCATTTTATCTCATAACTTTGGCCGGACCGGACGGCGCTTGTCAGCCTGGTACGTAAATTTTAAATTCAATACAGACTAAATGCTAAAAGTTAAGCTTGGCACACTGATTTAAAAGACTCACAAAAGTGAATAGACTCGCGTTCAATGAAAACAAAAATGCCATCTAACGTAACTTATCATTACATCGACTTTAGCTGATATAAGCTAAGTTTGTAAATATTACTTCATATTCTTTATCGTAATAACACATTATCACTTTGTATAAACAAAAAATATGACAAAATACGTAAACAAATAAACATTTTTAAAAACAAAATATTAAATAATATTTTTTATAAATAATAGTTTTATTCATGCATCGATCGAATTGTAGAATTATTTATTTCCTCACTTGAATATTATGATATTATTTTTTTAAATCGGTTTATAGAAAAAACGTTTCTCAGATTATTACGAAACTACTTTTGTAGCAATTAGCATTATTGTTGATCCAGTTAAAAGGAAAACTGTGTGTTAAGTGAAAATTTGTATAATAATTGGTTATAATGAAGAATTGAGGATCTGTTCTTCTCTCTTGTCTCTGAGAAAAAATGAAATTTTTCCAGCATAAATAGTAATGATTATTCGGAGATCGTGAGATGCGGTCTGGTGTGTCATAGATATTAGAAAAACATTTTCTTTATCGAGCCAACGTTTCGGTCTTTATTGAGATCATCTTCATAGCCTGGGATTTATAAACATTGTATAAATTTTAAATTGACGTGTAGGATGGGAAAAAACGAATTTATACTATACTAGAAAAATTTAGATTAAAAAAATGAATTTATACATTATTTAATATATTATATTTATTTATGTATATAAATATAAAACATCTATAGCTCACTGGGACTCTTGATGTGAGAACAAATATACCATACTAAAAGATTTTAATTTTAAAAAATGAATTTATACAATGTCAGGAAATTTTAGATTAAGAAAAACAGAGATCAGGATAGCAAGTGGTAGAGTAGCAGCGTATCAAGCCGAGGATCGTGGGTTCGAATCCGTCTCGTCCCATTGACTTTTTATCTCAACTAAAAACCTTAATTAATTGTAATCTATTGATATGTCAAGCGGACCACGAAAGTTGTGAATTAGGAAAAAAATCGAATTTATACAATCCAAAAAAATAAAAAAAATGTAGTATATTCATTCACAGTACAAATACTTTGATTGAACATAATTAAAAAATTTTTGCATTGTATTAATTCAAATTGTTTCTATGCCTGAAGGGAATCTCAATAAAGATCGAAACGTTGGCGCGATAAGGCAACAGTTTTTCTAAAACCAACCGCATCTCACGTTCTCCGAATAATCATTGACGGTCACAAAACACCACACATAAATCGTAATGTTATTTAGTCGTAATGCCTTATATTTATTTTTTTATACCAGTCGATTGCATCAACTCATTGGAAATATAATATGTTGTAGAGAGAAGTCCGTTTTAAAATAGTTTATGCGAAACAATTTTAATCTTATCTACGTCAAAATTTAAAGTTCTATTGAACGATTCTTGTTATTGGCCGAACAAATCGATAAGCGAATCCGAGCCGTTGGGGGAATGTGCGTTTATCTAAAATCGTTTTAAGCTGGAAAGAAAGAAAATAATTACATTTCTACCACCTTGCAGGAAGGATCGTAATGGACGCCAACTGGTTCGAAGCCGTTTTGAAAAAACAAGAATATGAAAAGAGTACGTTACGTGTGGTCAACGTCGAATTGGAAGACGCCGTACCAGCGGGTGCCAACTATGCCAGCATCATTAAACGCGCGAAACTGACTGTAGTTCTAGGTTGCGGAAGGACGGTGACAAAAACCGTCATCATCAAGCAAGCCCACAGCGGAAAAGAATTGGAAGTTATGTTAGAATTCGATGTTTTCAGAATAGAAACTAAGGTGAGTTAATGACTGATTCAGCAACTCTCAGCCTATTGACTCGACATTTACAGTTGTACCGCGACGTGCTGAGTCAAATGGAAGTCCTACTTGACCAGTTCAATGACAGGAGGGGGAAAATATGGTGTGACATATTGGGTTACGTGCCATACAAGACCATCGTATTCTCTGATCTAAAGGTGTGCCTGATGGTTTGTCAAAGTTTCAAATATTTATTTTTTAATAATTTATTTTCAGAACGAAGGGTTTACGATGGTTGACCGAAAAATCGGACAGGACGAAAACCACGCCTATCTTGTCCTCAGATGTTTGGGAAGATTCCATGCAATGTCCAAAGTCCTGCTGGACAAACGGATTATAAGTGACAACGATACCAACAAGAATTTCCTGTCATGTGATACAAAAATTGTGGAACTCATGGTGAAAGGAGGATTAACAAACGTTGCCAAGACAATGAAAGAAATTTGGTCTGGAGAATGGTATTTATTTTATCTACTACTATACTATGGAAAATTTTCAAATTATATAATTCATAATTCTAATGCTTCTACACAGAAGGAAAACAAAATAAATTTGAAACTTTTCTTATAAAAATTCTTTGCTCATATTTAAGTTCAGTAGGAGAGGGACATTGGATTAGAAATTTCAACGAATGTGCATCCGCGCACTACAGAATAAAACTATCGGTCTACTATTTATAGCTGGCCTTCAAGTGTGCACTCGCGGCCGACTACATTGTTTGAACTTCTATTAAAAACTATCATTGATTAACGAAAATTAATAAACAGACATATGCGAATAACTTCCAAAATTGTTCAAAACACTGAAACGTGAACTGCTTTGCGGCAATTAAAAGTATGGACGAGCCCCTTCAGGTTGTGAGCATCAGTTTAAGCTTTGGCCTTGTGTGCTAAAAGCGGCTGCAAAGATTTGCTTCAAAACGAGTAATCAGAATAAGAAATGACGGAAACTTTTGTGGTATAGAGGTTGCACGTGCTCGCATGCAATTTAAATTCAATTATTTAAACATAAAAATAAATTCACTAATTTCGTGGTCCGCTTGACCAATTAGTACATTAAAATTAAGGTTTTTATTTGAATTGAAAATAGTCAATGGCCCGAGCGGGATTCGAACCCACGATCTTCGTCTACATACGTCGCTGCTCTACCACTTGAGCTATCGTGAACTCAAACACGAAAGGTGGTGTTGAGATGGGAAGTTGACCGAGTGGATCGAGGTCACGATAGATGAAGTGGTACAGCAGCGACGCATCTAGCCGAAGATCGTGGGTTCGAACCCTGCTCCTGTCATTGACTTTTTTTCATCTCAATTAATAGCCTTAATTAATTGCAATTGATAATAATTTTTTTGTAGAAATATGTAGTATTTTGTAAGTGATATAATTAGTGATTATTTGGAGATCGTGAATCTTGGGTGATGTAAGTTTAGAAAAACCTTAGGAGCCTGGGATTTATAAACATTGTTTAGATTATGTAAATACATATAAGATGTGAAAATGAATGTATAGAATATATACAAAGAAGAATTTTAGGTTCAATCACTTTATTCGCTCAGGTATTTGTACACACTCAACGTTTGTGCTTTCTATTTACATGTGTCAAGTTTGTGTGTCGTGGTGAGAGTGTTAACGAGATTTTTTTGTTTATATGTGTTTGATTTTGAAGGAGTAGAGAAAGAAATTAATTTTTAAATGGTAAGTAATGGGCAGAGGTGAAATTTCCTTTCTTTGCGGTGAAAGGGCCAACGGAAAAAGGGGGAATCATCGTGCGGGGTTAGTTATCTTTTCAGGATTATTATAGACGGAAATGGAAGGACAAATTGTTACTGATTTCGTCTACGTAGAAATTGTTTGATGTGTGCTGTGTAATGTTTATTTTATAGGTTTTGTGTTTTCTTGAAATCGTATTTGATTTATGATATTATCTTAACTGTGGCTGATTTAAAAAAGCATTTGTTCTGTAATTGATGCTGTGTTTATTTTTGTTGATGTAAACCATTTCCAAAAAATTACGTTCATGTTTGTTTTGTCCTGTGTTTAATATATTTGGAATGTTGAAAACGAAATTATGTTGGTGTTCAAAACGGTGGATATTGCTCCAGGATTTTTTAGGTTTTGGTAATGGTAGATATGTTATTTTACCCTCCTTTCCAGATATTTGGATGTGTTGTAATTTCGATGTAATTATTCACATATCGTGAGATGCGGTCTGGTGTAATGTAGGTTTCACAAAAACATTTTTTTCGTGTCATCGTTTCGAGCTTTATTGAGATCATCTTCAGGGCTCAAAGTGTTTGTCTTCTGTGTACTTATGCCATGCTTGAGTGTCGTGTTGAGACTCACACGCATGAATGGCACAAGTTCACAGAAGATTGAGCTCTGAAGATGATCTCAATAAAGATCAAAAATTTGGCACTATAAAGAAAATGTTTTTCTGAAACCTACAACACACCAGTCCGCATCTCACGATATCTGAATAATTATCGATTATCGGCCTCTAATCTCTACAAATTCCGAAGTAATTTGACGGACAATTTATACAATTGGTTGTTTAAAATTATATCAGACTGTTACAAGTGTGTGTCTTTAATTTTGGAAAAATGGGAATAAATTATTTTTATAGTTTTGAGGACTATTTTGTAGTTATCAGAAAAAAAATGGCTTAAAAATACTTAAATGTGCTTGCTTTTGTGGTAGACAGTGCACGAATGAAATGGATAAGTATGTTGGTTTGTCCGTGTAGGATACAATTTATGTAGTGTTATTAGTTGTAGTTGTTGTTTATGTGTTTAGGTAGAGGTCGTTATCAGAATATAATTACACCCACACACACACACGCGTGCGCGCGCGCGCACACACACACACGCACAAGTACGTACATACATACATACATACATATACCTGATAATTATAAATAACATAACTGAGGGTTGATTGGGAACTACTTCCGCTATCGACCCTCGTGTCGCGCACATTCCCGCTAATAAATACATTCACTCTGAAAACACATTAGGCTACAAATAAATATCTTTACGATATAAAATAAAACAGCTCTGTTTTCTCCATAAATCGGGATAGTGAACGAAACCACTCGTCATCGCGTTTAAGCACATTATATCTTGTGGTATTCATACACGCTGTGTGCCTAGAGCGAAAGAATTGCATAATTCAAATTGGTGTGGCAAAACGAGCAACCATTCTCTATATGCCGTGGTGGGGTGGGGGGGGGGTTGGCCTCAGGTTTAGTCTTTGACACGGCGCTCATCACTGTAAGTTAAAGGTCCCGAGTTCGAATCCAGCGGCCCTGCATTCGAACCCGACGTACTTCAAAAAGGCTTTTCTGTTTCAAAAACACCGTCACCCTGAGGGTTTATATGACCTCTGCTCTTGCGAAACCCTCGTCAAACTCAATATTCCGGACACATAAGCGAACTTTGCTCAAAAAGTAAATGCCCGTGGGTCAACCTCTCATAGCCTAAGCTTAATCGGTGCTGATGGCTTTCTTCTATGAGCGAGTTCCTCCAAGGGATAATTATTATATAATTATAATATAATATAGTTTGTTGTATGTGCGCAATCCGCAACTAAACAGTTGGCCGACAAAAAATTTCCTACGTGCGGTGGCCCTTCTTGGCGACACTAATTGTTTCGTATCTGTTCAATTTTCGCTAATAGGATACCTAATTAAATTTTTTAAGCATGATTTTCTATCTTTATCGTGCATGTATTGCATGAGTACAGTATAAGCCTTAATAATATAATCATGTATAATACATACAATTCAGGGATAAGGCAAATTTGAATGAAAGAAAAGGACTCAGTTCCTTCATCAAGCTGTCGATAAATATGTCTCCTTCATGATGACGTTGAAATATTACTAAGTAAAATTTATTATAAAATGGCATTTCAAAAAAATGTATCCTATTATGTAATACTCGGAAAATGAATTTATAGTCCTTCATCCACCCATCTTTGCACGTTTTCATTTCAATTTGATTCACACAATGTTAATGTACCTGTCACATGTTACATCGTGAGAATTTTGGAAATTAAAAATGAATCTATTTTTAATGTATTGTATACATCTTTTTAGGGTCAAAGTTGCAGAGCGAGTAGAGGCTCAAATTGAGGTCGCGCAAGCGAAGTTGGCAAGGATCGTCCAGGAAAAATCGGACTTTAAAGTACTAAACCACGGTGATTGCTGGAATTGCAATTTGATGTTTAAATACGACGAGTCTGGTCAGAATCCGACAAGTTTGAGGTAAAATAAATAACAACTTACCACGTAGTCAGTTTTATAATACAATGTAAAGGTTTCTAGACTTCCAAGTCAGCCACATACATTCGTACATCTGGGACATAATCTACTTCCTTTACTCCAGCGTTAAGAACGATGTCAGGAAAAAGCACATGACAGACTTTTACAAAGTCTATTGGGAATCGTTGACGAGTAACTTGAAATTCTTCGGTTTCGATGGCAACCCACCTACGTTCGACGAAGTACTGAAGGAAGCCGCAAGGGTGGACTATTTCGCCTTTTTCGTCGTTGCCGTTTTACGCCCTTTCATGATGTCGAAGTGCGACAATGTTTTGGACTTGCAAAAATACAACGACTTTGAAGTTGCAGTCAATTCCGTCCAAACGAACGCCATTGAGTCTACCATTGAGGATTGCGCAGATGTCTTCATATCATTCATGGATAGAGGGACTATATGATTTTACAAGATTATGTGTTAAAAATAAAAACACAAACTTATTTATAGCGTTATGTACCTTAAATTGTGTAATATTTATTTTCCGATATTCCACAATAAATATATATTTTACCACGTAAATTGCATTACTCGTTAATAAGCGCACCATAATCGTCTCAGGAACTCATCACCAAAAAAATAAAGCATGTGTAATTTCAAGATCACATTACATAGGACACTATTTATTTGAAATATATTGATGTTACAAGTTTCAATGCTCAGATAGGTGGATGGATACAATGGTCACCAGGGACTGGAGGAGTTCCTTTTGTGACGGCTGCCCGGAATGACGAGGAGTCTTCTGATGTCATCCGTTAGTGATGAGAGAACTCGTCTTGTGGACGAGTCTCCTTATGTTGTCTATTAGTGACGTTTGAGACTTCGCCGCATGGACGAGGCAGTGCCTCTGCTTATATAGGGAAGTGCTCTTGAAGCTACCGCTAGATGCCACTACAGTAAGTATGTCGGGTTCGAATGCAGGGCCGCTGGATTCGAACACGGGACCAATGTCCAAAAGTAAATACTTTACAGTGATGAGCGCCGTGTCAAAGACTGAACCTTGCGGCCACCGACGCCCCACGATTTTTTTTTAAAGGTCATTTTTATTTTGTTGGGATGTGGATGGATGGATACCAGGGACTGGAGGAGTTCCCTCCTGAGCACTGCAGCTGATCAGCTTATTGTACTATACTCTGGCTCCATTTTTGGGGGAGGGCTCACAACACAAAGTGAGCTTGAGCCCCCGTTGTACCAGTGTTCTTTCATCGAAGAAACTCATTTTCGAAAGGGGTTGGGAATAAATTCAGGGTCGCCGAGATCCAGTCCCGCCCCTTCCATTGATGAGTGCCGTGTTACTTGCGGCCACCGGTCCCCTTGGGCGTCAGAAAAATTCAAAAGGCGTTGCGACAGTATGTGACGCTTCCTACACAAATCCAATGTCCAGTTTTCCATAACATTGCATTACCCCCGTGCATCTGCCCGATGCCACGCTACGCTAACCTACTCTACTCTCTGTACAATCGAAGGCACACTAAAGTACACTCATATTTTTATTCAAACTACATGAATTATTGTCGTTATATTAATTACGACAAACTTCTCTTAATATAAACCAAATTAACCGAGATCCAAAATTCATTAGTTTTCATTTTTTAAAATTAATTTTAATGATTTGGTAGAAAATTGTTCAAAATACTGAACACTATTTTTTGATATAATGAATTTAAAGAACAATTTATTGTACGGCTTAGCTCATAAAATTTAAATAACAATTTATTTCATGGTTTTGCTTATAGAATTACACCGTTTTCGTCGAGTAGCGTCAGAAAATGACACTCATACACTTGTTTTCCCGTGAGTTGCGGTCTGATGGGATAACGTTTTCATTATCGTGCTACGTTTCGACCTTTATTGAGATCATCTTCAGAGCCTTACAAACATTGTTGTTTACATGTAACAAATACATTTAGGATGTGGAAAAGGGAATTTATACAAACCACCACGAATCCATTCCCAGTGTGACTAGAGCTGAATTTCGAAAAATTTAGTCATCCCATCGTTCAGACAGCCATACACCCTCCCCCGTCTATGCAGACAGGATCTAGTGAATTGGCCCTCATGTGACGCTGATAAGGCACCCGCTGCCCCTTGCCGACCCTGGGCCTACACGGGTACAGCTTGTGCTTTAGAAAGGTTGCCACGACCAAGACTGCATCAAAACGGCAACTGCTGCCCTCATCATGAACGGGAACCGCCTTCATGAAGGTTCGCCCTCATGGTTCCGGACTCGTGGCAACTGCTGAAATGGACCTCTTTTTAAGCAATATACAACAAGTTAAGAGAAGCGGTTTTCTTCTTTTTTTACGAGGGTTTGAAGCTGAAGAGTCATATTATCAACTTAAAAACAAGATAAAAAGTCGAGTTGATGTCCAGCGGCCCTGCATTGCAACCTAAACAATTTCCACTGCTTTATTATTCTCTTATGACATTTTGCTTTAATACTAAACTCTTTTCTGATGCAGAATCTAGTTATTTCAGAGTGATTCCAGTTCTCTACGTGATTTGAGAGTTTGAGTGTAAGTTTTCACTTTTTTTCTCTGAAAGCATAACGGTTTTCACCAACCGCTTAGCGGCCGACAAATCTAGCTACGATTTTCTACTATTAGTTTTTTTTTTTTGGTGGGTGTCTTCCCCCGGGATATATCTTTATAGATAAGCGGAAATGTGCCACCCGTTGAAAATAACCCAACCGAGACATCCGAAACGGTTTATTCATCCTGAAATATCGAGAAAAGGCCGTTCCATTTTTCTATTGGCCATCCCGTTGGAAAAATATGGTTTTAAAACTAACGTACATCTTCGACCGAGGTGGCAAACTGAACAAGATCGATATTTCTACGGCTGGGGAAATGTGAATATGTTCTTAATACCTACGGTAATGGATGTGGTAATATAAAAAAGCAACATTATATTGTATTTTAGTTACAATATATATTTGTTAAATTTTCGTTATTGACGACACAGCCGAAAGATTGATCATAGTAATAATAAATTTATTTGAGAAAAGTACAATACTACGTTAAGATAAAACATAAACTGAGAGACGTAAAAAATAAAATCATAAATTAAGCCGTTTAATCAATCCGCACATTTTCACACCTAAAAGCAGAACTTGTGACAGGTGGCAAGAGTTATGTAATTGAACAAAACTGCAACAAATCATTTCAAAAGGACTGAGAAGATGTATAAAACTAAATAAATGAAAGAAAAAACAAAAAAATGAAGAAAGAAAACGAAAATAAAATGCAATAAATTCAACTAAAAATAAAAGACAGTTCATAGTATAAATTTAAAATCTTCACAGTGATAGTTTTTTGAAATCGTAATAAGAATTAAATTTGTTAAAAATCATTTTGAGTGATATTGTAAAAAAACTAAAACAATTAAAGTAAAAATTAGTGTTTAATTTGGATATAAAAATATTAGTCACTACTTTTTGTCATGTTTGATTCAGCACATTATATGGTATTTTAGTTAAAACGTACATTGTTAAATTTTTGTCATTGACGACATTTTGTTACATACGAAAGATGGATTATAATTGAAAAATGATACCACATTATCATTAATGAATAAGGTAAATAGCTCTCAAAAAATATATTTATTGATTAAAAAAACCATTATATATTTAAAAACATTGCGATTTGGAAATTTTAAAGACATTTTTTTCTATTTAATATGGAAACAATTATTATTTAGACAGTAATCGTTTCAATTGGTTATAAATTGGCTTTACTTCTATTGACGAAACTGGAATTGGAACTAATTGATAATAGTCCCTTCTCAAAGGTATACATACAAAAACATAAAACAACATAGAAAATTTATTCAAACTATTTTACTAAAAGTGTAAATAATTTACATATTATGTTATATATATAATAACTAAATATATATATAACTAAATTTTACTTTTCACGTATGTATTGTAAATATACAAATAATTTAAAAGCAAATATTTTTAAATTGATTTAATTGTACTGTTAAAAATTAATAGTTTTTTCTATATAGAATTATCTATATACTAACGAAAAATAAATATTTTAATGCATTTCTCGCTTTTTTTAAAAATATTTTTTTTTTGTCTTGAAATTAGTTGAATATTTTTCATTCATGATAGACAGATCATATTGATCGTCTCAAATAACGCTACAAAATTTAAATTTTGAATTTAAATATTTACCAGATGATTTTTTTTTTAAAGTGACTATTACAATAAATGTTACAATTATTGATTGTTAATCTTTTTTTTTTTTTTTACCATCCCGCTACAACTGACAAGACGGCAGATTATACAAAACGGTTGCCGGTGCCCCTTAGGCAGAGAAAGGTTGCTCGATATGTCGCACATACCGGAAACGTATCACGCCTTGACTCCCTACAGGGAGCTTGTAGGCATTCCATTCAATCTGAAGATGGTACTCGAGCACTGCAGGGGGTTTCTGAGTCCTCTCTTCCCCTTTCTAGAGGAAGTTGGGCTTTTTCATTGTATGTATATATTTTTGCCTGAGTGCATGTATCTATTAGCGTGACAGGGGAGGAGTGAGGGTGGGGGTCTATGCCGAAATATTTACAAAAGTCGATCCCAACCTAGGTTAGTTTGAGTATAGGTCGGTGGAGGAATACCAAGTACTTCACAGACAAAAATGAATGAAAAAACTTTATGTATTTATTTGTATGAATGATGATGTCTGAAAGTGTAAATAGAATATAGACATAGTCGGGGCTAAAATGACCTCGATGTCGGACGCCCAAATTTTAAAAAAATATTTCATAATTTCAACATATTTTTAGCTGTAAAAACAATTCCTGGTCCGAATCGAGTCAAAAGTATTCGTATCAAAACAAAAATTTACCCCCAATATATATAAATATTTGCACTTTGAGATCAAATATACATTTCAAGATTTAACATTTTCTTACATTTTGTTGGCTGAAATATTCAATTATTTATATACGTTAATAAATAAAAAATGTATGTATTTATTGTGTGCGTTCAATCTTTAAGTGTATTAATTTTTTTTTCTCCCTGTATGCTCATCAGAATTATTCAGATACCGTGAGATGCGGCCATCGTTTTCTTTTTCAACATTTTCTTAATCGTTTTTCTGATATCTACATCTCACGATATCTGAATAATTAACGATTGACGGTCACTAATCCCTACAAAACTCATCATAATATAAAAACATCACTATGATAATTGACTGAGTCTGATAATTCGCTCTCTGTTATGTTTAAAATCATTGGTATTTTTAAATCATTTTTGTGTTTGAAACAAATTTCATTTGACGTCTCATTATATTTTATAAAGAAAATTGTTTTTCAATCATCTTTGGAATTGTCCTTCAATAAAATTTCTTTGATTCCAGTGAGATCTTGCAAAATTTATGGAACGGTTCATTTTTTACCCCGTTTCCAGTACATTGACAAATCATCCTTGGTCCGAGTTTTGTCCAGGTCAGTGGTATTCAATTTGTCATACCATAAAAAATCCGTAATGTTTGTAAAGTATTGCGATACAAGATGCTCGCATTAAAAAGCTAACCATTTTAATTATATGTATATAATTAATCCATAAATAAAACTATTAATAAAACGGTTTAATACAGTGTACAACATTTTCTTAAATTTTAACACAATTTGTTGATGTTAATATTTTTTATAAAATGGAATTGTGTTTAATATTTTGTTACATGTTTTTCATAAAAAATATTGTTAACAAAGAATAAATAAAATGATGCATTTTTAAAATGCATTCATTTTTGTTAAACAAATAAATATGAATAAAAACATAGAGTATAAAAACACAACACAGCCTTACATTTAAACATTGATATAAAATTAATAATAAACATGAGCAAAGATCTTTGTGGGATAAAAAAAACATACATAAGTACAATTGTTAATTGATTAAACGATACGATTGCTTATTTTAAATATTGAAATTACAATCTAATGATAAGTAAGAGTAGATCAGATGATTCCTTTGGTGACCATAGTTTTCAGTTGTTCCCCTACTGTATCGATGACTTTGTTCGTGGAATAAATGCCACGAGAAAAAGGTAACTTGCGGCGGTTTTTCTTCGTTTTGATAAGCCTTTCCAAATTGAAAGCCTTGGTTTTGTGTGTAGTCGCGAGAGGAAAGTTAATGGCCGTTACTACGAAGCTATAGTACGCGAAGCGATCGATTTCGCGCAGTATTCCCGCCAGCGAAGGAACAGGACTTGTGCAGTTGAAAATTTTCATGTATTCGCTCAAGCTGCTATGGTAGAAGGTTATAAGCTCGTCGAAGATCGACTGACGCAGATTCGAGTTGAGGCTGCTGTACAACAAATGGATTAAGTCCCAGGCTAAGGAGTGGACGTGGCAGACTTGGTAGTCTACAAATCTGAAAGTAAACCGTGAAATAATTAAGCGTTATCCTTTAACCATAGTACCTTATCTCTTCGGGCTGGCCATCATCGTCGTTTTTGAACATCATGTTGCAAGACCAAAGGTCGCCGTGGTTCAGCACTTCGAAACTGTCGTCATACGGCTCTTCGTGTATGGCTCGCAGCTTTTCTAAAATAACGTCTATCTGAAGTGCCACCCTATCTGTCACCTCTTTCCTAAACAATAAATAAACGTTTTTTTAAAACAATTTTTATTAAATTCATTTGATATTTACAACTGCTAATATTGTATTAAGTAAATATATTCTGAATTTGTTAGTTAAGTCGGTTGTAGGAGAATCTTTTCTCAATGAGATTTTATCGGGAGCTACTTTTGCTTCAATAATCATGAAGGATAAGTTTGGAAGTGATAATAGTCGTACTAGTGGATTATTGTATGGTTCAGTGATTGATGAATTCTTTTTTTAATACGGGGTTTTGATGATGCCCGACGGAACACGCGAGTATGGAGTTAGACGTTTTAGTGGACGTCGTGCCTCACTAGAAATGGTCGATCTTGTCAAAATAGTAAAAGTGGCATAAAATAAGCTTGAAATTCGAATTGTAGAATAAAAATACGGGATTCTCTTTTAAAATAGCAAAGCTAGTATCAGAAAGTTATGTTCATTCAATCTATTACCACAATGCGATTCGTATAGCTAAAATGAACGATCAATCAATTAAGGTTTTTAGTTGAGTTAAAAAAAGTCAGTGGCACGTCCGGGATTCGAACCGACTACCTTTGGCTTGATACGTGGCTACTCTACCACAGAGCTAACTGGTAGCTCCGTGGTAGAGTAGCGGCGTAACAAGCCGAAGGTCGTGGGTTCTGACTTTGTCAAATGTATATGTTGACTTTATTTGAAAGTTAAATTAGTCATTTCCAAAATGCACAAAGTAATGTTGACCAAGTTATTTAAACTTATCAAGGTTCATTTGAAATTACACCACATCCACTTCTTACTTCATTAAAAAAAAAGTTATCTATGTCCATTTGAAAAGCAAATTTCATAGGTCAACGTAGTTTTATTTCATTTGTTTTAAAAAGTGTGACGCATACTAGAGTTGTTGTAAGAAGGAATTCAACTTAATTGAGATAAGACAAACACCACTGATATCGTTGTCTCGTCAAAACTAATTTCAGATATCTAGATAAAATAAAAGAATCCAATAATTTATAGTATTGATTAAATTTGTTGATCTGCTCAGGATTTTCCAAAAGTTTGTGTTATTAATAACTATCACTCAATTTTTTCAGTTTGCAAATAACCATGAAAAGCTAAGTGATAAAATGATTGTTTCAACGTGACTATCGAGGTGATTGAAAAAACTACCACAATAGAACAATGGCTTATCAAGCTCTCGTTTTGCTATTCGCAATTACTCTCAAAATTGTCCCCTATCGCCAAAACTTTAAAACGCTTAAAACGTAATCGGCAGCACTTCTGGAATAGGTAGTTAGGTTGGTAAAGCACCACGTCGATATAAAAATACCACTGCATTCCCCCAAATATAGACCACTATTCGGCATTACGGTTTTTGTTCTCGTCTTTTTCAATCCTTTGGGAAGCTCACTTGTGTGAATCGTCTTTCCAATTTTTTTAAGTCAATCGTTCCTTTCTTACATTTTTACTGTTGCAATTATCTTATTGATACAAAAATCAATGAAAAGAAATTTTTGTTACTGGATTAAAATTTTAATTTCCCTTGAGTAGAAACCTTTTCCTTGAAAGAAATTAACAGTAGCATATGGCATGCTCTTAAGTGTCTTCTTCTTGGCGGGACAAAGTGCCTATTGAGACAGTAATATCCGTTAGAAGACCTGTTTTGTTCAGCTTTGATGAAGCAGGTCTATAGTAAGTTTATAACGAATTCTTAAGCGTGTCTCAGTCCAGTGATGGTGTTCTACCCGGTATGACTTTCGATCATCATCCATTCGGAAATCGTTCCTGTGCAATTTTAAAATTCGTTATACACCTTTTGCTTAAAAATCAATATTCCTAAAGAATTCTCTTTTTAAATCATAATTATCTTCCAACCTCCTATCTGGTTTTAAGTAGATCTATTCATGTGCCAAATAAAGTCATCCGTGGTTAATACTCTTTTCTAAAAGGCTGATTTGTTGGTATGTTAATATAACATGTAATATGTTAATTATTTGAAAAGTTATTTATAGAAAATGCTACATCCGATCAATTGAGAGGTGCGACAAAATAAATGAGAAAAGAAAGCAAAACATTGCAGTTGGTAGGTTTATGTTATAGAAAAAGCGAAGAATAGATAAAGTCAAATAGAGTTATATAGAAAAAGAGTTAGACAGACAGAAGAGAAAAAAACAGAAAAAGAAATAGCGTTAGAATCAAGAGAATTAGAGAAGAGATAGTGAAATAGGCAGAGGGGTGACAGAGACGGAGTGACAGATAGATGGACTAGAGAAGACCAGAAATAGATAGATAGAGAGGTAGATAGATAGATATATAGGTAGAGAGATGGAGAGAGAGAGAGAGAGAGAGAGAGAGAGAGAGACTGACAGACAGAAAGAGAGAGTGAGTGAGAGAGTAATGGGAAGTTATAGTGTTATTTGAAGTACCTGAGACGAGTCATACTAATGTATATATACTATTTTACCATTCTTCAGGCCATTGTCTCATCGATCTTACGAGTTGTTTCAATCCTCCTTGGTAAAGCTGTCGTGTCACTTCTGGAGCCTCCTTCAAGCAGGTGTAACGCGGACCGAAATCGTTTTTAGTGATAGTACCCTTTTTTATCAGCACTTTGGACATGGCGTGAAATTTGGCCAGGTTTCTCACCGTGAGAACTGCCTGCTTGTCGTTCAGGCCTTCTCGTCTGTTGGGAAGCGTGAACCCTTGGGCCTGCAACGAGAACAGCACAGTTAGTGGGTATATGATCACGGAACACCCAAAGTTCACCGATTTCCACTTACGCACAGATCGCTGAGGATGATGGTGTGGTACTTCCGGCTTCCGATGTATTCGCACCAGAGCTTTTCATTAGAAGGCAATTGAGCATCGTAGATTAGACGATCCATTTTCGGTAAAATTGACTCATACATCTGCATTGAAATTATTCTACTTACACAGCTTGGAAAATTGTTGTAACAGTACTAAATTCATGCTCAATATACAGTCAATTTAAATAAATTTTTAATAAAAATGATTAATATCTCTAACCAAAAAATTAATGTTATTATTTTCTTTATATTGATGACATAAGAAACGTTTCTTTATAAATTTTTGGATTTCTTCAAATTTTTATATACCACTTTTTTCAACGAATGGAATCTTAAACTAATTCATATAATCAGAGTTTCGTGTTTTCCCTTGTATTCTACATAATTATGTATAATTATTCAAAAATCGTGAAATGCGGTCTGGTGTGATGTAGGTTTCACAAAACAACCATCACACCAGACCGCATCTCTCGTTTTCTGAATAATCATGGAATAAGTGTCACTTATCACCATCCAAAAAAAAAAAAAAACTTTGGCACGATAAAGAAAATGTTTTCTGAAACCAACAACACACCAGACAGCATCTCACGATTCCTGAATTATTATCGACTATTATTACCACACATAATTATGAATGTAAAAGTAATTTTATAATTTACTTTGGTAAAAAAAAATAAGAATACATTTTTCACAAAAGAATTATCAGCATCATTGCGGTTGCTGGACTAATATCTCATGAAGGTTAATTTAAAATTTGCACGTAATTTTTGTAAGAACTTTATTCAGATATCACGATATGTTGTCTGATGAAGTATCTCACGATATCTGAATAATTATTGATTAACGGTCACTAATCTCTCGTTTTCTGAATAGTCATGGACGAAGTGTCACTTATCACCATCCAAAAAAAAAAAAAAACTTTGGCACGATAAAGAAAATGTTTTCTGAAATCAACAACACACCAGACAGCATCTCACGATTCCTGAATTATTATCGACTAACCTTCACTACTCACCACACATAATTATGAATGTAAAAGTAATTTTATAATTTACTTTGGTAAAAAAAATAAGAATACATTTTTCACAAAAGAATTATCAGCATCATTGCGGTTGCTGGACTAATATCTCATGAAGGTTAATTTAAAATTTGCACTTAATTTTTGTAAGAACTTCTGAAGAACTTCTGTAAGAACGTCTGGTGTCGTATCTCACGATATCTGAATAATTATTGATTAACGGTCACTAATCTCTACATACGTTTGTAAGATTATTGTTACACTATTTTTGGCTATGATTTGGTATTTTTGTTTAAAACTAAAGGCTATAACTTAATAAATTTATTACTGGGGTTTATTGGGAAAATAATTCAATTAATATATTTTCTTTTAGAACGTACATATATCCACTCGCTACTGCTTTAGACGTTTTACTTTTTATTTAAAGGCGATAAATAAGGAAGAAATGAAAGAAAATATGTGTTAAAATGAGGGAATTTATACTTTTTTAAAAAATCCTAATGCAAATAAGCAGCAAATTATAAAGTAATTTATGTGAGTAAATATGCAATTTCAGAGGATGAAATGTGTTTTTCAAGGACTTTTTTTCGTAAAACTTATTTTACACTTAGAACTAACTTGTGTTATTGATATAATAATATATTTTTATCTCCACTATTTTTTTTTTTAGTTAGTTTAAAACTTAAGTGATTTTCTACTCACATATGTTTCAATTTTAAAAAATCCTTCTCCTTGGCGTGGACCAGTCATTCTGTCCTCTTTAATTATGTAACTTTTTACTTCTTCCACATCGTCCTTTTCGCGTTTGAAATTCGCCTTGGCACGTGTTATAGTTCCTGTGTAGTTTTCGCCTTCGTTCTTGAAAGTGTCGTACATGTAGCTTACCATGTGCACCGACTCGTCCAAAGCGCAACGGACTTCGCCGATTATGTCCATGCACATGATCAAGTTGATTTTATAATCTGCACGGTGGTCGTGCGACCTTTCCACGCTGCTTGCTGAACTGACGCTGTGATCCGAAAATTCGTTTTCCGACATTTTTCAAAATTACGACCCTTTTTATGTGATTTGTTAGGTTGGCTTTTTTGTCCAACTTTTATCGAATATCTCTTCTTGTTACGTTCTTATTTACGAATTAACGGTTGGCCATAAAAAATGCATACAAGATTCCGTTGAAAGTTTACTGAAAACATTTCCATTTTAAAAAAGCGATAAACAAAAATCAACATTAGGCTTAAAAATTCCAGGTGAAACTCCCACAGCGGATCTAGTAATAAAAAATATATGTAATGAAAAATTTAAAAATGACATGCGTTACACATTTTGACGATGTGGGTTGAAAGCAAAACCGCTTCAACAGGACGGACGACTTCTTATCCGATTTTGTTTTTCCTCTAAGATAACAGCCATGTTGACCCAAAACGGCAAAACGGATTAAAAGAGCAATCACATTTCGAGAACGTTTAGTTGTTATTGATAAAAATGAATTTCAACACTTCAGGTTTGCAAAACAAAACTTATTCGTTAAAGGTACTTTATAACACATTTAATATTTCCATTTTTTAACATTTTACCAAAAAAGAATGTTAATATAAAAGAAAAAATAAAGGTATAAAATTTGGCCTGAACATTTTTTAGTTCATAAACAAGGTAATGGTATTGTATTTTCAAATATATTTATGGATTTGGATATCTTCGACTTTTTTGCTCTGTTTGGAATCCATTTACTTCAATTGATCAAAATTGTTCTTTCAATTAATTATTCTTTTAATTAAGATTACGAATTATTTAGAATTATCAATTAAGAATCACTTAAAACGGTTTTATTTATGTAAGAGCTTGGTTGAAATGAAAAGTCAGTGTCACGAGCGGGCTTCGAACCCACGACCTTTGCCGAAATTACCTGCTGCTCTACAACTTGAGCTATGGAAACGAATTCTCATTGTACATTGGAAAATGAGGGGAAATTCGAACCGTTGTCGGTTTAGATGTAGAGGTGTTCAAGAGGAATCGAGGTGACGATAGCTCAACTGCCCTCTGATATAAGTTAACCAACAACCTTCACTTCCAGCACATCACAACAAAAAGTAAACTTCCACGAATGTCGACAAGGAGAACTCTCTGAAAATCTTGGGGACGAAAACAGAAAATGGCCCATTACACGGCAGTAATAAAATCCCTAGTTACTCCATTGATTTCTAATTTTGTGGAACAAAACACCAGAAAAACAAAGCAACTCAAAGATTAAGTAGCGTATAAAGACATACAAACCTATGTGTCACACGAAAAATGAAAATAACCACTTTAATTGCACTAGAAACAGTCCTATATGTAACTCCATTTGCAATATTTATACTTGTAGAAGCGAGGAAAACCACATTAATCTTAAAAATTATTCAACCTTGTGGGAAATAACACTTCGGGCGCACGACAATAATTAAAAATATCAAACCGCTATTCTTAAAAATTCACACAATGAATGGATCTATAATCTCCAAACCTGGGGACACAAGGGAACTTTGTTCAGCGAAAGGTCAAACATATATAGAATCCTCTAATTTTCAAAATCCTAAAGGTGTTATCCCACACTGTTGCTGGCAAACCTTCTGATATAGTCCATTATATTCGCTATTTTTCGTGGTCCGCTTGACCAATTAGTACATTCCGGACTATTGGCCATAGGATGACCAGAGGATCTTTCACGTCTGTACCTGGGCTATATGGAGCCCTTACCGGACGTAGCCGATTCTCAAAATAAGAGCTGACGCATCTCCGCCTGAGAGTTGATGTAGAAGCTTCGCACCCCTAAGGGCTGTTACCACCTCCTCTCATCTTGTCCGAATTGGAATGTCGCATGCAAAGGGCGCAGCAAGTCGAAATACATCGACCCGCTCTCCCGCATAGTCCCTAGATAGAGAAGGCAAACTCTATCTCTCAGAGTGAGGAGGCTTCCCCAGCATAGAAATTTTCGGGAACGCCCCGACAACGGTTTCGGATTTAAGTGAGATTGCTACCCACCCCTTAGATGAGCACTGCCTACGGTCAAACGCCTCATATCGCCCTCAGCCTACACCTGCCATGCGCATTCGAGAGACGACATAGTTCAAGCCTAGGTGGTCCGATCCTTCGCTTCCCATAGGGTACCACGCCGGTCAGACGCACAACAATGAAAGCACACACGATCTTCGAGCACCGCCGATTCACTATCCGCACCTAGCGCTCACTCACGCATTCGAGGGCCTATAGCATGATCATTACGTCTTCAAAGGTTACATGCTGTCGCCCGGCCAGCATCCCCGTGAGGCCGGGGTAGTCACGCAGGTCATGCGCGAGATCACGAAGGTCACAGAATAGAAGACAGCCTCTGTCTAAGTTCCCGCCAGGGGCGTCACGACGAGCCACCACGAAACCAACCTCAGTTGTGACTGGGCCGATATTGGAAACAGTTTAGTCACCCCGTGGTACAGATGGCCATACACTCTTGACCAATTAATATCATTCAATTAATTAAGGTTTTTAATTTAGATAAAAAGTCAGTGGGACGAGCGAGATTCGAACCCACGACTTTCAGCTTGATACGCAGCTACTCTACCACGTGAACTATTGCGACTTCCATCCACTCGGGTTTACAGCCACTTCCCATATCTATCTCAACCCCAACTTTTGGATTTTTCATTATTTTTGCCATTTTTGAAATGTCGTCAAATCTATTTGATTCTGGGTGACAAATGAAATGGCCACAGAGAGGATCAAAAAGTTTACACGATATTTGAAAAACGCCAAAAAGGAGGGAAACTTCAAAAGGTGGGAAGTTAGTGCAATAGTGGATCGATAATCACGGCAGATCAAGTGGTCATGTAGCGGCAATCATTCCGAAGGTCGTGGGTTCGAATCCTGCTCGTGACATTGACTTTTTATCTCAACGAAAAACCTTAATTAATCTACTGGTATAGCAAGGGATGGCTAAAATCAGAGGTATGATAAAAGACCTAGTACCCCTCTAGAAGAAGGATCGAGTCCATTGCATTGAACTATGAAACTAGGAAAGTACAATAAGCCAGATTGTTCACTGCTTACGGTGCTTCCCTTGACTTCCTAGTTCCCATTTTACATTTTTTTTTCTTTGTACGCAACAGTAGCAGTTTGCTGTTGTCCCATTTTGCAACAGTTTGTCTCAACAACTAATTAAGGTATTTAGTGTGACGGACGACGGATCATAGATATTTTACTGAAACATTTTTGTTGTTGCCTAATGTTATGCACTTTCCTTAATATTAAATTGCGCCTAGAAGCTGAGAAAATAAATGTTTTTAATAATTTATTTATATTTGTTTAATACTCGTTTCAGGATTTTAGAAATGATGCACTGATAAGTAAATAAAAATAATTTGAAAAAAGATTATTTTTACTGGTTTAAATATTTAACAAATTTAAGCTAGCGGGGTCCTTACAGTATAAATATGGTTTGCTAACATATTATAGAATCGGCAATATGTGTAAATTCAAAAAAATGCGTTTTAAATCATAAAGTCCTATATGGAATTTTGACCGTTTAAAGAAAACTCTTGCATTCCTCCTAGTTGTAAGTAACAAATGTTTATACAGATCTGCTCCTCCTTCAAAGTGAACACGGATTCATGTCACATGTTTGTTCATTAGTCATCTAAGGGGTACGATTTAACTTGCAGTTTACCAGGTTCGTTTCGACCTTGCGATCATCAGTTGATCAATATTTGCCACTTGCCAGTGTGAGTTGAGGACGAGGTCTTAAGTCTATGTTTAACAAAAGAAAGTATAAAACCCTTTGAAATTTATTGTACAAGTGAAATATTAATTGAAATACTTTTTTAAATTCTATATTAAACAACTATTGTTAAAAATTTACAAGAATTAACTTATTAAATATCAGTGGTTAAAAATTTTGATTTTTGTTTCAATTTTTCAAAATGAAAAGGCACGGCATCTGTATTTTGGACTCTGTGACTAATTAAATCAAAAGTGCTTCATATAAGGGTTTTTTTGTGGATCACTTTGGGGGATTTGATACTTTTGACCAAATCAATTAAAAAATCATTACCACTTTTTAGAAATATTCGACTTAGACTAATAGACACAGGACAGAAAAAACTGCTGATTAGTTCGGTAATGTTTTCAGAACTGGATATGTTTATGTGAAGACGACGCCGGACTTTTGTAGGTGAATGTCAGAAGTCCAAATACTCAATCCTTATTGAATACGTCTTATGATCGAAAATTAGTGATAAATCCGGACTGGTCGGGAACAGGGCAGTCGTGGCTAGCCAGTGAAGGTTTTATGTCATTCATGTCCGTGCTTGGCCATAAACTCAAGAGATTCAAATGCATTGAAATGTGAATTACAACTCCTCCCTGAACGTGGTAAATAAAACAACTTCTTCTCCTTAATTTTGAGTTCAAATCACTCATGTAAACCACACAGAAAGAATCTCTTAATCGATGTAATAATAAGATACTGAAGATGTTTTGCTCTGATGATGACCTTTAAATAAGTCTAAAACATGGAAATAACAACTGAATTTGCTTTCTTCTTCAAGGCCACACCTTCATGAGTAAAAACCTGATCGATATTTCTAATATTGAAAATAACATATTCTTCCTCCAAATTAGTTGAGCTCATGTTTCCTTAAATAAACCTTCCTAATAGGGAATAAATCTTCCTTTCAATCTTTAAGTAGGTACGCAGTGGAATGTTATACATCAACAACTGAGTGCTAATTACAAAAATTAATTATCTGAAAAACAAACATTAAAAATAATTCTTCAGAGATCGTGAGATGCGCTCTGGTGGGATGTATGTTTCAGAAAAAATGTTTTATTTACCGTGCCAACGTTTCGTTCTTTATTAATATCATCTTCGGGGCTTTGGATTTACAAATATTGTTTACATTCATTAAAAACATGTAGAATGAAAGAAAGTGAATTTATACGAGGTGATTAGACTTATTCAAAAATGTCTTTTCTATACCGACTTCCCAACCCCTACAAAATCCAACATATATGACAATAAAACTACAATATCTTACTGGCACCCGCAAGAATGGCACAATTACACAGAATACAAACATGTTGAATGAGTAGAAATACTTTGATTGAATCAAAAAATTATCTTTTGTATTGTATAAATTCACTTTTTTCCATTCTACATGTATTTAGTAAATGTGAACAACGTTTGTAAATCCCCGGCCCTGAATATGATCTCAATAAAGATCGAAACGTTGGCACGAAAAAGAAAATGCTTTTCTAAAACCTACATCACACCAGACCGCATCTCATGATCTCTGAATAGTTATCGATTAACGGTCACTAATCACGACACATTAAATGTAACCAAGTTATAACCAAAAAAAGCATTTTCCTATACACACTCAATGCATTCAGCAATATCTTATTTTAAATTTGTAAATTGGCACTTTTCATTGAAATAATACCATGAAAATACAATCATGGATGTGGTTGGATGGATACCAGGGACTGGAGGAGTTCCCTCCTGAGCACTGCAGCTGTACAGCTTATTGTACTATACCCTGGCTCCATTTTTGGGGGAGGGCTCACAACACAAAGTGAACTTGAGCCCCCGTTGTACCAGTTCTTCCATCGAAGAAACTCATTTTTGAAGGGGGTTGGGGCCAGGTTCAGGGTCGCTGAGATCCGATCCCGCCCCTTCCATCGAAGTGCCGTGTCAATTTCTTTTAATTGCGGCCACCGGTCCCCTTAGGCGTCAGAAAAATTCCAGAGGGGACGGTGGGGATCGAACCCACGACCGCCGGGTCTACTAGCCGAGAATCTGACGCCTTAACCACTCGGCTACCGCGGCCCCCCAAAAAATACAACCATAATGCACTATGTGATTTGTTCTAAATCATAATAACTATAAACCATAACGCCCGTTAAAAGTAAAACAACCAACAATCTACAATCCATCCCAACCTTATTTTTCCTACATTAAAAACAATTAAAAAATTAATTATTAAAAATTCAATAAATTCAACGCTTGTAACATATTGGACCGACGGATGGGTTGGACACGTTTTCTAGCCAATAGATTGAGAAAAAATTTCTCAATTAGGTTTAAGAAGTAATTTGTACAATTGTGAATTAAAAATGTTCTCTACAAAATTAAATAACACTACAGGTGAGTAGACGCCGACCAGTCAGTGGAAGCAGTTTTCTATAAGATGTGGTCTTCTTCTTGGCCGGAATAGTGGGCGAGTGCCTGTTTTAATCAGAGTTCTAGCGAGAATTTCTTGTTAAATTTCATAGCAATTTCTATCTACCCTAATCCCCGTTTGCCGAGATCTAAACATACATAAGTATTCCTAAGTAGAGAGCTTGATTGTATGCATAATACAGTTAGATGAAGTAGCCTTAGGATATTAGTGAGATTCATTTTGCCCTGGAACCGTTCTTCCACGATCCCCGGGTAAGGATATGAAACTATAAATTTAAAAAAATTAATTAAACCTTTTGTAATTTAATTGCTCTTTTGTGTTTTAGTTTGGCGTGATTATCCAGTTTCGTTATTTTAGGGGGTTTTATACACCAGAATAAAGTTTATTGTTGTTTTTTTTCACTTTTCTCAACAGAAAAATAACGAATATACCACATTAGTAGGTAGTAGGTCGACAGATTTCTTTTGTAAAAAAGTGCTCGTTTCAAGCACCCTTTAACGTCCTTTAAAATAATTATTCCGATATCGTGAGATGCGGTCTGGTGTGACGTAGGTTTCAGAAAAACATTTTCTTTATCGTGTCAACGTTTCGATCTTTATTGAGATCATCTTCAGGGCCTATGACTTAACCATAACCAACGTTGGCACGATAAAGGAAAGGTTTTTCTGAAACCTACATCACGCCAGACCGCATCTCACGATATCTTAATAAATATCGATTAACGGTCACTAATCTCTGGTTAGTCCTTTAAAATCAATTTTTATAGAAAAAGTCTGGACAATATTGTTATAATTTTATTATTCTCTCAGATTTCCAGTTTGCAGTTTCGATTCGCCGAGTGCAATTTGTTTTCCAGACGGTGTCTGCTCTTCCACTTAAATTTGATTTGGATTTTATCCCAATTCTAGATTATTGGAATCATTGGGAAGTAAAAGATTTTTATTTTAAGGCTAGGTCCACAATATTTCCATGGGTGATAAAAATGAGACAAACAAGCAACAGATAAAAACAAACCCTTCTAACGTTTGTGCACGTTTGTTTCTCCAATTCTATAATTGATTTACGAAAGAAAAATTTTGGATATAGCATGTAGTACATATCGATTCAAACTCCTGTAAAGTTGTCTGGTTGTAGACATGGCCAAAATATCACTAAATATCTGATTTTTTTCGACAAAAAATCAAAGACTAAAAACCAAAAATGTAATTTAAAAAATTGAACTAAAAACTTATACTCATGCGTTTTGTTGCCAAAATATATTTACCCGTACAACATGTTTGTGTTGCAATTCAATACATTCAAATATCATATAGAATTTTCATTGTTCTCAGTTTAATTCGTGTTAAGTAGGGTAAAATTTTGCGTAAAAAGAAACGATGTCGATATTCGTTTTTATCCTACAAAACTAAAAATAAAATGTTGGTAATTATTCAGATATCGTGAGATGCGGTCTGGTGTCATCTCAAGATATCTGAATAATTATCAATTAACGGTCACTGATCTCTATACATAAAATTTATTGTAAATAAATGTTTTTATTTTGTTCTTCTTTTCGCTTTCATTATGCGTCCGAATTTGCTGAAAAAACACAATACCAACTTTAAAACGACTACTGCGATCGACAGGACATTTTACGAGGGTTAATATCCTGTATGAGCCATTCCTAATGCCATAAATTCAGCCTAAGAAAATAAATTAAAACCGAAGTTATGAAATAGGTTTGAAAATTTTTTTTTATTGATTTCATACTTGTATTACTGACCTATAGAAAACACAATTCTCCATAGAGCTTTCTCCTTTAGACTTAAAGCCCTCATTAGGGTTTCGAATTCCAAATTAATAATACCACATTTTATAAGGGCGTCGGTGGCAGCAACGGTTTAGGCGTTGACACGGCACTCATCACTCTAACGTAAAGATCCCAGGTTCGAATACAGCGGCCCTGCATTCGAACCCGACATAATTTCAAATGTTTTTTATTTTCGAAAACACCGTCACCCCTAGGATTACTATAACCTCTGCTGTTGAGAACCCTCGTAAAAAGAAGCACATTTTATTTTTAAACTGTGGCCTTGTGAAAACACAAGTGTTGAAATAGACTAACAGAAAAATTATCCCCTCGAACGTTTTCTATTGAAGTGAGGAGGAGCAGCGGCGAGGCATGTGAATGCATTTAAAATAAAATTCAATGGACAAAAGACGATTACTTATGGATGAGTGCACTCGGTTATTTTTTACCATTATTATTTTAAAATTTTAACGACGAAATGAAAGACAAGATTTTTGTACCAAGATTTTTTTTTTATTTTTACGTTTATGTTACATATTTGGAATTTTTGTTTTAGGATTTGGTCACGTTTTATGTATATTTTAAAATCTAAATTCGTAAAATCCTGCATTTTGTTCTCTTGGGTAACTAAATAAATAAGATAATATTTAGTAACCGTGACCGTATCAGTATGCGCTACAAAACAGGAAAACCGTATTTACAAAAATTAGTTAGTTAAAATAAATATCTTACAGACAGAAACGCTAAGCACGTGATTAATAGTTTTTGATTTTTTAATCATGAAGAAAGTTATTTATTGATTAAAATCAGTGATCCTATATTCGGCCCTTCCTTTTTTGAGTTAAAACAATATTTTTAATAATATATTATAACAATATACTTACAGAAGCTTTCTACCATCAAAAGAAATATTTGTTTTATTTCAATGTACAAAGATCCTTTCAGTGAGAACAACACTGCATAAATGCGTTCTCTTACTGGCTAGATCGTTTGAAAATTCAATTGATCGGCTTTGACTTCTAGGAAACTGCATTTTTCCATAAATTATATAATACATGACTTGATTATTGTTGCGTAACGCTCAATGCCAGAATAGGCAGGGAGTAGTTATTAAGATATTCAATAAAGCCTTGAGCACAGCGGGGGACGCATTTACTCATTCTGGCATCCTGTCATTTTCTAGTGTAGCCTTGCCTGGCGCGGATCTAACAACGTAAGTTTCATTGATGTTTTTTTGTATTTAATAGATAAAATTTAATAAACTCGACAATTGGCATCTTTTCAAATAATATGAAGGTGAACAAGACAAGGAATGTGCGCGAAAGCATCTCGATGTATGAATAAAATTCAAAATAGCTAATGAAACGATTAGTGTTAAATCTTTTTTTTAATTTTTTAAATTTAATTTAATGGTATTAAATAAAGATGGTTTTCTATTGACGATTCGATTTGCATAAATTAATTTTATTATTTTCTTGAGCACTCCGACTTGACAGTTAAACCAGTGATTTCTGATTTAAATGAAGATCGAACTGGCATATTGAATCTGAATTTTTACAATATTTAGGCGAAAGTCGATGGTTATCACATTGAACAAACTGGCTATATTTAGCATGGCTGTTTTCTATGTCCTACATCTTCTGCCACTGAGAATGATTATAGTTTGTCGTTTTTAAACTATGTGTATAAAAATCAATTTGTTTACGAAAAATACTTTCCTTCAATGTGACCAACTCATTTATTTTTCTATATACCCAATTAATAAATAATTTAAAAAAAGTCTCCGTACAGCAATTACACGACTTAACTAGTTTTGCACCAATAAAATGATGTTCACTTCCTTGCGAGATTTTTCACGTTACTTATCAAACTATTAACCACCAAATCATAATAATATAAAAATAGCATATTATATATTAGTAATATATATGTGTACATTATTTTAAATTATTGTAGAATGTCATTATGATGAAGAGGGATATAGGACATGGATCAGGGATGTGGGCCAATGGTTCTTGTGTTGAAACAAGGCAAAGCTTTCGGTTTTCCAAATTCTTTTATCCTATTGTAGAATGTCATGATGATGAAGAGACGAACGTTCGTTGATGACTTTCTAAAATAGGATAATAGAAGAATTTGGGGCTCGATCCCTGACCAAGGTGAAATAAAACACCGAATGCTTGGCGTCGTTTGAACACCAGAACATTCATTGGGCCACATCCCCGATACTACCAAATATATTATTATTTTAAATTGAAAATACAAGGTATAGTAATGTGTACAGATTAGTGACAGTTAATCGATAATTATTCAGATATCGTGAGATGCTGTCTGGTGTGATTTAGGTTTCAGAAAACATTTGCTTTATCGTGCCAACGTTTCAACACGACACAACACGCAAGAATGGCACAATTACACAGAAGACAAACACTTTGAGCCCTGAAGATGATCTGAATAAAAGACGAAACGTTTGCATGATAAAGAAAATGTTTTTCTGAAACCTACATCACATCAGAACTCATCTCACGATATCTGAATAATTAGGTGTAGTATTGTATTAAACAGAATTAGATATACATATATAAAAGGGTCAAACACCAAAAGTCACTTCGTATAAATATGTATTATTTTATGACCGTTAATGATTATTTGGAGATCATCAGATGCGGTCTGGTGTGACGTCGGTTTTAGAAAAATATTTTTCTAACATCTTAACGTTCCTATGTTTACTGAGATCATCTTCAAAGCCTGGGATTTGTTAATATTGTTTAAACGTTACAAATACATGTACGATGTGAAAATTTAGATTCAATCAAAATATTTGTACTCACTCAAAGTGTTTTTATTTTGTATGTATACAGATATTTTGATTGAACCTAACATTTCTAGCATTGTACAAATTCATTTTTTTTTACATCCAACATTTATTTGTAAAATGGAAATAATGTTTATAAATGTCAGGCACTGAAGATGATCTTAAGAAAGGTCGAAACGTTGAACGATAAAAAAATTGTTTTTCTCAAATTTCATACAATATTGACCGACTATTTTGGGAAGAAAGAAATCAAATTCATTTTAAGTCGGCTTGAGTTTTATGGAAATAAAACATTATATGTTTTTAGACTGGATGAAATATTAAATTATTTAGACAAGGGAAATATACGTATATATTTTTGAATGGGATTTCTTGATTTCGACAATCGTATGAGAAAACTTATACTGGTTCTTTTCTATTGAATTTTACATGAAAATACAACTAAATTATAACCACTTCGTGAACATTTGAGTGAAGAAATTTCACAAGTTACAACAGGGAAATGGAATTACAGTGGAAGTATTGACCTGAGATTGCAGACTGTTTTTTAACTTTTTTTGATAATACATTACTCTCTAAAAATATTAGTCATTGAACCAATTTTCCAAATGCGACCTAAAAAGAGACTAAAAAAAATAAAACGTCCAAGTAAATTGAAAACCTTTTCTTGTTAAATAATTTAATATAATTGTCTGACTTCGTCGTGCATGTATTGGAAGATTATTAAATATATGTGTCTGTCGAATATTTATTCATAGGGTAAGAAAATTATAAACAGGGTTGGAAAATAATATTACATACATAAAAAGTTACAATAAACAAAATGCTTTTCAAGAAAGCTACTTTTTTGTATTTAAAAATAATTCAAATTTACATTAAGCCCTCATTAAATTTCTAATATTTTTCCATGTTTGGGAAATATTTTAGTCTACTTTGCACAGAATTTAACTTTATTATATTCTTGAGAGTTCGTCCTACTTGTTGATAGGGGGTGCAGGGTGAACCTGTCATTTGAAACTTCCGATTTTCCTCTTTTTTTGTATTTTATTTCATTTGTATTTGTTTATTTTTTTGTATTTTACTAGGTGACTTGATTTGTGAATTGCCTTTTAGCATTTCGTCATGTTCAGTGTGGCTTAATCGAACACACTGAAGTTGACGAAAGGACGTTGACACATTACAGATGGCGAAATAGCGGAACGCGTCTGACATACTAACCGCAGTAAACTTTAAACGGTTTTTTTTTTTTATTATTATTATATCTCCAGTTATAATTATCTACTGAAACAAGTTATGACCCATTAAATGTAGTTCTAAATGCTTTAAATATTTTCAGTACTTTCAGCGGAGTTGGTTCGAATACATCGCAATTTTGGTGATTTCTAAATGAAAAATGTTTGAAATATAAAAATATTGTTTGGTTTTACAAGAAAACTGTATTTGGCAATTCTCATTTGCCTCTTGTTAACAAAATATGTTAGACTACTTTTGGATGTTGCTCGAGGTGACATATTAACACGCACGCTCTTAACGCGTGTGCGGTGTATTTCAACCTAGTATCACTAAAATGTGTGTCATTAAAATCGATGCTTTCACGTTCGTAGTTCTCCTTGTCAACAATCATAAATGCATTAGCCAAATTGAAACATAAATTAGAATATATGACAAGAAGAGAAATAAACATATATTTTCTTACCAAAATTTACAGACAATGAAGAAAGCAACTTTTTTTGCATTCAACATCGTAAATATAAACGTTAATAAAAATCTAAATTTTTACATTTTACTTTCATAATATATTTAGATAAATGTACTTTATTTACAAAATGAATGAAATTTACAGTTAAAAATAAAAAACTCAGCATTATTAAGGCATGGTGTTAAGAGCGTCAGCAAGAGTTCGGAGTGCATTACTATTCCAAGACTATACATATTAATTATGTATATTATACGAAAAGGAACCTAATATATTTATATTTAAGTAGAACTTTATATTAATACCATTTCGTGGTCTATTGACCAAAACACTTTTTTCAATTAATTAATATTTTTGGGAAGGTTTTGGTGGAAATTAAAAAGTTAGTACTACGAGCGGGATTCGAACCCACGACCTTCGGCGCTGCATACGCCCCTGATCTACCACTTGAGCTATCGTGACTTCGATCCACTAGGACATGAACTTCCCATCTCTTCCACATCTTTTGAATTCTTTTTAGAATAATTAGAAATCTGAAACAGGCAAGATTTCAACCCAGGGAACAATCATCACTAACAAATCAATCACAACAAATCATTATAAAAGTAGTGTGGTCGTTTTAGATTAGTTTTGCATATCATTGCTGTTTTGGCCTATCAGACGAGTTTCAGCTTCTCGCCGTCCCAGCCTTGTCATATTGGTCAGGAACACACACAAACCCCAATCTGGACAAAACGAGACCAGCTAGGATAAACGGGCCAAAATAATTACAAATTACCAAACTATTATTTGATCACTGGGCCCATGATGAAATCTCCCAATTAAAAATGCATTAGGTTATGTACGTAAAATCCATTCTAATCGTTGATTAAATTTCGTCTTTGTATTACATCCTTATTTTCTTATTCTCTGCAACGTATATAATTATAAATGAGTAAAAAAAAATTCAAAATCGGTTTTAAGCCTAGTTTCAATTAGATATTATTTTCTGCTTAGTTGTCGGTGATTTTAATACAGAATTCTTGAAAAATTAAATAGATGTAGGATATTTCATATGATTGGTTAACGCACCCTTAAGTGAGTCAGTCAAAGTTAAAAAAATTGTGCTATTCATCTGGCCTGATGACTGAGTTGCATGGACGACAAATAAAAACCACTACATACTTATTTATGATAATACGATTTATGCCTTCCGTCACAATGAATATTTTTCTGTGATTTAGTAGAATGGACAAGACCACCTGCCCATGCGTACGATTCTCTACTGACAAATATTAAACTTTCTTTTCAATTCTCGTCAAACTTGGTACAGTATACTCAGTTTGGTATAAGTGATAATAATGATATTTTATAAAAATATATTTTATATACTATTATATATACACACACACACACACATATATATATATATATATATATACATA
>CM077108.1:11199837-11219315 GCA_039619505.1 Cimex hemipterus
CAGCCAGAAGTCCGAAGAAAGAATTATATGGAAATACTGGAAGCTTACCAGGAATCGCTGGCATCGAACCTTATCAGATACGAAATTCCTGCGGATCAGATACCAACCTTGAACGATGTCGTAGCGGAGATGGAAAGACTGAGACCGTACGCGCTTTATGTATTGTGTAGCCACTTGCCGATAATGATTGCGCCAGAAACGAACGCCTTCGATTTTAGTAAAGTAGGTGAGGACTTCTCAGACGCAAAAAATGGCTACAATATGTCGATATTCAACAACCCGAAATATGTGGAATTGATGAAAACTGACCTTAAGCTTTTACGCGACGCAGGGATATTATAATATCGAAAATATTGGAATAATTGAATTGAACGTTTATTAAGGCCTTTTTTTACGTTTCTAAGTGAAAATTAATAATAAAAATGCGAATTCTCTTCAAAAATAATCTTTTTGTAAAGACAATATATTACTTGCTTCAACAGAAAAATTGGTTCAATCTACTCACCCCTCATCCGATTCCCAAATCCAACACTGCACATAAATTGATAAGATTTCGTAGTCCGATTGACCAAATAACTTCTATCAATTAATAATTCTTTATGTAAGGCATTGGCTGAGATAAAAAAAAGAATTAAACAGAATACACGACATTTGAAAAATGGCTATATGGAGTGAAAATTCGAAAGGTGGGTTGAGATGGGAAGTTGGTGTCAGAGTAGATTGCAGTCACGAAAGCTCAAGTAGTAGAGCAGCGGCGTATCTAACCGAAGGTCGTGAGTTCGAATTCCGTCCGTGGCACTGCCTTTTTTATCTTGCATGCTTATAAGATAAGTGTGTAGAGATTATTGACCGTCAATCGATAATTATTCATATATCGTGAGATGCCGTCTGCTGTGATGTAGGTTTCAGAAAAACATCTTTATCATGCCACCGTTTCGATCTGTATTGAACCCTGAAGATGATCTCAATCTAACACCAGACAACATCTCACGATATCTGAATATTTGTTAAGAAAGTATTAAAATAATTAAGTATTAAATTAAATTGTAAGATCGAAACGATGGCACGATAAAGAAAATGCTTTTCTGAAACCTACATCCCACCAAACCGCATCTCAAAATATCTGAATTCTCATAAGATAACTTTACTGTTCCGTAACTGTTATCTCCATCAAAACAACGTGTCCAGAACTTGTTAAGAAACTATTAAAATCCAGCAACACTAATAATAAAATAATAAAACTTGCCTTTATTTTCGATTGTATTTGAGATCTTCAACTTTTGAGGTTAGATGTTACTTGTTCCATTTCATGAAGGTTTGTTAAATTATGTGACGTTTCAAATTCTCAAAAAACAGTATTTCTAATGGCGAAATTTAATTAGGTTCTACGCACGTTAGAAGCAACATCATGAAAGGGGTTTTGAATTTGAGAAAATTCAGGTTTATTTTCCAAGATGTTGGCTGTCATGATTTATTGACATATAGCATAAAAGGCTTGCAAAAATTTGTTTTCTTCTTTTTGTTTCTGGCCATTGGCTTTAAAACCTTTAAGTTAGAATAAATGAGAATTTGACTTTTAAACTTTCAGGACATTCTGGGATTCCTAGTTCAGTACAAACAACAAAATGAAGAACCACAGTCCCGAGGAAGGTCCCGCGTTTCCGACATACCGTCTGTACTCCAGTCCTTACAAGCAATCGATTTCAACAATTTTCTCTCACTGAGATGGCAAATACAAATAATACCGAAAAAAGACAGGAAACCTACACCAATTTATATAAAAAACGTAACAATCCTACAATATTTTTAGAAAAAATAGAAAGCATCAATTCTTCCATTAACAGAATTCGAAAAAGTCTCTAAAACTTCCCGCCAACAAGCAACAAACGTACGGGAAACTTATACAATTTTTGCAACAACCTCAAACTGAATTTCATTCGTATAAACTACAAGAAGAAAAAAATTAATTGTTTTAAAAGATCTACACTTCTCTAAACCCACGAGATTAATATTTGAAGAATTAGGCAAAAAATGATAGCATTTCATTAACACTCTACCACGATTTAAACTACCATTGAATGTCGTACACCGATCAGCGACGAACTCTTCGCGTAATTAAACAATTGTGAGTGTGTGTGAGTGAGTGAGTGAGTGAGAGAGAGAGAGAGAGAGAGAGAGAGAGAGAGAGAGAGTAATAACACAAAAATCAAAATATAAAATAATAAAAATATACAGATATGTAAAGATGCATATTATCAATTTATCCAATCAATCAAGAAAAGACCAATCTATTTACGAATCAACATATTTTAAATTACAGTTTAGATATAAAGCGTTCAATTTGTCTTTGTTGAAGAATTCACTGTGGCAAAGACTGACGTTAATCGAACCGGCAATGATCCGGTCATTTCTGCTTGTAGGATAAATGTAAGCCAACCATTTATTGCGAACCTCCTTTACTTCCCAATGTAGGTCTAAATCGTCAGTCGATAAGTTAACTACTTCGGATTAAAGACGTATTTCCAAAACCGGAGTACAGCAGATAATTTTCGTCATTTCTTTTTGTTTAATGTTTTGACACTATTTCTCTCGAAGGAAAAGGAGGTTTCATCATGAAATATTTCACATATAAACGTTTAGTTCTAAAAAGAATTTTTGCAATTTCATAATTGTTTTTTATTAAGGTAAACCACAGAGTATTTTTCAATTTAAATGAAAATATGTATCATGAAATGAGAACGTTTTACTCGTATGGACATTAGAGGCGATTAGTGACCGTTAGTCGAAAATTATTCGAAAATCATGAGATGCGGTCTGGTGTGATGTAGGTTTGAGAAAAACAGTTTCTTTATCTTACCAAACCGGGACACATTTTCATTTCTATGATGATATTTCGTGCTAACATTTAAACACGACACGACACGCAAATTAGTGAATTTAATGATTTAACATTAAATGTACTTCACTGAAGCTCTTCGTAGCAATTTCATTTATCATCGAGAATCCGATCAGATTACGGCATATTTAATAAGTGGCAAAAAGGATGGAAAATACAAAAGGTGTGGAAGAGATGGGAAGTTGATGTCCGAGTGGATCGAGGTCACGATAGCTCAAGTGGTCGAGCAGCGGCGTATCTATCCAAAGATCGTGGGTTCGAATCCCGCTCGTGTCATTCAATTTTTTCTTTTTCTAAAATTTTCTAACAAATTTAATTCTTCCCAATAAAATTAATATCCACAATAGTCAAGGGCAATTGTTCAATTTTTATTTTATTTACGACTAGGACCTCCAATATGTATAATTCCAGCACAGTTTTCCCATTCTTTTTAAAAATAATTACAAAGCTGAAACAGGCAAGATTTCACCGCAGGCAACAATTATAATTAACGAATCAGGAAAACTAGTAAAATTTGATTTAAGATTTATTGACAAAACGGAATTGTATTCATTTCTCCGTACTATAATATATCTAATCATTATAAAAGTAGTGTGGTCGTTTTAGATTAGTTTTGGTTATCATTGCTGTTTTGGCGTATCAGAAGAGTTTCAGCTTCCCGCCATCCCAGGCTTGTCGAGGTTTCACTCTGCTAGTGTATCCGACGTCGGTATAAGGAAGCGTTATTATTTATTTTTGCTATATTGGTCAGGAATACGCACAAACCCCAATCTGGACGAAATGAGAAATTAATCTCCCAATTAAAAATGTATTCCGTTATGTACGTAAAATCCATTCTAATTGTTGATTAAATTTCGTCTTTGTATTACATCCTTATTTTCCTATTCTCTGCGACGTATAACTGAGTAAAAAAAAATTCAAAATCGGTTTTAAGCCTAGTTTCAATTAAATATTATTTTCTGCTTGGTTGTCGGTGATTTTAACACTGACTTCTTGAAAAATTAAATAGATGTATGATATTTGATATGATTGGTTAGTACCCTTAAGTGAAAATGAATAGAATTTAAAAAATTCTGATGACTGAGTTGCATGGATGACAAATAAAAACCATTACCTACTTATTTATGATAATACAATTTATGCCTTCCGTCACAATGAATATTTTTTCTGTGATTTAGTAGAAGGGACAACACCACGTGCCCATGCGTACGATTCTCTACTGACAAATATTAAACTTTCTTTTCAATTCTCGTCAAACTTGGTACAGTATACTCAGTTTGGTATAAGTGATAATAGTGATATTTTATAAATATATATATAATATAATATAATATTATATATATCAAAATGATTCAAATAAAGGCAGAAATGTAATTCAACTTTTTTTTTGTAATGCTACTATCACAGCTACCAATACTTAAGATAAGATAAGAAAGTTATATATTCTTATAAATCTCTTCATTTTATATGTGCGGCGTTAGCTTCCAGTTCGACTGTGTTATAGGAGAAGAATGGAGTTAGAGTGGATCGAGACGATCGTGAAGAAACACGAGAAGGAGAAGCGTGTTGCACGTGTCATGGCGATGAAGTGCGAACCGGCCGTGAAGAAAGGCAACAACTATTGCAGTGATATAGTCCGGGCCAAGCTCGAAGTTGTCCTCGGATCGGGTAAAAAATGCACTAAATCTGTTATCTATAAGAACATGCCGAATATTGTATCGCAACGAAAATTTATCGAGGAATATGGTATTTTCAAGTCAGAAATAAACGTAAGTGGAAGATTATAATCAATTACTGCTTTGAGTAGCAAATTAATAGAAATAATTAATGGTGGAGTGAGTGCGGTGTTCCATCATTTTAAAACGATAGTTTCTACTCGCAGTAAGTTTTTTTTACTGTGAGTAGGAACTATCTTGTCAAAAGGATGGAATGCCGCACTCAGTCACCATTCGTCATTTCTAAAAAGCGTAAAATTGTGAAAAAAATTGATAATTGAATAAAAATTGGATTGGATTTATGTGTGTAGATGTATACTCAAACGTTATTTCAAATGGAGTCTGTTATGGAAGATTGTAATGACACAGAAGAAAAACTGTGGTGCGAGATGATTGGGCACCGGTGCTACGACTTACTAATTCTCGAGGATCTTAGTGTAAATATCTAAAGTTCTCATTTAGAAAGGGTGTCTTTAGAAAGGAATTTTTGTAGGTGCAAAACTACTCCGTGATCGACAGGGTAAAGATGATGGACATGGATCACACCCTCCTGGCAGTCAGGTCCTTGGGAAAGTTTCACGCGGTGTCCAAAGCACTTCTGATGAAAGGACTCGAGTCCCAAGATGTGGTGCGTCCTCATATTTTATACAGAGATGAACGAATCCTTCATCTAGTCTTCACCGGTCCTATAGACATGTTCTCCGAAATAGTTGCAACTGACTGGGGTGTAGAATGGTAAGTTTTGCTTTTTTAAAGATATTTTACAGGAAGATAATCATTATTGTAATTGAATGGTTTTTAATATAAAAACCCATTTTAAATGAGATATCGAAAAATAATCCAGTCTGGAAATGTTAATATAAACAAAAGATCATATAATACAACTTCATTAAAAACATTTTCAGCATACACAGTCAATAACTTGTAAATTAAATTTAAAAACTTGTAGTCTAGAGGTTACGAAAATAACAAGGAACATCCATGTTCGTTTAATTTGTTTCCAGACGTTATGTACTAGCTATATCGAATAAAGCTATCCAAATTAATAAACAGCCCCTGATGATTTTAAAAAAATTGTTGAGTGTAGTATGATAAATGAAGTACAACACGCCCGATTTTGATTATTCTAAACGGTTTCTCGAGGTCCGGACTGTTTTAGTCACGGGCGTTATTTCTAACTAGCACTTTATAGAGGGTTCCATTTCATATATGTAAGTAGCTAAGAGTGGTACCATGAGAGTATGATTGTTTGACATTTCATTGTACATTCCATACGTCGCTTCCATGGGGTTCATGTTAATAACACCAACCAAAGGCATGCAATTCATTCGAGATTTTCTTAAATTTCCCATGGCTTCGTTCTTTTATTATTGGCTACCATATGTAATTTTCGTAAGTCATCATGATTGGGACAATCGTAAGAAATGACCATAAGGTGATTTTAGATTTCAGTCTCAACATCTTCCAATGTCCTTGGAACACCTATTGTGCATTGTGGTTCATCGTAGGTTCATTGAAGGATGTTGACATTTTCTAAGAAAAACCATTATTCCTAGTTTTATAACTTCTATGGAATGCTTTAATTCTTAGATATTCAGGACTAGAGCATTTCGATTTCGATTTTTCTTTTTATAATTAGACCCTTATCCTGATACCAGTTCTTTACGAATTTTTAGGTACATTCCCAACATGATCGAAGAGTGGCCGGATTTGCCTGTGATTATTATGACAATTTAATTTCAATAATTTTGTTCATCACGGTTTAAGATTACAGTTTTCTAACGTATTTATGCAATCTAGACATGATCTGAAGTCATCTCGTACGCTTGGAGGAAGTTCAAAGTCTGACTCATTAAAAAAAGTATTATTGTTGAAACGCGGAGATGTTTTGTGTTTATTTAATGGCTAACGTTCAGCTTGAAAGATGGCGAGGCGTGGGGACTGTGGTGCTCGAAAATAGTACAATTTATACATGCAGTACCATTATTTCCCAACTTTGCGCGGTCCAGGAATCCATGTTTAACTTCTTTTCCTTGGGTTTTGTAATCAACTCTTTTCTATAATTATTCTAAACGTTTTCTCGAGGTCCGGACTGTTTTAGTCACGGGCGTTATTTCTAACTAGCACTTTATAGAGGGGTCCATTTCAAATATGTAAATAGCTAAGAGTGGAACCTTGAGAGTATGTTTGTTTGTACATTTCATTGTACGTTCCATAGGTCGCCTCTATGGGTATTATGATAATAACACCAACCTAAGGTATGGAATCCTTTCGAGGTTTTTTTAAATTCTCCATACCGTTCTTTCTTCTACTACTAGCTACCATATGTAATTTGCATAAGTGATCATGGTTGGACGATCGTAAGATATTACCATAAGGTCATTTTAGAATTCAGTGCCAACTTCTTCCTGAATTCTTGGCACACCTATTGTGCATTGTCGTTCATCTAAGGTTCATTGAAGGATGTTAACATTTTCTAGGAAATAGAGCTATTCCTAGTTATATAACTTCTATCTAGATCTGTTTACAATTACAGCCTTATACTGGTAGCACTTTTTCAAGAATTTTAAGGCATTTTCCTTAAATGATCGAAGAGTGGTCGGATTTGGCTGTGATTATTATGACAATTTAATTTCAATATTTTGTACATCAGAGCTGTTTCCGTTATGCTCAAACTAGAGCTGAAATGCGAGAAATAGATTTATAATTGGTTCAAAACTTCTAATGTGTACTCTTTCTTCAGGTCGTCAATGGCAAAACGATTGTCTTCAGCAGCTGGCAAAATGGTTGAAACTATGCTGAGTTTTAATAAAATTGACGAGTCGAGATTGAACGTCATCAATCACGGAGATTGCTGGATGAACAACATTTTATTCAAATACGACAGTAGGAAAAAGCCAGTCGGATTGAAGTGAGTATCGTTTGTGCAAAACCTCACTTTTAAAACAATGATGACAAAAACCCACTTTTCATGCAATAAAATAGTTAAAAACAACACAAAAACAAGAACGAAAAAAGCGTGAAAACAGTATACAATTTTAATTTAAATCTCTTTCCGCAGGTTTGTCGATTTCCAACTCTCCCACTACAACACGTTCGCATTCGACTTGACTTACTTAGTGTACACCTCGGTACAGCCAGAAGTCCGAAGAAAGAATTATATGGAAATACTGGAAGCTTATCAGGAATCGCTGGCATCGAACCTTACCAGATACGAAATTCCTGCGGATCAAATACCAAGCTTGTACGATGTCGTAACGGAAATGGAAAGACTGAGACCATATGCGCTTTGTATATTGTGCAGCCACTTGCCGATAATGATTGCGCCAGAAACGAACACCTTCGATTTTGGTGAAACAGGCGAGGACTTCTCAGAAGTAAAAATTTGCTACAATATGTCGATATTCAGCAACCCGAAATATGTGGAATTGATGAAAACTGACCTTATGGATTTTAGCAACGCAGGCATACTTTAATATTGAAAATAATGGAATAATTGAATTGAACGTTTATTAAGGCCTATTTTCACTTTCCTAAGTGAAAAATAATAATAAAAATGCGAATTCTCTTCGAAAATAAACTTTTTGCAAGGACAATATATTACCTGCTTCAACAGAAAAAGTTGGTTCGATTTCGACACGTCTTCTCTACTCACCCCTCATCCGACTCCCAACACTCCTTACAAGGTTATAAGATTTCGTGGTCCGATTGGCCAAATAACTTCTATCAATTAATTATTATTTATGCAAGTTATTGGTTGAGATTTAAAAAAAACTTAAATCGATTACACGATTTTTGAAAATTGGCATAATGGAGGTAAAATTCGAAGTCACGACCGTCACGAATCTCTCACCCGAGCTATCGAGACCTCGACCCACTTGGACACTAATTCACATCTCAACCTCACCTTTTGAATTTACCTTCATTTTTTCCATTTTTCAAACGTCTGGTAATCTATTTGATTCTCGGCGACAAATGAAATGGCCGCGACAAATACAAAAGTATGTCACCATACTTTATTTAACTTATTAAATTGCTTACTTTTCAAGGTCCGATTTACCAAATACCTTTCAATTAATTATTATTTATTCAAGTTTTTGGTTGAGATAACAAAAAAACATTAACTAGATTACACGATATTTGAAAAATGGCAAAAAGGAGTGAAAATTCGAAAGGTGGGTTGAGATGGGAAGTTGGTGTCAGAGTAGATTGCAGTCACAATAGTTCTAGTTGTCGAGCAGCGGCGTATCTATCCAAAGATCGTGGGTTCGAATCCCGCTCGTGTCATTGAATTTTTTCTTTTTCTAAAATTTTCTAACAAATTTAATTCTTCCCAATTAAATTAATATCCACAATAGTCAAGGGCAATTGTTCAATTTTTCAACCTTGCATAATGCTTATAAGATAAGTGTGTAGAGATTAAATTAAGTTAATTGGTCGTTTCGCTTTTGAGGAGTGAAGCACTGACTAGACAGTTTGAAATTGTTTCTATAATTTTTCATATATCGTGAGATGCGGTCTGGTGTTATGTAGGTTTCAGAAAACCATTTTCTTTATCTTACCAACGTTTCGATCTTTATTGAGATCATCTTCAGGGACCGGGATTTACAAACATTGTATAAATTTAACAAATACATGTAGGATGTGGAAAAAAAGTGAATTTATACAATGCAAAAAAAAATCTTTTATAGTCAATCATTGTAATTCTACTCACTCAAAGTGTTTTTTGTATGTTATTTTGTACATACATAATCACATCACATTCCACACATCAAACATTTTCACACAGTCTAATATCTTAATAATTTAGCTATCCTTTTTCTATTTATTCTCTTCTATATAATCCTGAAAGGATCTCTAGCTGAACCTTCACGAACGTTTTTTCCCTTCGTCGGCTTGTAAATCGCTGATTTTTTAACCTAAAATTTTCTAGCATTGAATTAATTCTATTTTTTCCATTTCAAATTTTCTACCATTGTATAAATTATTGTTTGAATCTAAAATTTTCTAACATTGTGTAGCCTCTTTATTTTCTTACGTGTATATGTAAAACAATGTTTATAAATCCCAGCCCCTGGAAATGATCTAAATAAAGATCGAAAGGTTGGCACAATAAAGATTTTTTTTTTTTTTTTGAAACCTACACCACACCACACCGCATCTCACGACGTTTAAATATACTTTGATAACTTTTTAAATTTTGTTTTCTAATATCTTTTTTATTTTTCGCCTACTTATATAGCTAATACTGTTACCTAGGTAATACAATTTAACAACTTTCTCGTTATGACATTACTGTGGAGGTATTTCGCCATCCGAAGTTTTTATCAGAAAACTATCTGCGCATTCCTTATAAGATAGAAGTTTTGATGTTCTCGTAAAAAATGTGGTTTTTTCATATTCACAGTTTTACTAGTATTATTTTTAACAACGCTTGAAATATGGTAATACATTTTATTTACAGGATTTGTGTATATAACTGATTGTTTGAAGAATAAATGTTTGAAACGAGTGTAAATTTTTGTTTAGTGAAATGACAATTAACCCTTATTAGATGATCCCTTCGGCAAAGAAGAGTGACAAATCCTGCTGGACTGTGTTCTTGTAGACTTCGGACTCGAAAATCTCGGGTTTGAAACCTGATTTCGGATCAGGATGGTCGCCGAACACCTCGACGTTGAAGGGTTCCTCTATGTCCGCGAGCGACAAAGCGTACATGGTACAGAGTGTCACAAAACCGAGAAATTTGAGGCGGTTCATCTCCAGGTCGATCGCTTCACGTTTCGGGTAGCGGCCGGAATAATTGTAGAAATGCAAGGTACGGATCAGCGTTTCGAAGTAAGCGTCGTAAATCGCTGTGAAATGCTGACGGCGGAATGCCGGAGTCACGCTGGTGTACAGCAGGAACGTGAGGTCCCAGGCGAACGAGTTGTAGTGGCTCAGTTGAAAATCGATGAATCTGAAATATTTATTAAGAATAAGAATAAGAAAAATAACTTTCTGGGACTTGTACCCAAAATAAATAAAGGATATTCCTTCTATGAAATTGAAATAAGCTGAAATAAAAATGTGTATAGTTTAGTGACCGTTAAACGAAAATTATTGAGATATCGTGAGATGCTGTCTGGTGTGATGTAGGTTTCAGAAAAACATTTTCTTTACTTGCCGACTTTTTTCGATCTTTATTGAGATCATCTACCAGGCCTGGGGTTTACAAACATTGTTTACACAATTTAAATGTTAACAATGTCTGTAAATCCCAGGCCCTGAAGATAACCTCAATCTCGGATAATACATTGAAACGTTGGCACGGTAAAGTAAATGTTTTTCTGAAACCTGCCTCACACCAGACCGCACCTCAAGATATCGCAGTAATAATGAAATAAAAATGTTGGCACTATATACTTGTAAGGCATGCCGTAAGAAAAAATTAACAAGAATATTAGAGAAAAATATAAAATATTAACGTAAGGTTCTTTATTTGAGGAGAGAGGAGGTTAAACACGTGGGATTAAGAAGGAGGAAATGGAGGCAGCGTGACGGATAGAAAGGGAAGGGGGTTCCAGAGTTTAGTGGCTCGGATCAGAAAGGATCTTTTGAAGGATGGGTTAGATGTTATGGACAGGAATGCTCAACTGGGGATGAGCGGGTGTTATATGAGGGTGTGCAATATGAAGAGTCGAATTGAAAGGATTGTATAATACAGGTGGAAGAGGCTGGAAAAGGAAAACACCTAGGAAATACTACGGACGGAAGGAGAGGTACAGCCATGCAAGTGGGGGTTACAACCCCGAAACACACTATAAAAGGATACAGGAAAATCTCGTTTTTGGCTACATGTGTCATAGCTGGGGATCTCCCTATGGATTTAAATCTCCGGGGAATGGCAATGATCAGCAACGGCCTATGCAAAGGTGAACATAACATCGAATCTGAAATCACAACTACAAACGAATACCCCCAGCAGAAGGCAGAAGGCGTTTTTCAATTGAAGAAGACTCAATACTGTACAATCTGGAGAGGAAGCCTTCTACGACGTATACACTGATGGAACAGAATGAGGTGTAGGGTGGGCAATAGTAGTGTACGGCCTAAATCAAGAAGTTCCAGTATGTATGTTCATACAGAAATCTAAACTTGCTGACTGGTGCAGCATAATCAGGTCAATAATAAATATTGGAACGGCTCATGGAGGAAGAACTATCCAGGAAACCGAAAATTAAAACGCTGTGAATTTACTCAGATACCAAAGTGGCAATAGCACAACCATCTACCAGTTTTTAAGAAAATGAAAGCCTTGAAACCTATAAGAAAAAGGACGAAAATGAAAATTTTATTGGTTAAAAGCTCACGATAGTTAAAACGGTAATGAAGAAGCAGATCGATACGTGAAAGAAACGGCAGTAGATAAACCAGTGAAATTCCGGGAAGAACCTAATCCTTAATCATATCGGAAGCGAAAAAAATAGCCAATTATGGGATCTCCAATGGTTGGAAACAGCAACAAGAAGCCGTAGCAAACCTTTTTTAAGAACATCAATGCTGGCCAGGTTAGTCTTCACCTACTCGTACAAACACAGATATTACGTTGGCACGGTAAAAATCCGTATACTTGAAACGCTTCAGCCTTAATTAACTCTTTTGAAAAATGGAGGGAATATTCAAAAGGTGGGGTTGAGATGGGAAGTTGGTGGCCGAGTTGATCGAAGTCACGATAGCTCAAGTGGTAGAGCAGTGGCGTATCTCGCCCAACATCGTGGGTTCGAATCCTGCTCGTGCCACTGACTTTTTTTAACTAAAAACCTAATTAGTTGTAAGATATTATTTGGTCAAGTTCTATTGAATTTAATTAATTAAAATGAAATATAATTCACTAAAGCTCTCCGTCAGCATTTCATTTTTGGCCGAGAATCAAATCGATTATACGACATTTGAAAAATGATAAAAAGGAAGGAAAATTCGAATTTCGGGGTGGAGATGGAAAGTTAGTGTCCGAATGGTCACGGTAGCTCAAGTGGTAGGGCAGCGGCTTATTTAGCATTGGGTTCGAATCCCTCGTGGCATTGACTTGTTTATCTCAACCGAAATCTTAATTAATTGAATGATACAAATTGCTCAAGCGGATCATTGAAACTAGTGAATTTAAGGAGAATAACACCAGTTCCTGTAATGATGCGCCACCCCAAATTTGGGATCGCTTGACTGCAATATAGATGTAGGAGCAAGTAAGGGCGAAGCCAACACAAATAAGTCTTAGCAGGAAAAAGTGGACTTTTATTAAACACTCGATTAAAAGAATTTTGTCATGATACGATAATCAAATAAGTTTGACTTAATGTAATTGTTTAAAATAAAAAAATTCATAAATGCAAAATTATTATTTATTAATAATTAATTGGTAGTAATGGCTAATGATTGTGTTAATGAGTTGATTGGTTAATGCATTAAGATATTGGTGATACCTAATTAATAATAATAATTAATTATTAAAATGATTATGAATTTCTATTAAAATAATGAAGATTAGCAACGTCAAATATAAATGTAATTTAAATGTGAAATTTGTACCAAACCGAATGGACGATGTAATCTTTAAACACCTGTATCTTAATCAGGAGCAGGTGGAAATATATTCCCTCTTGCAAGAGTTACTTGTGAGAGGAAAATAATAAAAAAATAAATAAATAAAAAATAAAAGATCCTCGACACCTGGGACTCCCTTGTGGTGCCGAACAAGAGTCTTCCGCCGCACAATTCACAATATGCTTCAATCGCCCGCCCCCCTCTTCGGGGGACAACCGTATGCCACACAGCTGTAATCGAAGAAGGAAAGTATCAGGAAAGATACAGGGAGTTTGCGAGTGGAGGAAGTTAGGCAATACAATGGCGGGAAACTTCAGGAAATGTGAGGATGGCAGAAAAGGTTTGTTCAAAGTCTAATCCTACGTTTTTAACCGAGGAGCTGAATCGGATAGATTACGATTGTAATTTAGCCAGAACGGTTTGTTCAAAATGTTTAGAATTTTCGTGAGAGGCCGTTAATCCTCATGCACTTAGAACCAGTCGTTTCTCAACAAAGTTCTATCGGACATTTATCCAACCTTTTGGTGTAGAAAGTTAGGACAGACGGTGGCAAACTACTGCCCAGTTTGCAGACAATCTAGTCACGTTGTTTAGAGAAACAAATAACCGACGAATATACACGTTTTACTATTTCGCTTATTTGGCTCTTTCCGAATCTTTCATTTTGAACGTCAATGTTCATTCGGATTTCAACTTCTTGCCATCTTTAATGCTGTGTCAGGGTTACAATCAGAGCCGGACACCTTGTTCATCCTGTATCATCATTATCTAATGTATCTAGCAACGATTTTGAATCAGAAGCTTTTATTAACCGACCAATAGTGAAGAAAAAGGTGATATAATAAATATTGTACAATCCATAATGCAAGTATTCTATTGCGCACAATCGTTGTATGTTCCTATTGAGACAATTTGAACAATGCCCTGTTCTCTTAACTTAAAAATATACAAATAAACCCAGCTTATACTGTCTAATACCTTCTGGAGTTAAAACTTGACAAGCATTGATTACGCTTAGCCCCATCCTACCAAAGGGATGAGTGCGTAATATCACCGACTGTTTCTTTCTTCCACCTCTGGAACTATAAGTTCAAATTGCGTAATTTCCATCTGGTTCAGAATGCACCAAAAAGTATCCTATTCATTTCAATTTCCTCAAGTTCAACATTTTCCCCTTTATTTTAATTTAGGGCCAGGTTCACTTCTATTCCTTCGCCATCCATTTATAGAAACAATGTGTAGAGATTAGTGACCGTTAATAGATAATTATTCAAGTATCGTGAGATGCGGTCTGGTGTGATGTATCAGAAAAACATTTTCTTTATCATGGCGACGTTTCGATCTATTATTGAGATCATCTTCAGGGCCTGGGATTTACGAACATAGTTTACATTTAGAAAGTACATACAGGATGTGGAAAAGGGAATTTATACAATGCAAAATATATTTTGTATTAAATCAAAGTATTTCTGTTCACTCAAAGTGTAGGTCTTGTACTTGTGCCATTCTTGCGTGTTGTGTTGAGACAGCCAGTGAGATATTGCCTTTTTATATTTTTTTCACGTTGGATTTTAAAGGGGTAGGGAGGAAGTCGGTATAGAAAAAACAAGTCTGTATAAGCCGTCGGCTTCTTTGAGGTGAAAAGAGCCGACGACGGAAAAAAAAACGTTGGTAATGGTTCGGCCTGATTATCCTTTTTAGGATTATATAGACGGGGATGAATAGGAAAAGAAAAGCTAGATTGTTGAATTTGATGTAGATTAAATATACGTAACATACATCGAAACGTTGGCACGTTAAAGAAAATGTTTTTCTCAAATTCACTATTTTCGTGGTCCGCTCGAACAATTAATATATCACAATTAATTACGGTTTTTAGTTGAGATGAAAAAAAGTTAAAACCTTATTGAAATATGGCAAAAGGAGGGAAAATTCGTAAGGTGAGGTTGAGATGGGGAGTTGATGCCGAGTGGATCGAGGTCACGATAGCTCGGCTGGTAGAGCAGCGGCGTATCTAGCCGAAGGTCGTGGATTCGAATCCCTCTCTTGCCATTAACTTTTTTTCATCTCAACTAAAAACCATAATCAATTGTTTTTTTCAAACCTACATTACACCAGACCGCATCTAACGAAATCTGAATAATTTTCTTCTATAAGTTGAAAAGTAAGTGTACATCTAAGATTGAGTTGGCCTAAATACAGCAAGACCAATGATTGCTAACTCTATTTTTTTTTTTTCAACTTTTAAAAGAACATAGCTTGGAATACTGAAGCCTCTACTCCACCAACCGAAGCAGACTTAAGTACAGGGTGTCCCAAAATGAACACAAAATTTGAATTTGCCGCCATTTTTGAACCTATGCGAGAACGTTATTTCAGAAATAATAAAAGTTTAGATTCCGCAGTTTGAAAATTTTATAGAAAATATGGTCAAAACAGCGCTTTAACCTTGTCAACTGCGAAAAGATTTATTGAAATTTTCAGGGAGACTGGATCAGTTGGAGACGCTAAACACACCAATCGTCCAAAAACAAACTATTCAAATGTCAATATCGAAACGGGGGGAGGGGAAGAGTGAAGGTGAAAACCCAGAAACATCAATTCGGTGTCGTGGGCAAGAATTGATAAAAAAAACTTGCTTTGCTGGAATATTGTTCAATAATGAAAACACGTCGTTGTATCGTATAACAACGCTGCATTTTTACTAATGTGTACAGATTAGTGACCGTTAATCGATAATTATTCAGACATCGTGAGATGCGGTCTGGTATGACTGATTTGTGAATCAAGATCTGAGATTTACAAACATTGTTTAGATTAAAAAATACATATAGGATGTGGATTTGTGAATTTATACAATGCAACATATATTTTATATTCAATCAAAGCATTTCTACAAACTTATAGTGTTTGTATAGACTATATGATCTGAATAATAGATCGAAACGTTGGCACGATAAAGAAAATGTTTTTCTGATACCTACATCACAATAGACCGCATCTCACGATATCTGAATAAATATTTTTACTAATCTTAAACACTCAGCTGTCAAATGGTTCTTTTTTGAGGGTTGCCAACAATTTACTGCAAAAATGTTCGCAAATTCAAATCTTGTGTAAATTTTAACATACCCTTTATATTATTCTCCCAAAATAGCCTATATTTAAGTACTTTTATGGTCACTTTTTTATTTTATTCTTGACAGTACTAATTACATATTTTTCGGGTTTTCTCAAAAATTGAAGACTCAGATTCCCCAACCCGCATTTGCCAAATTAAAAATTCCTCCGACAACAAAACGAGTGCAAACATTACAACAAAGTATGTTAAATTGTTCATGTTGTATTAGGAATTGTGCACAATTTACTCAATTTTCGTAAGAAGTATCGGCAAAAACTGGTTGCATACAATGATATCCTTGCTTAGCTAATTAATGCTACAATATCTCTCCCAAATATCTTCCTCCACTGAAGTATCACCAGGTGTAAACATGTGAGTTCCCTATTACATTATTATTTCTGTTTGGGGGGGTGGGGCTAAAAAACAACTACGAAGCCCTGGGCTTTTGTTTGTAAAACATTGCAATAATACAGAGTTGGTTAACTAAATTGCCAAAGGTACTTATTAATAATTACTTGTATCATCATATTATCCCATGTTGTCTGCAGTTTTCAACAATTCGTCAATAATAACGGCCCAAATAAACCGAATAAAATAACATTTTTGTACACAAAGCCGTTACAACGATAATGGCGTGTATGTAATAAGTAGAACAATCGAGAAGGGCAGATAGGAGAAAGATTAATCTCGAGCCTGCTCCAGTCGGTTGATTGATCGTTTACAAACACGGCGATGACAGGCGGATCCAAAATAATTATTGATATTTAGTCTTGCTGTGATTGTACTATCCACACAGAAGGAGAGATTTTATATTAAATCATAACATTGACACATACTTAAATTTTGATTATTTAAATTTTTAAAGAAACTGTTTAATAGGTTTTTTATTATTTTGAAATTATCATTACACAATTTGCTTTATAATTTTGAAGCAATGTGAAAGTAAGTCACCATTTCATTTGATTGGCATTAAAATCCACTCTGTGTCCTAGGGATTTGTACGAGGGGGGGAAAGGATTGGAGCGGTTTGTTTAATCACCTGCATCGGTGCCGGTACAAGTTTTAAATTATACAGTCATGTTTAATTAATTAGATTGCTCGAAGTTAATTGTCGTATCGTGTTTATGACCGAATGAACGGATTTTCACGTCCGTAATCAATTGTCATTCTAACCATGTTCACTTGTTCTGTTGTTTGTAATAAATGCCATTATTAATCGTTTTGGTTTTTATTTTATTTAAGGGGCAAGGCAACACGAAATTCTTACCATTCAATTCTTACCGAACTTTCCTAAGTTGTCCAAAGAAAGAAGAGCATTGGCCGGAATTAAATCGTTTCAAACTGACAAGAATGGTCAATAAATGAATAAATTCAATGGAAATTAACTGAGTTATGGTCACGTCTAAAAGCGAACGGAACAGCAAGTCGGGAATCTTAAATATAATCGAATAGTTAGGTGCTCAAGACAAAATTTTTGAAGATATCTATACACATGGATTTAACAACATGGTTATAGGGGTGTTCACGATGTTTGTAAGACGGTAACTCGTGTTAACTCCACAGATAAATTTCCAGAAAGATCGTGAATGCCTCCTTCTTTCCTTTGCATGTTAAACGTTAATTTTTCCGTAATGCTGCACTAGGCGATTATTAGAACCAAAAATAAAGCTATAACCGTCCTGTAAGGTTTGTTTTGGTTTTCTTTTATGTTAAATAGTACGATGCCAGAAGTTATTATCAAACTAAAATTAATCAACTCTTTCATTCAAAATATCTACGCACTTGAAAAGTACTATCAAAGAACAAGCTTGAATTCTTGCTGACATACTTAACCTGTATCCTAACGTTTAACAGTGTTCAATTTTATAGGATAAGAGATGTATGTATTATGAAGGAATGACAGATCAGAAATTAAAAAAAGAAACTTACGGGTCTGATTTAATTAATGCGTTTTTAAAAATAGAAATACGTGTAAACAAAAAAACAGCTGTTAAATTCATGGCTGCCATGTTGGTCACCTATGTCCTAACGGAGAACAATGTCACTAGATTTTCGACCTCACCTAATATTGGTCACGGCCTGTGAGATCGAGCAATTTTAATTAGACGATTCTTTTTCTTCTTGATCTAACAGGACATAACAAAGTTAACAGGGTGCCTAACTAACCTTATAGGTCAAATCTGATGGTAATCGGGCATTTCCAGAAATTTATAACGAGATATATAATATGATCTATGTAATTCGTCGGTTGTGAAAGCTATGTTTGACTTGAAACTTGGATTCACTTCCTTTCGTTGGTAAATGGGATTTTTTCCCTTCACACTTGGTTGTTCAGATTCAGGCAGAGTAGCCACATATGACCATATATTTCTGTCTTTTCTTCTACTGCATAAGTTTTACTTACCTTCCAACAGTGCACAACTATAGATGATAAGAGGGGAGTTCATGATGTTTGTATGGCGTTAACTCGTGTTAACTGGAATAGAGATATGTCAAGTAAAATCGTAAAAGCCCCCTTCATTTCTTAGTATGTTAAACATAAGTTTTACGCAATGCTTCGCGTGGCGACTAGTAGAACCAAGAATAAACCTATAACAGTCCTTGTAGGCGTTTGTTTGGATTTTGTTTTGTGTTAAATTTTAAGATGTCAGAAGTTAGTAAAAAGGAAAAATTAACTCCCCTTTCATCCAAATTCCATATTCTCGAAAATACTAACAAATGACACGCTTCTATTCGTGACGACCTACGTAACTTTTATCCTAATGTATAGGATAAAGGTTGTGTATGGTTGTATACATATGAAATATATAATTATGAGAGTATAAGGATAGGTCAGAAATTTAAAAAAGAAATATCTGATTTAATTAAGGTATATTTAAGAATAAAAATTCGTGTAAATAAAAAACAGCTGTTAAATTCATGCCCGCCATGTTGGTTACCTTCGCCCTAACGGATAGCAATGTGACTACCTTTTCGACCCAACGTCTAATATTGGCCCTGGCCTGCTAGATCAAGCAATGTTAACTACCTGACTGTTAGAAATCTACTCCATCATTTTTCTCGATCCAACAGTACTTACCAGAGTTAACAGGGTTAACACAACGATCGTGAATGCCCCTTACGTGCCAACTCTGATAGTAATCGGGCTATCCAGCAATTTATA
>CM077108.1:11219325-11246221 GCA_039619505.1 Cimex hemipterus
GCTACGTTTGACTTGAAACTTGGATTCACTTCCTTTCGTTGGTAAATATGATTTTTTTCCCTTCAAACTTGGTTGTTCAGATTCAGGCAGAGTAGCCACATACACTTCTGTATGGTCATATATTTCCGTCTTTTCCTCTACAATTTTACCCTCACTGACCTTCTAACTCGTTCATTCAACGCACGATTTTTACGGTATTTTACAATTGGCAGGACCTTGCCATCCATTCTTCACCCTATATAAGTTATATATTTAACTGTTTCTGTTAATTGTATCGATGTTAGAGCTTAGTGGACAGACAATATTCCTGTCTAGTTACAGCACCAAGTGTTTGTGCAAATTTTGATATCGGGCTTTCCTAAAATGCGTTTGGAAATCACAGCGTACCATCAATCATTCAAAACTTATTTGTTTTAACTAACTCACAACAGCAACCGCTGGTTAAGTTCTCTGTTTTATAATTACGGAAAAATAATCGTTTAGGTTGGATGTTGCAGATAGATTACATAAGTGTGCATCACATACTAAGGAATATTTCAAATTGTATATAAATTTATATTTATTTTTCTCGATGTAAAAGGACCGAACAGAGACAACACAAAAATCGTGAATACCCCTAATATCAACATTAATCTACCCAAGAGGAAGGTTTTGAACTAAAATTGGAGAAACGTAACTGTCTAAAACTCTGTAAAGCACTTCCGTATTACACGACGATTTTTTAACACTAGGGGTATTCGCGATCTTTGTGTTAACTCTGTTAAATCGAGAAAAATGATGATGTAGATTTGTAAAAGGCAACATTGCTCGATCGAACAAGCCAAAGGCGATTTTGTTGTTAGGTCGAAAAAGTAGTCACAATACTATCCGTTTAGGGCGTTGGTAATCAACATGGCAGCCATGAATTTAACAGCTGTGTTTTACGCGTATTTTTATTCTTAAATATAAATTAATTAAATCAGAAATTTCGTTTTATATTTTCTGACCTATCCTTATACTCGCATTCATAATCATCCTGCTCCATATAAATTAATAATAACGTACAGCTAGTCTGTCTGAACCTGAACAACCAAGTGTGAAGGGAAAAACACGTTTACTAACAAAAGGAAGTGAAACAAAGTTTCAAGTCAAACGTAACTTTCACAACCCTTGGATTACATATATCACATTATATATCACGGTATAAATTGCTGGATGACCCGATGACTATCAGAGTTGGCACGTAAGGGGCATTCACGATCTTTGATTCAACCCTGTTAACTCTGTTAGGTGCTCTTAGATCGAGCAAAATGATGGAGTAGATTTCTAACAGTCAGCTAGTTAACATTGCTTGATCTAGTAGGCCAGAGTCAATGTTAGACGTTGGGTAGAAAAAGTAGTCACATTGTTATCTGTCAGGGCGGAGGTAACAAACATGGCCGACATGAATTTAACAGCTGTTTTTACACGTATTTTTATTCTTACATATATATTAATTAAATCAGACATTTCTTTTCCTTCTGACCTATCCTTATACTCTCATTAATCACCCCCCTCTATATACATCCCCTATTCTTTAAAATTGAAGGCTGTTTGACATTAGTATACAAGTTAGGAATGTCGGTACTAATTGAAGCGTGTCATTTGTTAGAACTTATCGAGTGCATAGATAGCAGTTTGAAGATTAATTTTCCTTTTTTTATTTACCTCTGGCACTTCTTACTATTTAAGACAAAAGAAAGCCACAACAAACCCTGAAAGCTTGATTTTTGGTTCTTGCAATTGCCACACTCAGAATTACGGATAAATTAATGTTTAACATGCTAAGAAAAGAAGGGGGAGTTCACCGTCTAACTGGATATTTCGCTGTTCGAAACAAGACTGAGCATCTTACTAAAATCGCAATCTATGAAATAGATTGGGGAAAATGAGAAAGAAACGAATTCCATGTTATTCCTGGCAACTAATACCTACTAATACTTTCTTCTAGTAATAACAAAGTAGTAGTAAAAGAATTAAAAGAGCATACTTCACGCTGATTGGCATGTTTTTGTAGTCGTCATACTTGAAGAGAATATTGCACAGCCACAGGTCGCCGTGGTTGATAACGTTGTTCGACTCGTTATCTATAGTTGCCAACGCTATCAGCCGCTTTTCCACACTTTCCGACACTTTTCTCACCCTTTCCGCTATATGAGCCCTGGAAAATAAATAACAACCGGATTGTAGTATTATATTGATTGAAAGAAAAACTTTTTACCATTCGGGGCCCCAGGTGTTTCTCATCCCTTTATAGAGCCCGATGACACCACCTTCCATGAACGCCTCGACTGATTTGGGGTCGAAGACGAGCTGATACGGGCCAAACGAGCTTTTATCGACGATGTTGTCGTAAACGACGACTTTCGAGAGGGCGTGAAATCTGGCCAGGCCTCTGGTCGCCAGGATGCAATGTTCAAAATCAAGAAAGTCAGTTCTCTTAGGCACCCTGTAATTTAACTCCTGCAAAAAAATAATTAAATTCAATTCTTATTTATAACGAACTAAGTACAAATTTATTTATCTCGTGTTGGTTTTAAATTTAAGGAAAATTTGAAATAGAAAAACACATCTCCAACGCTAATTCATAGTGGTCAATACATCAATGGTCAATCCATAATGGTCAAAATAGAATAATTGATTGTTTTTAGTAATGACAGCTGTACAGTTTAATGAGGGCATAACTATTTCCAGTTTCAGCGGTTAGGATAAAGATAAAAACCGAAAAAATCTGCGGATCGGTGAAACCGTTTTATAAACACGATCTTACCGTCAAATCCTGTAGGATGATGGTGTCATAAGGTCTGTAACCTATGAGGTCGCACCATAACTTGTCTTTCTTGTCGTTGTGGGCCGACATGACGTCCTCTATGTTTCTGAATACGTATTCGTAAACCTAAAAAAAAGAAGAAAAATGTATATAAAGAACGGATATGCGACGACCTTTACCTACCTTGATTTCTTTCTGGAGAAGGAAATACGAAGAAATGAAATGCTTGCTGACAGCGGACTTAGGGAGTACTTTGACGATGTATCTTCGAGTTTCAACTTTTCCAGATCCGAGGACCAACTTGACCTTCCACCTTTCAAGGGTGCTGGTGAAATTGTCTCCAGCCGGTATGGCAGGTTCCGTTTCATAGTCGATTATGCGATATATAGTTCTATCTGATTCAAACCGTTTCATAACCGTTTCGATCCATTCTTTATCGATCCTTTTCGACTTTTCGTTGGGACATTTGGGCGGCAGCGGTTCGTGTACGTGCCCATGTGAGCTGCCATGGGACTTTTCTCGATCTGCGAATTACAAATTCTCCATAAGATTGTATCATCCGAATATTATTGAAAAGTAGATGAAGGTAATTGAACTTATTCTAACGCTCATATAAATTCTATCCAGAGAAAGTGCACATGGTATATTTGTAATTCGACAATTATCATTATGAAAAATCAATTATTAAAGTCAATCCTCTCCTACCGATTAATCTTCAGAGACAACTGGTACAAATCAATCATCCGGCCATAGGAATCCAATAATATTAAAACTATAAATGACTCCATTCTTAACTCTAGACATAACCAAGTAAAATCCGCTCAGTTGAGGGAAATATAATGACCAAAACAGATTGGATCTTTGGTTGTCACATTAGACGATGAGTTAAAATAGTGCTTGAAACATTCTTTTCTTCTAGAGAAGAAGATACACCCTAAGCAAAAACATCAGATATTCATGTTAAGTAATTTTTCAGAAGATTATTCCACTAAAAAACCACGAATTGAATTGTTTTGCAATTTTAAATATTCGACATTGGGGTCTCATCTTCTTTGAGTCGACTGTATCCTGTAAAGATGGTCGAGGTTCGTTGAAAGAAATTGGTGGGAAAGTAGTTGTGCATGAATATAAGGGCGGAATTCGACGTAGAACGTTATGTGTGTTGATCTAGAAATTTATTATATAAAAGAAATATTTAGGTCGTTAAGGATGGTACAGTTCCAAACATTTAACAGGACGTTGAGCATATATATAAAGATATATAAGAGATATACATAAAGAGAGATTTTGCGCAGATTAGATAGTGCGGTTGAAACCATGTTTTATCTCAATATAGGTTAGAGTTATTCAGAGATCGTGAGTTGTGGCACACCAGACCACATCTCACGATCTCGGAATAATTATCGATTAACGATCACTAATCACCACACGGAGTATTAAGTATAACTTGCATACTTTGTTGCCCAGGGTAGGGCAGAAATATTTTAAGTAATTGGTATCGTCCGTTAATTTCCGTACTTTTAAGTGGTGTATGAGAATTCAAGTTCAGTCCTTTGTCTAGATACAGCCAAAAGTAAAGAATAACTTTTTGCTAGGATGGTGAAGGTTAGAAATGATGGAGTGAGTGCGATGTTCAAGCAATGTGAGTAGGAACTATCTTTTCTTTAAAAAAGATAGGTGAAGGTTATGCTTTTCGTTTTATTCGATATTTATTGGACCACTGTTCAATGGAATACAGGCGTGTCGGACTAGGGTTCGGCGATCTGAAACAAGTTCAGATTTGGAGTGTAAAAAGGTCGTTATATTAATACAACGGTGTTACGGATATTAGCAATAAATAGTGAGTTCTGTGTAGGACCGGTAATGCATCCTTGGGAAACGCCCTGTACAAGGCCGCGTAAGAAGTTCCGACCTAAGTCTCATCTTGAAAAACTGGAAGATGAAGGCGTGTGTGAAATTTAATACTTCAGAGAAAACACACGATGAAGGATCAATCGAAAGCAACATCGAGAAAAACCTCAAGCATACCCTCTTCTAAACGAAGGATACAGTGTTACGTTAGGAATGTTCAACAGTGACGTTTTATCTAAATCGATAAGTGCAGGTTTTATTAGAAGATTTGAGAATGTAAAGTATTTGGTTGCAGAACCGTTCTCATATTGGTTTACAAATAATTGTTAGTAACCGACGACAGGGTTTCGGAAATTATACTCGTTTGTTACATTTTCTGCGTGTTGATCCTGGCCGGTTTTGTACTTTTGCGTTTCGTTTCTGTACAATATTTAGCGGTGGGTTTAAGTGTATTTTTATTGTACCTTTGACAGAATTAAAACTGAAGGTGCCAAAACCTGATTAATGTAACTAACAAGGATTCAAAAGCCCGATAGAATACGGTCCTTTCCGATCACGGTCTACCTGTCCCAGCCGTATTTAGCTTCAACCTAACTGGAAAACCGAGTCCAATTTCAAAACATCCAGAATAGAGAAAACAAATTTCATTGGAACCGTCTAAACTGGCGTTACACGTGTGATTTTGACAGAATTCGTCTGTAATCGTTGTCAAGTTCGTCAATAACAACAACTTTAAAACCCAATAAAAATTAAAAAGCAAGGTTTTAGTAATAATAAAGATAAAATTCAAAAACCCCTTATTCCCATATTTTCATCTTCATAAAACGTTTTATGCACAGGAGTGAAATAAAACAGCTGACAATATTTTCTAACTAAAAACAACTTTTCAAAATGTTTACTTTTATTACTTTTATTTGGTAGTTATAAATAATACGAGAATTTGTGTAAAATGCAGTTTAAAATTCCTAAATGTAACAATTTCGTTTTAAAGAATAATCGATAATTACTATTGTCTGTTTTTGTACATTGAAACAATTCAGTTCGAAACATCGTTTCTTTTCACGGGAAACTTTTATAAAAGTCGTATACGTTTCGAAATATACCCTTTAAAGAATGTGATTTTTAGCATGTAAAGTTGTTTCGGTAAATTGGATATTGGACTTTATTTAAGATATGTAAACTTACTATCGCGCCTATTCCTTATAGAATAAGAAGAGTGTTTTTCAGCCATTTGAGCTACGTTGTTGCGATTCTGGCAGAACGACTACTTCTTCTAGATCAGAGTTTCTTACATAATGTGTTTAGAGTGTAGATGAACTTTGGCGTTGTGTACTTGACATCCAGTGTGTGATATTGTGTTGAATTTAAAATGTGAACCTTCTCTTTGGTTAACCAGGTTTTTTTATAACCGTGATTTTCTGTGTAAAATAATTTCCCTATCCAGAGATTTAATCCGTTTTTTAAAAAGTTGATTTATAAGAACCTCACAAATTGGGTTGTTGTACAGATTTAAAAAAAAAAAGAAACATAACAGAGGTGTATTTTATTCTGTCGGATACTAAGGAAAAAGTGTTAACAAAATTCCACCTTTCATGCCTTTTTAACATAAAATCAATATGTGACTCGACATTTTAAGATTTACAAATAAACCCTGTACTTTACAGTAGAAAAGAGTTTACTTCAAGCGAATAAATTGCTGGAAGTTGAATAAACCCAACGTCAGTTTGATGTTCAGACGTTTTGGATCATTCTGAGGTTTGGGTGTTTCATCACTCCACCGTTGGGCCTGAAAGTATGATCTTGGCCAACTATTGATCATGGGGAGAAGCCCAAAAGTCGGACAGGCCGAATTGATTGCAATCTACTAAATTACGAATTATTTCAGATAATACACGAGAAAACTAACTTTATTAACCATTCAGTTGGGTAAAGTAAAAGGGTGTCCCGCAAGGGTACACCTCCTACCGGTTGTGTTCCCTTATTTATTAATGATGCTTATCTTGCTCTCTGTTCTGCTCAATTTTTATTATTTGCTTACCGTCTGAAAATCTATTCAAAAATTACCTCTCCTTCTGTTTGCTTTCAATTACAAAATTTTGACAATAATGTGCCCTTCTTGTGTTCTAATAACAAATTTTGTCTCCAAATGCTTAACAATTACATTCTCATATAAGAAACATTTTCTTTACCGCTACACTTTCCGTGATTCTCTTTTAACTGGAGTTGAGGTCGTAAAGGATCTTGATGTACTTTTCGATCCAAAGGTCAAGTTTAAAACATATATTTCATCAATAAAAAGTAGATCGAAAGTAGATCGATGAAAATGCTAGGTTTCATCATTCGGAACATGTATGAACTTAAAAATCCTCTATGGTTTGTCCTCCTAGATAAAGCTTTTGTACAACCCATACTACAATACGCTTTACCTGTTTGGAACCAAGGCTATCTAAATTATCATTACATTCACTATTTTCGTGGTTCGCCTTACCAATTAATACATGACAAATAATTAAGGTTTTTAGTCGAGAAGAAAAAAAGTCAAAGGCACGAGGGGGGTTCATTAGAAATGATGAAGGGTAGACTGAGTGCGGTGTTCAATTCATTCAAAATGATAGTTCTTACTCACAGTAAAAAAAACTTACCGCGCGTAGGAGTTATCATTTTAAAAGGATTGAACACCGCACTCACTCCACCATTCATCATTTCTATTAATTACAATTAATTAAGGTATTTAGTAGAGATAAAAAAGTCAATGGTACTAGCGGGATTCGAACCCACGTTCATCGGATAGATACGCCGCTTCTGCTCTTCTACCACTTGAGCTATCGTTGACTTCGATCCACTCATCAACTTCCTATCTCAACCCCACCTTATGAGTTTTCGCTTATGAGCTCGTGCTATCGACTTTTTTTCATGCCAACTAAAAACCTTAATTATATGTAATTATCAATTTACTTCATTAAAACTTTCCCGACCATTTCATTTCCCGCCGAGAATTAAATAGATTGCACGACATTTGAAAAATGGCAAAAAAGTGAGAAAATTCAAAAAGCGGGGTTGAGGTGGGTTTGTTAGTATCGGAGTGGTCACGATAGCTCAAGGGGTAAAGCAGCGGCGTATTTCGCCGAAAGTCGTGGGTTCGAATCCCGCTTGTCACACTGACTTTTTATCTCAGCCAAAACCTTAATTAATAGAAACAAATTGATCTTATCAAGCGGATCACGAAGTGTGTGTGAAACTAGAGCTCCCATTGTACAGGTGTTCTTCCATCGAAGAAACACATTTTTGAAGGAGTGTTGGGAGCAAATTTAGTGTCGATGAGATCCGATCCCGCCCCTTCATAAGTGAGTGTCAATTTCTTTCAATTGCTGTCATCGGTCCCCTAAGGCATCAGATAAAGCCCAGAGGCGACGGTGGGGATCGATCCCACGACCGCGGGGTCGATACATCGCTTCTGCTCCTCTACCACTTGAGCTATCGTGACCTCGATCCTCTCGGACGTCAACTCTCAACCCCAGGGAGTGAAACCTTAACCATTCGGCTACCGCAGCACGCTAGAAGAAATTTCTTTGATATTGTTTTTTATTTAAATGATTAAACAATTTCATTGTGAGTGTGTAGAGATTAGTGACCGTTAATCGATAATTATTCAGATATCGTGAGATGCGGTCTGGTGTTGTGTTGGGCCATTTATCTTTAAATGTGTTCAATGTTCTTTCTATTGGAATATTGGTAAACAATGACGAAACATCTAGGGATATGAGAGAGTAGTGTGAGGGGATGTGGATATTACTTAATTTTGTTAATGAAACAAAATTAATCATTTACATTATATGTGATATCTGCGGTGTTGAGTATGTCGGTTAGGTATTTTGTCATGTTATAGGTGGGTGAGTTGACAAATGAAATTATGGGTCATACAGGGTGTTCAGATTTTGTGTTTTTTTACATGAGGCCGCATCTCACGATAGATGAATCATACTCATTGATCGTCCTTTTCTCCCTTCTCAGCTACAACTCACGCCTCTTCGCATTCTCTCAAAACCCACAAACTATTTTACAATGAATTCCAAATCTTTGAATACGTGCTATTACTCCTCCACACAGCACGATTATCTTAAACAACAATCTGTAAAAGAACTGATTTCTTGAAAAGTTCTGGGCAATCTGAGGAAAACCACATCCTGCAACCGTCTTCTTTGAATTTTCTTACCAATTATATTTTATACTGTTAAAACTTTATTACACTATATTTAATATGCAAGGTCGTGTAAATCGTGCATCGTGCACGATCTCTCCCAAATAGTGCATTATTTTCATTATATATGTATCTAAATATAGTAATTTCATTTGTTTTGTGTAATTAATTTCATTTTGTTTCCTGTGCCTTAATTTACTTAAGACTAATGTATTTTTATTTATGTTTATATATATATATATATATATATATATATATATTTGTTTTTATTGTTTCGTTATTGCAAAATGGCTTTGTGTATTGTATTTCTATCCGTAAATAAATAAATAAAAAAATTATGATAGTTCTATCTAGGATTGCAGATAAACCGATGTTGAATATGCAATTATAAACATATAATTGTATACTCTTCGTAATTTGGGGGCATAGTTTGTTTGCCAAGTGAATACCTCCTTAAATCCCAAACGGGGAATCCCTTGTTCAAATTACGACAGGCAATTTAATTCCGATTCGATGTGATTGCGTGTACTCTTCTGTTTGGCAAATTGTTAAGGCAAAGTGGCACTCTGCGGGAGTTAAAATTGCAAGAGGCGTGTTATCTGTCCAACGAACCCAATTGAGCCTCTTTGCCGGCTGAGCAATCAAACATCAACTCCAACGATTTATGCCACAAAGATATAATCTATCCACGTGGAGGAGTGATAATATTTTTTTTTCTTCTCCTTCTTTTATAAACACAAGTCTTCTTCTATCCTTTCATCCGAAAACTTTATATTTGGACCACTGATTTTACGACATTTTAGTACAATTTGTCAAAAAATTAACTACTGTAGATTTTATTTTAAAAAAATATAATATACAAAACTGACTTTAAACTCGATGCTAAGCCAAAATACAAGATGAAAAAAATCACATATGGTCTTGTCAAATAATGTTTAAATAATTTTATGTATTGCCAAATACTACATTCAAAATAAACTCTTACTTTTATTAATAAATTCTTTGGAGTGTGCAAGGTCCTGTCAGAAGTTACTATCATCCAATCCTTTGCACATCCTAGGTTTACTATTTCCATAGTGTCTGTGATAGACTTTTAAAGCCGGGAACACACCCGATGCAACGCCATGAGACGCTACTCGGCGCCTTGCCACATTTTGGCATGTGCACATCGACGTCAAGCGCACGCCAGCGAGATCACAAATCAGTATCACAATCGCAATGCGTCTTTTGTTCCTAACGCATTATTTTGAGCACAACCATGCAATAAATTGTTTGATAAATTTAATTATTTTAAATAATTAATTCACTACTTTCGTGGTCCGCTTGATCAATTAATACATGACAATTAAAGAAGAAAAAAAATTGAAAAAATGGCAAAAAGAGAGAAAACTCATATGGTGAGGTTGGGATAAGAAGTTGATGTCCGAGTGCATCAAGGTCACGATAGCTCAAGTGGTAGAGCAGCGGCGTATCTAGCCGAATTATGGGGTCATGGGTTCGAATCCCTCTCGTGCTATTAGTTTTTTTTTTTTCATCTCAACTAAATACCTTAATTAATTGCCATTTTAAGTAATGTTATTCCTGTGTTTTGATGAATTTTCTTTCTCGTATAGTAATAAATACTTTTTATAAAAACTCATGAATTTTGGATCTCGTTTAATTTAGTTTATATTACAATAAAAACGTTCTAATTAATATAACGACAAAATTAGAATATACACGTTTGAAATAAACCACAAAAACATGAATGTCCTGTTCTGACGCTACTCGACGAAAATGGTTTAATTTTAAGAGCAAAACCATGAAATAATTTGTTAGTTAAATATCATCAGCAAAACAAAATTTTGTATGGGAGTAAAGGTAACGAAAAATCAGGCTATGTTGTAAGGATTCTTGAGTTGGGAGTTGGAAGAGGGATGAATAGGGAAGAAAGACATGTGGAAAAAGGACAAGCTTGGTGATACCTTCTTTAACTTCCAAATAAATCTATTTGCCAAAAAAGAATGTGAACGAGAGGGAATGCCTTTAAGTTTGGCACCATAATTTGGTACATAGATGGACCTACAACTGTATCTTCCAAGCAGAGATTCACGCAATCGAGAGATGTCGGATATCCAAGCAGCCATTAAAGCTAAACTATCATTAGTTCAAAGATTGTGCTGAAATTTAAAACCAAATTAAACATATTAGGTACGCAGAGGAAGGTCGGCCTAAGCTGGCTCCCGGGACATATGGGTGTAAAAGGGCTACGAGAAAGCTGACACCCTTGAAAGGCATGGAGCTCCTACACCGCCGACAGGACCTGAACCCTTTTGTGGCATGAGACCCACGCTATCTTAGAGTATCTTAGACGGAAGGAATTCACTCATTGATCACAGGCAATCCAAGAACTTATTAACAAATTTCGAAAGAAAAGAAATAACAGAATGTGCCAAAAGAAGTAGAAACAAACTGCGAATACTAATAGGTTTCGTAACAGGACTTCGTAAGCTAAATGGACACTTAAAAAATATTGGAATAATCCAAGATGGCACATGCAGATTCTGCATAGAAGCAGAGGAAACACCAACACATCTACTAACAAACTGCAGTGCTTTCCCGCAGGAGGGAGGGTTTTGGGATGTATTGACCATAGAAGAACTTCAACCACTGAAACAGGGCCTACTAATCAAGATTCATGATGCAATGATTCACTGATGTGCTTTAGGCAGAGAACACATCTACATTTATATATATAGGTTCTTCCCAAAAAGATTATTTTAGTTGCGGTTGAAAACCGCATATTTTGATATTTATAATTTTTTAACTTAGGAAAGTGACAAAAGTACTAAATAAACGTTCAATTCAAATATTCTTTATTTTCAAACTTACAGTATACCTACGTTGCTAAAATGCATAAGGTCAGTTTTCATCATGTCTACATAAAACGGGTTGTTGAATATCGAAAGATTGTAGCCTTTTTTCGGATCTGAGCAGTCCTCACCTACTTTACTAAAATCGAAGGCGTTCGATTGTGGTGGCGCAATCATTATCGGCAAGTGGGCGCATAATAGGTAGAGCGCGTACGGTCTCAGTCTTTCCATCTCCTCTACGACATCGTTCAAGGTTGGTATCTGATCCGCAGGAATTTCGTATCTGATAAGGTTCGATGCCAGGGATTCGTGGTAGGATTCTAGTATTTTCATATAATCCTTTCGTCGGATTTCTGGCCGTACCGAGGTGTACATTAAGTACGTCAAATCGAATGCGAACGAGTTGTAGTGGGGCATTTGGAAATCGACAAACCTGCAAGTAGGGATTAATCTTCAAATTAGATAATTTTATTAAGTTTATTGTTTTTGTATGTTAAATTACGTGTAAAGGGATCGGTGTTTTAGAAGTGCTGTTTTTTCAAGGATAGGATACTCACTTCAGGCCGACTGGGTTTTTCCTACTGTCGTATTTGAATAAAATGTTGTTCATCCAGCAATCGCCGTGATTGATGACGTTCAATCTCGATTCGTCAGTTTCATTAAAACTCAGCATAGTTTCGACGATTTTGCTAAGAGCTGTAGACAAACGTTTAGCCATAGAAGACCTGATGAAACAGTGACATTAGAATTGTGATCAAACATAAAAAATAATAGTAGATTTGGTGTGGGTTTGGTCTGCGAGTTGGTGAACTCATGCTGAACTGGCACACGGGTAGTACTGGGTCTGTCTTCACTCGCGGGATTTTTGTTTGAGTTATTCAAACGCGTTTCGGCATTACGCCATCTTCAGTGAGAAACTTTCTAACTAGTGTTGATTATGTACAAAGAGTAGAGAGATGACATAACAACAGCTATAAACAGGAAATACCTGGAAGAACAGCTCTTCAGCCACGAAGATCTTGATACCATATTCGTGGCTCTACTTCATAAAAGATCATAGAAGCAAATCTTCCAGACAATCCGTTAACAGAGAAATAATTGGCGAAAGGTAATCTATAAAGAGAGGAATTACTAAATAATTATTCAGATATCATGAGATGAGGCTTGTGCGATGTAGGTTTTAGAAAAACATTTTCTTCGTTGTGTCATTCTTGTGTCTTGGTGAGAGTGGTAAGAAGAGTCTCCCAACACGGCACGCAAAAATGGCACAGGTACACAGAAGACAAAAACTTTGAGCCCTGAAGATGATCTCAATAAAGATCGAAACGTTTGCACGATAAGTAGAATGTTTTTCTGAAATTTATGTCACGCCAGAACGCATCTCACGATATCTGAATAATTATCGATTAACGATCACTAATCTCTACACAAATATCTAAATAATTAAACTACTCCAAATGTCAACGTAATTAAGTAGAATTATACTATTTTGTGATTACAGAGACGTACCAAGTCTGATTTTGTTTTTGAAATTTCATTTGTATCTCATAGTGATTATCTTTCTGTTAAATAAGGAGCAAAGCTTACCATTCTACACCCCAGTCAGTTGCTAATACTTCGGACATTGTTTCCGAAGGACCGACTAAGACTAGTTTGAGAGATTGTTCATCTTTGTATAAAACGTGAGAGCGCATCACATCTTGCGATGCGAGCCCTTTGATTAGAAATGCTTTGGACACCGCGTGAAACTTTCCCAAGGACCTGACTGCCAGGAGTGTGTGATCCATGTCCATCATCTTTACCCTGTCGATCACGGAGTAGTTTTGCACCTACAAAAATTCCTTTATAAGGTGACGCCTTCTAAATCAGAACTTTAAATATTTACGCCAAGATCCTCGAGAATTAGTAAGTCGTAGCACCGGTGCCCAATCATCTCGCACCACAGCTTTTCTTCTGTGTCATTATAATCTTCCATAACAGACTCCATTTGACGTAACGTTTGAGTGTACATCTACACAAATACATTCAATGAACATTTTATTCATGATTTTTTCTCATCCTTTTACAATACTTACGTTTATTTCTGACTTGAAGAAGGAATATTCCTCGACTAATTTTCGCTGGGTTGCAATATTTGGCATGTTCTTACAGATGACGGATTTCGTGGATTTTTGACCCGATCCCAGGACAACTTCGAGCTTGGTCCGGACTATATCGCCCCAATAGTTGTCGCCTTTTTTCACCGCCGGTTTGCACGTCGTGGTTATGACACGAGCAACACTCTTCTCTTTCTCGTGCTTTTTCACGATCGTCTCGATCCACTCTAACTCCATTCTGCTCCTATGACTCAACTGATTCGGACGGTAACTGTGCACGGTTGAAAATGAAAAGATTTAAGTGAATATGTAACTTTCTTATCTTATCTAGAGCGCTGTGCAGTTGGGATAATAGTATAACACACCCACAAAAAATTTTCTTATATGAAAACGACAACGAATCTAAGTTTTTCAAATACACTTTATCTCTCAAATATTATATATAGATTTAAAATTAATGCTGATTTCCGTCACGTAAAAGTATTAATTTTAAACAACATATATTTACTGTTTCAATATTAAATATTGTTCTTAATATTTCAAAAATTGCATATTACAATCTCCTAATTGACTATTACTTGCCTAATTATTAAAAAATTCAGGGAGATTAAGAAAAAACAATTTATTTTGGGACACGACTATAATACTTTGGTTCAAATAAGAGCAGTTAACATATTATCACAAAAATAAACCTTGTCCTGTTGATCAAACAGACTTGGCAAAATCTATACTCAAAAGAGTTAAAACTAAAATGAGTTACTCAGAAAATTAACATAGAAAATAGTAACTTCTAAGTAAATTTAAACTGGAGTTACGTAACATGTTTGAAGGGAAAATGACATGCACATATAAGTAATGTTTCAAAAAGGTTAAAAGCGGCTTTGTTGATAGTTACTTAGAGGGGGCGAGTGCCAGAATTTTGGTACTTGAAAAAGGAAAACTGTTTATAAGTGTATGTTTTATACCGGGAAGGATTAGGTCACAGGGAGTGGAGCGGGTTTGCGGGAGTGGAAAGAGGAGTTGAATCGGATGGACTAGATGAGGATGGTTTTTATGTCCTGGTAAAGAAAGTAACTAAGGCAACTTTAAGGATAAAACGAGGATACATCAGATTATAGCTATGACACCCTGGACCCTTTGTGGATGCCGAATATAACTTCATTAATCATTTTAGGCGCTTGTTGTACTCCCCTGAAAGCCAGCCTGTGCATCATAGCTGTAATCGAAAAACAGGAAGATGAGGGGGAGACCGGAACCGGCGGAATTGGATAAGGTAGGCAAATAAAACTACGGAAAATTTGAGGTGCTAGGAGAGGGTTTGGTCAAGGATGACTCCAAGGTTTTTAACGGAGGGGTGGAAGGAAATGGGCTGGTTATTGTAAGAAAAGAGGTTATGGGAGAGGAATTTGAAGAGATGACTGGATCCCTCGATGATAGGAGTGGTCATAGTAGGATTGATAGAATTTAAGTCTTTTTTGTATTTTATGGATGGCCATTGTAGTTCCGAGGCATATACGGGCAGATAGAATTGAACATCCTCAGCATAGAAGTAATAATTGCAATGCTGGATGGAAACGGAAAGGTAATTAATCTAGAAGCAGAAAAGGATGGAGAGGTTGTATAATCTTGGGGCACACCACATTTTAATGGATGGAAGAAGGAGGTGGGGCCCTTTGCAAAAGCGTCAGTTTGAAATCGATTGGTAATATAGGAGTGGGACAAAAGGGTGGAGCTGTTAGGAAAAGGATTCCAGTTTGTAGAGGATTGATGTGTGAACGACGGAATCAAAGGCTTTGGGGAAATCAAGAAGGATTAGGACAGTAGCTTTTAGTTGGTCCTCTACGGTCTGAAGGTCACTGGTAACTGTGCCAGGCAGACTCTGGGTGAAACTATTACGGAAGCCGGATTGGAAGGGTTAAGAAGATTCTAGAGGTCAGAAGTGACGAGAACAAATCAAATTAATTTCCAACCCATTTAGAATCCAGCTTTACTCCTCAAAACTTTTCATCCTTCTGAAGTAAAATATTGTATCCACGAATCCACGCAGAAAATCCAGAAAATGACCTAATCACCTCCACGATCTTGCGAACTCACACACAAGGCCGTTGGATTTTTAACCGCAATATATAACGCAATCCTAAGAACCACTCACTTCCCTGTCATACGAAAATAATCCGTCATTATTCTCATCCCTAAAGCTCACAAACCCCCAACCTGTTCTCATCCTACAGACCTATTACCCTACTTCACGCAATTTTCGAATCCTCCTTCGACTCCTTTTAAAACGCTTAATACTAATCCAGCAATTCCGTTTATTCGTCACAATTCCACTATCCAAGATTATTTTATGGTAGTCGACACCATCTCATCAGCCCCAGAAAAAAGAAGTGTTTCCTGGGCGTGTTCTTAGACATAGCACAGGTTTTGGACAGGGTTTGGAATCCAGGAATACTTTTTAAACTTAAGCGCTTCCTACCTCATTATTACCTTTTATTGAAATCCTAACTAACTGATCGCTGTTTCAGAGTGAGGTGCGGTTATGAATGCTCGGTTGTTAGACAAATACAGGCCAGTGAACCGCAAGGTAGTATCCTTGGTCCTATCCTATATATCATTAATACTGCTGACATCCTGACACTATTATCACCTCCTACGCACGGATGACACCAATGAAGAAAAGGTTGTTCTTTGAAGAGGCAGACAGACGGGAACTACATGACACATCTGGCACTTGTAGCTTGGAAATGGTGACCCAGGTTAGATAAGAAAGGGGGGACATCGTAAATTGGGAATACGTTAACCCTGTGCTAGACCGCCGTTTTTGGCGGCCCAGCCGCGACGTGAGAGCTACGTCTTCGGGAGAGACCCGGTATGAAAGGGATGACTGGAATATCAAAAGTTAGTCAAGATCCGAGACTCACCCCCCAGCCAGTGGAAATCAGACACTCATCTCAGGCAGTCAAGACCAAGGACCGAGATAGAAGCAGCCACACTCCGTCTGGGATTCAACAAGAGGACTCAGCCAGCCAGAACCGTCAAGTCTTCTATTCTCTTTATTCTCTGCACCTTGACCATTTATTTTGGTTTTTATCAGAGTTTTTCTTTTGGCTTTTCGCTCTGCTTGACGGTTTTTTCCCTTCACTTCTCCTGAGCGTTTGTCATGGTTATACCATCTCCGGGATGGACCTCTTGGCGGTGCTCAGTTGGGTGTGAGAAGGGGGATTTTCCTTTTCTTTTTCGTTCTCTTTTCTTGTACATCTTCTTTTTTTTTTTTTCAATTTCACCGTGATATTTAGATTAATAAATAAATAAATAATTTAATAAATAGGAAAAAATAAATATGATGATAATTATACGAATACATGGATTAATTTTAACTTGCTATTTACCCTCTCTATATACATTTTAATATATGGTTTTATATACATTTTACCGGCCATTTTTTTTTGTTCCATCACTTTGTTGACGAACTTTTCGGTTGCATGGAATTTCTTTTTTGATTTTAAGGCGGTTTTTAGTGTTTCTTCAGTTGCTCGTCTTTCCCCTAGTTTGTTCAACCAAACGTTGCGTGCTTCGGTGTATTTCTTACACTTCAGAAATACATGTTCGGCCGATTCTTCATGTCCACATTCACAAAAGGGTGATTCTTTTAATCTAAACCTGTGCAACTTTTGAGCAAAATCTCCGTGCCCTGTTAATAGTTGGGAGGTGAAGTGGGTTATTTGTAGGTGTTTCATTTTTATTCTGTCCTTGACGTTTGGGAATATTTTATATGTATACCGCCCCTTTGTTGAGTTGTCCCATCGATGTTGCCATTGCTCGTCACCCCATTCTAGTGCCGTTTCGGTGTTGCTTACATTTTGTACTGTTGGTGTTTTACCTTTTCGCAGTTCCTATAATAGATTACATACTTTAATTTTTAGGTCTAATGGGATTTGACCCAGCCAGCCAGAACCGTTGCGACCAATCTAGCCCAGTCAGAAGTCGAGAGAAGAGATGCTGCGGACACTGATCGTGGCGAGCATCGTTTGGTGTAAGTCCCTTGCTGATAGATTCATCCCAGATTTAGAGTTGTGGCTGACTTGTAGATTAATTAATTAGTAATTAGGGTACTGTTAAGAGAAGGAATTGTGTACAATAAATGTAACTGAATATTTTCTCTGGTTTATTGAATTGTTCTTACCTTCCCCTACACAAGAATAAGTAGCGACGCGCTTACGCCGGCTAATCTCTTGTAGCTTATAAAAAAGAAAGCGAATATTGAGAGATAATTCGGCCTCCGCGCCGTCGTCCGCTTACAACATTAATTATATATATTATTATATCACATTTGTACAGTATACGATCATGTGTAGATAACGAAATAAATGTTGAAAAATCCCTCTTTATTTAGTCCTTAAGAATTATATCTCTTCATTTGCCGACAGGAAGTGCTTTAATTTCGGTACAATCTCAATTTTATTTATTCTTTATATATTTGGAAATCGTGAGATGCGGTCTGGTGTGATGTAGGTTTCAGAAAAACATTTTCGTTGTCGTGCCGTGCCAACGGTTCGATCTTTATTGAGATCATCTTCAGGGCTCAAAGTGTTTGTCTTCTGTGTACTTGTACCATTCTAGCGTATCGTGTTGGGAGCCTCTTCTTGGCACTCTCAACACGACACATAGGAATGACACAATGAAGAAAATGTTTTTATAAAACCTGCATCACACCAGCCTCATCTCAAGATATCTGAATAATTATTTAGTTATTTCTCTCTTTATACATTACCTTCCGTCAATTATGTCTCTGTTAACGGATTGTCTGGAAGATTTCTTTTATGATCTTTTACGAAGTAGAGCCGTGAATATCGTATCAACATCTTCATGGCTCAAGAGCTGTTCTTCCAGGTATTTCCTGTTTATAGCTGTTGTTATGTCATCTCTCTACTCTTTGTACATAATCAACACTAGTTAGAAAGTTTCTCACTGAAGATGGCATAATGCCGAAACGCGTTTGAATAACTCAAACAAAAATCCTGCAAGTGAAGACAGACCTAGTAGTCTTCGTGGCTGAAGAGTGGTTCTCCCAGGTACTGCCTGTTTATAGCTGTTGTTCTGTTCTCAATTTTATTTATTCTTCATTTATTTAGAAATCGTGAGATGCGGTCTGGTGTGACGTAGGTTTCAGAAAAACATTTTCTTTATCGTGCCAACGTTTCGATCTTTATTGTGTTCATCTTCAGGGCCTTTATTTGTTATATTCTATATTTAATTATTAATTATTGTAAATTCGATCAGCGATAAGTTTAGCCTTACTGTTCTCTTGTTTTTGTACACAATTTCCCACGAAAATTTATCATTTCAGTCAGTCTGTCTCTGCACATCGTCCGCGGCACCACGTTCTACTCCATTATCTGCACGTTTTATTTCTTCGACTGTGTTCATTCAAAGACCCACTTCTCGGCGATCGTGTTTTATCGATTAAGATAAGGCGAAGAACTGGGATCTGTTTTCTGAGGCAGACGTCGAGCAAATCCTCAAACCTGGGAGGGCGGCAAAACAGAGACGATCCCTCAATAAAAGAGAAATGTAAACCTTGAAAAAAAAATCGCCTTTACAGGTGAAAACATCTTGAGGCCGTAAAAATTTCACATTAGTTTTGAAATAACAGGTATAATCAATGGTATTCTCTAGTTTCCAAAGATTCACAAAGCAATAAATAAAATTTGTTCGAAAAGAAAAGATATGGAAATATTTTTTTCTTTTGTTATTTATCAGTGTCACTTTATAATACATTGTATTGATACGTTGAACTGGCACTGGGCTGATCGCCGTTTCCGTCAAAACTGGCGTGTTTTGGTGTTATTCAAACGAGATTAGACTCTGCGACAACTGCATGTGAAACACTGGAAACTGAAGGTTTCGACTTGTCACATCATGTCCTTCAAAAAGTGTTAATTTTCCGTACTATTTTTCTTTAAACTTATTCGTCACCAAACGTATTTTTTTGAAAGAAATAAGCATAATTTTTATTTTTCTATACATTATTTGGAGATCGTGAGAAATCACTAAAAACAACACATTCCACATATTTTACAGTTTATAGCTCAAAACTTTGTATTCTTTTATAATTTAAATACTATTTAGTTATGTAACATAGTTAAAATCATATAACGTTTTTAACTACCAGCCTCTGCAGATTTTTTCTGTAAGCATATTGTAAAAAAAAATTAAATTCCAACCTTATATCGCAGTTTTATAATTCGATAGAAAAAATATTGAAGTACCTTACACAATTTTTTAAATGAAATAAGCAAACGAAGAAAAATATAATGAAACTCGATTAGCTGCGCGTCGAGTTATCAGCGTGCAAGTCGCTCAACTAGGTGTGTGGAAGGGATGACCTTAGCCACGGTCCCACTCAGTTGGTTTGTAACTGTTGCATCGTCCTGTGATATATTATTCAAGCGTAATATTTTTCTATTATTTAAAGTTGTAAAAACAAACGTGAGAGTTCTTCCACTCCAAATCCAAGACGGAAGGTGATAGCACAATCGGTAAGTGTTGGCCCGGTTCGATTGTATGATCTGATAAAAAACAATCAATTCTAAATCGATTGTTGAATCTATGAAAAATAACTTTAAACCCAACATAAATTTTACAGTTTATAGGCAAATTTTTGTATTTTTTAAAATAATTTTTCAAGTATTAATGAATTATAGAATATAGTTAAAATCGTATAACACATTTAAATGAAAGTTGAAAATTTTTTCTGTGATTGTATCGCAGAAAAAATGCTTAAAAATTTAAATGCCACTCGTATATAACAGCTTTGTCGTTTGATTAAAAAAAATTAAGAATTTGAAGAAATTTGATACAATTAATAACAACCACATAAACATATCAAATTAATTATATCCACTTGTAGTAAACAGAATCGTTTCAAAAATTTATGTTGGCATTTTTATGTTACTCATATTGATTATTAATAAAATTTCAATTTATGTCAACTAAAATTAAAGTAATTTTTTGTTGATATTAGAAACATTTTGACAAATTACGTAGAACAATAAAATGCCGCTTTACAATTTTTTTTCTACACGTCTATTTTTTCCATCTTAAAAGTAAATTAGAAGACTGAGAAACAAACAACCATTCAAGAAAGTGGGGTTCGAACAACTCGAATAAACGCCACGTGAGTCAGGGGGCCGCCTGACGTTTTCAAAACAGACGTGTTTGGTCGTCCCGCCACCGACCGACTCGATTTGAAAACCGACAGGCGGGTACGTTTTTTTTTTTAATTTATTAAATTATGATTGGAAGAAAATTTATCAAAACACCGGACTACAATTTATTGATAGAATGAATTTAACTAAAAATTTATTTCAAATTTTGCTCATACAATTACACCATTTTCGTCGAGTAGCGTCAGAACAGGACACTCGTATTTGTTATGGTTTATTTGAAAATCTGAATATGTAATTTTGTCGTTATATTAATTGCAACATTGTTATTTTAATATAACCCAAATTAAACGAGATCAAAAATTCATAAGTTTTTATTAAAATTATATAATTGTGACGGTTAGGCGGATGATTTATGGAAACGCTGGAATAACATTATTTAAAACGTGTGGTGTTAACCGTTAATCCATAATTATTCAGAAATCGTGACCGCGTCTCAGGATTTGTGAATAATTATTTAAAACCATTAAATTTAACTAACAGTTTCATATGATTGTGCTCATAAAATTTAAATTACAATGTATTTCATGGTTTTGCTCAAAAAAGTGCATTAGGAACAAAACAGGCGTTACAATTGTGATAACTGATTTGTGACATCGTTGACGGCGCATAGATGTGCTCACCCAGCGAAAACGTGCCAAGGCGTCGGGTAGCAGCATCAGGTATCGTGATAACGTGGCGTGGCATCGGGTAAGTTTGTTTCCGGCTTTACAGTTTACACAAAGACAGGTTTCGGGCCCGAAATCTCTCGAAATTATTAATTAAATTGTAATAAAACACGGAACCGTGTGAAATAAATCAAAAATGAACTGTTTTAAACGCGAGGTTTTGAGAAATGAGAAAAAAAAAGTTGGAGGAAAGGTAGTGTGAGAAAGACCGGCAGAGAAATACTGATGGAAAAATGCGTGACGATAGGATGAAAATAAACAAAATGTATTTGGTGGTAAACGTACAGATTAAAAGAAAATAGTAAAAGAAAAAAGTGTCACGTGGTGAATAAAGGAATATTTGACAAAACCGGAGAGACATAAATAAAGATAGATAGACAGGGTGATATATTGAGAGAGCGAGAGAGAGGGAAATACAATGATTTGGGAAAATGAGAGTGCTAATCTTTTTAATGATGTGCAATTTTTGGGAGGTATAGATATAAATAGAAAGACAGATAGGTAGAAAGAGAATGAGGAAGAGAGTGAAAGAGAGAGTGAGAGACTGAGAGAATGCTCGTGCGTGTGTGTGTGTGCAGAAAATTCTTCGTTCTTCGCATGATAACAAATTCAGCTTTCTTGTTGACGAACCTACCTTGTTCATGGTAGTCCAAGCTGAACCCAGGACAATGGCAAACCTCACATTATCTCATTCTCAGTTTTGATCCAGACCACTTGGTTATATAACTTTTGGTTGTTTTTGTAATTTTTATTATTATTATTTTTTTTTTTTTTGCTTTCGCTCATTCAGCCACGATTTGCTAATATATGATATGACATAGGTATTTAGTACTTTAATCGCTATTGCTACCAATTCTGCATATTGCTTTGACTTTTTCCTCCTGCGTAACGTCTTCATTTGTTACAATACTAGTGATTATTTGAGCTTATTCAGTGCTTATTTCCATCCGCCTTCTCACATTGGTTTTATGATTTATTTGGTCTCTAAAATCACCGAGTTTCTTTGTGTGCCATTGCATCAGATATTTTACAGTACGACTTTATTACCGTGCTTTTAATGTTTACCGCTCTATCCTGCATTGTGGACCATTCGTTTGGATTGAAAGTTACTAAGCCTGATTGTTGACAGAGGTTCAGTTTTAATATCTGTTGCATAATGTAGTCCTTGCTTTGTCAGTAAAATTGAAAATTAAGATCGGTTGGTTTTTAAGTTATTTTATATTTTTTGACCCCATTTGCTTAGAGTTTGTATGGATTCTACTGTAACTTTAGGGAGGGCATCAGGAATTTCAATTTATGTCCTAAAATCCATGTTTATTTTAATACCAGTCTGTGCTATTCTCACAAAGACGCATGAGGTTTCGCTAGCATTGTTCTGACTTTTTTTTTAATAAAGAATAATTATTTTTCTCTGGACAGAAGTGTTTTTTTGGGAGAAAATTTCAAAACCGGTATTAGAATTGTGTAGGTGTGTGTGCGCGCGCGCGTGTGTGTGTTTGTGTCATTAATGTATGTTGAAAAATCAGGACGAAATCTATGTTAGAGAATATCGATGACAGTATTGGGCGCTTTTGAAAAAGAACAGTTCATCTTAGTGATTTTCAAACGAATCGCAAAACAAGCCAAACAAAAATAACATACTATTGTCTCAAGATCTCGTTTATAGAGGTTCACTGTAAAAATAATTATACATCTCACATCTAAAAATTGTGTGCAACATAATAAAAAACTGGAAATATTTTTCTGACGATTAATGATTGTGCTTAATTATTACAATGAAATTTCATTTGACTTAGTCATTTTACTTAAGTAAACTGAGTTACGTTTTTAATTAGAATAAAACCATTTGAATTCTGTTTTATTATTCTCTTCATTTTTTAAGTGAAATTTTAAGTTCTCTCCAATGGCTGTATTCCATTTGGAAATTGGCGTCGCCTAAATATGTAAGTCGAGACAAATGTTTAGAACTCCCTTGAAAATACGAGACAGCAGTTTCCCGTAGTGCGTCTATTCGGAAAAAAAAAGAATAACAATGCCCGCGGCAAAAGAAAAGCTTAAAAGGACGATTCATTCGGGAAGGTCCTCAATAATAAACGACCTCTCCCTCGGGGTGAAAACCTCCCCGGCAATGGATGTCACATTACTTTCTCATACTCATATATCTCTGCGTGCACTTACCGTCGGCGAAAGCGTGACAGACAAGGATCATCGTAAGGGCCGGTCTACTATTTATTTATAACACATTGAACCAGTATATTTTTATTTGGTAAAACAATTTAATAAATCATTTTAATGGGGGACGTCGGTGGCCGCAAGATTTGACACGGCGCGCATCACTGTAAGGTAAAGGTCCCGTGTTCGAATCCAGAGGCCTCGCACATTCGAAACAAACATACTTACAAATGTGTAGAGATTAGTGACCGTTAATAGATTCAGCTATCGTGAGATGCCAGACCGCATCTAATTTATTTTCTATTAAATTAAGAAATTATACATAAATATCTGTGTGTGTAGAGATTATTGACCGTTAATCCATAATTATTCAGATATCATAAGATGCGATCCAGTGTGATGTAGGTATCAGAAAAACATTTTCTTTATCGTGCCAACGTTTCGATCTTTATTGAGATCATCTTCACGGCCTGGGATTTACAAATATTAATGCTTAATGCTTCTTTATTAAAACCAAAAGCAAGTAATATTTTTTATTATTAAGTTGAATGTATTCCGTCCCTAATTATTTTTAGCGTTTTGGAGATTTTTTTACAAATCATCATAGTAAAATTGTTTTTATTATAACTCATGAATTTCTAATTTATTTTAATTTGGTTTTCATTAATATTAACGAAGATTAATATAACGAAAAAACAAACATATTTTAAAATAAACACCAAAAACGAGTATGCTTTATTTGAGATATTACGTGGATAGTGTACGAAATTGTATACAATATGTTTATCTGTTTAATAATTTTTTTCATCCTTTTCGTTATCGATGATTCCTACGCTTCCTGTTGTTTCTACTTGCGTTCAAAATCAGCTTCTCCGACAATATGAAATTCATTTAAATTAAATTGTCCTCTTTAAAAATAATATAAGCATATAGGCAAGAAGCTAGTTAAAAACGGCAGTAAAGTCTCAAGAGAGATTGCGGTTTACACAACGAGGAACAGAATGTAATCCTCTAATTTAGTGGAAAAATTTAGACAAATCTAAATGAGGTAAAGACGATCGAGAAGCTCGAAATGTTCCTCAAAATTTAATCAATAGTCTTGACAACTAATACATATGATTATTTGGAGTATGGAGAGACAGGTAATAGAAAAACATTGTTTTAATCGTATCACCGTTTCGGTCTTTATAGAGTTCATCTTCAGGGCCTGGAATTTATACTTTAAATTTACTACGCAGAAAACAAAGACTTTTTCTAAGTACAAATACTTTCATTGTATTTAAAATTTTGGCATTGCATAAATTCATTTTTTCACATCCTACATGTATTTGTACAATATAAACAATGTTTATTAATTTCAGGCCCTGAAGATGGTCTGAATAAAGATCGAAACGTTGGCACGATAAAGAAAATGTTTTTCTGATACCTCCCCGTCCCTTGTACCAAAAAAACATATAAACGAATAAAAAAAAGAGTAATACGGCTTGAGAATTATTACTACCACTCAATTTGCGGGAAAAAATATTAATTTACAATTATAGATAGTAATAGTAGAATAGTAGAGATTAGTGACCGTTAATCGCCGATTACTCAGAGAACGTGAGATGCGGTCTCGTGCGATGTAGGCTTGAGAAAAACATTTTCTTTATCCTGCCAACGTTTCGATCTTTATTGAGATCATCTTCACGCCCTGTGATTGTTTACATTACGAGTTCATAAGATGCGAACGTACTCAAATAATTATACAGTAAGTCAAATAATCGTAAATTCAGCTGGACGATTAGCGTAGATTTTTGTGGTACAACGATTTCATCGCTAATACGAAATATTTTATTTTTGTTGATATCTAATTAGTAATAATAAATGGTTAATTTTTTAAAAAATCAATATTTGGCATGTTTTATTAAATTTACCTTTTCGTGTTTCATGATTTCTTAGTTATTTATTATGCCCACTGGGCACTCAACACGACACGCACGAATGGCACAAGTACACAGAAGTACCAAACACTTTGAGCACTGAAGATGATCTCAATAAAGATCGAAACGTTGGCACGATAAAGAAACTGTTTTTCTGAAACCTACATCACACCAGACCGCATCTCACGATATCTAAATAATTATAGGCTGTTTACAACACTGAATTTATTATCGGCCCAGCGACGTTCAAAAAGATTATTATACTATACATTTGAAGTGTGTCCCCCATCTTCAGAGCCTGGGATTTATAAACAGTGTTTATATTTAACAAATACATTTAGGGCGTGAAAATAGTAAATTTAATAAACAGTATATATACAAATATATATATATGTGACATCTCTTACAAACAGATGTCCCAAAAAATAAATATATTAAACTAAATTAGATAAAAGTAATTAAAATTAAATCAAAATAAAATTAAGAAAAATAATAACAAATGAATTAATAAGAAATAGAAAAGGTTGGTACTAGTGTAAACAAAATGAAAGATAAAGATAGAGGAGCTCAAGGGGACAGAGAAGAAAACACTCTCTCTCCTGAATCCGAGCTGTATCAACCTGATTAAAAAATATAAGGTATTTCATTAAGATCACTTTCCTTTAGTCCGTATATCCATTGAGTCATTGTCTATTAAATTTATTTGTTAATTTCAGTTAATTTCATTTTATTTAAAAAAGTGTATTTTTTTCGAGTTTATTAATGATCAAGAAAAATATAATTTATTTTATTTTATAAAAAAATGTGTATTTTGTTTTGCGTTTAATTAAAGAAAATCAATAAACATTATTTTATTTCTAGAAAGAATTTATATTTTATTAAATAATAATACCATAAAAAAAATAAACTATAAAATTCATTCTTTAAAAATACCTCTGGGGCAAGTAAAACTAACTTGTTGGGCCTAAGCTTTAAAGAAAGAATTTTAAATTTCATTTATCCACGGTTAGGTGACAAAATATTGGTAGCAGAGCGTGGTTACTTTTAAATAAAATATCTAAGAAAAAATGTCGCAAAAGGGAGATATCGGAGAGCAGGAAAATACAAAAAAACATGGCGACGAATT
>CM077108.1:11256221-11288774 GCA_039619505.1 Cimex hemipterus
CAAATATATATATATATATATATATATATATATATATATATATATATAACATGTATTTCATTTTTTGTCTTTTTGTGTCTTCGTCAAATTTTTATGCTTATCCACAATGTTTGCTTTTATTGTAGTTATTGTAAAGTGAAATCATGTATTGTTTAAATACAATTAAACTAGGTTACTGTATATCATAAAATACTTGTTAAATTTAGTAAAAATGATTACAGTTAAATATATGTATGTTCCATAATCATTTTGTTTGTTCGTTTTGTTGTTATTATTTTTGTAAGACCTAACTCGTTATGTGTAAAAAATATCAGTATGGGATAAATATTCGAGTGTTAGAAATAGGGAGTATCAACTCAATTCTCTCTCACTCTCTCACTCTTTCTCTTTCTCTTCTTCTATTTCTCCCTCGCTCGCTATCTCTTTCTTTTTTCCTCTCTATGAGCATTTTTATTTCACTTTTTCGATCTTCCAATATCTTTTTTCTCTTTTTCGATCTGTCAATCTCTTTCTTTATCTTTTTCTCTTTCTATCTCGCTCGCTATTTCACTCAGTCTCTTTCTGTCTCAATCTCATTCTTTCTCTATTTTGAGCACTCAATCTCTTTCTTTCTCTTTTTTCTTTCTCTCTCTCTCATTCTCTCTCACTCTCTCTCAACCTTTTTCTTTCTCTTTTTCGATCACTCAATCTCTTTTCGATCTCTCAATCTCTGTCTTTCTCTCTTCCTTTTTATTTCTCAATCTCTTTCTTTCTCGCACTATCTCACTCTCTTTCAATCTCTTTCTTTCACTTTTTTCTTTCTCTCTTGCACTGTCTCACTCTCTCAACCTTTTCTTTCTCGTTTGCAATCTCTCAATCTCTTTCTTCCTCTTTTCCCTTATCGTTTTTCTTTCTCTCTCGCACTCTATCACTCCCTTTCAATCTCTTTCTTTCACTTTTTCTTTCTCTCTTGCACTCTCCCACTCTCTCTGAACTTTTTCCTTTATCTTTTTCGATCTCTCAATCTCGTTTTTTCTGTTTTTTCTTTCTCTCTCACACTGTCTCTCACTCTCTCAACCTTTTTCTTTCCATATTATGATCTCTCAATCTCTTTCTTTCTCTTTTTTGATCTGAATATCTCTTCCTTTTTTTTGATCTCTCATTCTCTTTCTTTCTCCTTTTTGATCTGTCAATCTCTTTCTTTCTCTTTTCCTCTTTCTCACTCTCTGCCTCTCTCTCACTCTCTCTCCCTCTCGCACGCTCTCTCTCTCTCTCTCTCTCTCCCTCGTCTATATAATTAATCTTTTCCTTCTCTCATTTAATTAGTAATTCTTCACGAGTTATGTATATGAACTTACAATGAACTTAATTATCAACGGTTGTACGCAGGCCCAACAACCACGAAAGGAAACAAGCGTATTTCTACACACTTCAGCTAATTTAAATTAAATAAAACCCAATTTAAAATCTTGAAAAGCTCCAGTTATTTATCCGATGACAGGAATTTTAAAAAATATCTCTAAAAGGCATTTTAAAATTGAAGAATTATATGAGACTGGCGTGTCTCTAGTGTCTGAAAAGTGGTTGAGATCGCAACGATAGTAAAACCAGGCAAACTATCACACGGACCATCCTACCGTCGCATCTAGGTGCTTCCATTTATTTCAAAATTATTCGAAAAACTTTTGCTAAAATGTTTGAAAACCTTCATTGAATAAGTGACCATTATATGAAAAGATACCAGCGTATATTCAGAGCCAGTAACTCAGCCATACATAAGGCACAGTTCAGCTTTATTTCTAGATATATTGAAAGTCATTATTTGGCACGAAGTTTTAATACATTTGCTTTAAAAAAATTTGACCAAAACAATATGTTACACTTGTCCCCTCCTAACTTTCGATAAGACTGTTCAAAATTAAACAGCAAGGCCAATACTCTGATTTGTTTACAATCAAGATTGGTGTTCCACATCATAGCGTTCTAAGCCTCTTAGTGTACTTGCTGTTCGTACGGTTTTTGGAAAGCAGTCCCATAGAAGCTGCTGGTTCGAATTTGGAATAACATTCAGTAGTTGCGGATGGAATTATTATGTAGCAATACTACCCCGTTTCCCCAGCGCTAAAAATAATCATGGATCAAGAGTTAGATAAAACGTCCAAAGAAGGAATAATCGAGCCTGTCTCCATTACATGGTCTTCACCAGTTGTATTGGTGAAGAAACCAAAATGGAAATATCGTTTCTGCGTTAATTACGGCATCTCAGAGCTGTACTAAGAGAGGTGCCAAACTTTACCTTACGTAAGTTAGATACTAGATCGCTTGAGGAATTCCAAGTACCTAACTTCATTGGACGTAAAATCGGCCTACTGGCAAATGTAAGTACAAAACGAGGACAGTGAAAAGACAGCTTTTACAGTGCCATGCCGTGGGCTGTTTCATTTCAAACGAAAACGTTTTGGACTACACAATGCTCCTGTTACATGGGAAAGACTTACTGACGGTATGTTGGGAGAAGAGCTTGAACCTAAAGTCTTTGCACTTTTGGATTATGTAATTTTGACGCTGGATTTTTCGGACCAAGGAAAAGTCCTTATGAATGCTACGAGGTGAAGGATTAGTAGGACACAGATATGTCTTACAAAACTTCTAATCCTCGGTTGTTTTCGATAAGAAAGACTTCACGTTCACCCAGGCGAGATAGAGTTATAATGAAAATCCCTCAACCACTGACTGCCCGTCAACGATAACTGGTACTTGTCTTTTGGAACCTGACATTGCATCAGTCTCCGCCCGCATTAGAGAATTATTAAAGAAGAATAAAAAGAGGCGCTGGAGCAATTTACAAGAGAAATCATTTAAACATTTAAAAGAAGTACTAATTTCTGCACCGATTATTGGCATGCCCCGATTTCACCTGACCTTTTATTTTTCATACGGACGCTTGTTCTACTCGTCTTTCAATGATAGGGAGAAACCTGTAGCATAGGCCAGCGAAGTTTGACGCGGAATTAAATGAACTTTTCAACGACAGAGCAAGAGTCTTAGCGGTCCTCTGGGCGATAGATAAATTCAGGTTTTACCTGGAAGGTACTTAATTTACAGTCGTCACGGACAATTTGGTTGAGACATTTAAAAGATCCTCAAAGGAGATTTGCACGTTTGGTTCTGAAAATGGGGCAACATTTCTTCCAAACTGAATTTCGACCGAGCAGGAACAAGCAACTCCGCCCCTCCCCTTTCAGATCATGAGTACACTGTCGCCGCAGTCAATACTTTGTTTGAGAAAGAATTGTTACAATGGTATGAATAGGAAGACACAAAAAGCCGCGGCAAAACAGCCCAATTGGGATGTTAAAAATTGCAACAAATTGTACAAGCGCGTCATGGACTTCAACCAATAAGCTTAAAGAGCAGGGAGCAGATGGAGCTGGTCGGCGCGAAAAAGGAAAGTAATAATCTACATTCTGAGATTCATGGTAATATAATAATATGGAAATTTCGGAGTGCCTAAGATAACTGCGGACGTAGCGGAAAATTTGCTTGCTGTTCAATTTGCCAGAAAATAAGCCACACATGAAATCTCCTGTTGGTATGATGGATAAGGAGTAGGTGCTCAGGTCTTCTTAGCAATTAATTTTGGTGGGTTTGATGGACCTTTTCCTACATTTGGTGGTAGATTACTTCAGTAAATACAGTGCCAATGTGTCAGGCTGCAAAGGGTGTCGCCAAGCTGGTGAAAGATGTTTTTCCTTCGGAGCACCTCTAATAATGATCTGCGGCAGAGGGACCCAGTTCAAGAGTAAGAACTTTCAGGCGATGATTTACCGATGAAGATTGTACCCAAATCTGGAATACAGCCTTCTACGCCTCTCCATCAAATCTAGCTGAAAAAGATAACTGGGCACTCAAAGAATGAAGTGTTGGTACGGGAAGGAAAATCATCGTTGTTCGAATGGGAACTCAACTAAGATTAGTTTTGCGGGTTTTTTTATATGTGTATTTTAAATATGACAATTAATTAAGGTATTTAGTTGAGATGAAAAAAAGTCAATGGCACGAGCGGGATTCGAACCCACGATCTTCGGCCGCTGCTCTACCACCTGAGCTATCGTGGCCTCGATCCAGTCGGACATCAACTTCCTATCTCAACCCCACCTTATAAGTTTTCCCTCCTTTCGCCATTTTTCAATGGCATTTGCCATTGGCTCGTGCCATCGACTTTTTTTCGTCTCAACTAAAAACTTTAATTAATTGTCATGTGAATATGAAATAAATGATGGCATTGGTCAAGCGTATCACGAACGTAGTGAATTAATTTTAAATATATTTAAATTCAATTATTTTTTTCTCGGTTTCCAGGGCCTATAAGCGAGAAAACTAAGACTAATGTGTCTAATATTTTTGGACCTAGTCTCTTAAAAAAAAAAAAATTAATTAAAGTAAATGATACCATGTTTGTTGCCGCTCTTTGTTACGCTATTCCAAGATGTACTCTTATCTAGTTTTTTACAAGAAATTTTCCAGTCTAATATAAATTTTATTACTTCATTTCGTTACGCAATAAAACATGTAGGTAAATTAAACATGTACCCAGGGAGTTTGATACCGTGATCATTGCAAAGCAAGACGTTGAATTATAACAAATATTTTATGGTTTACGATATTTGTCAACAAATATTTACATCTTTGTATCTTTTGTGTTTACATAAATATTTTCAATTCTGCTTTGTTCTTTTTCCTGTGTTTTTGTTTTGTTTTGTAATTTATTACAACCATATTATTCCATGAACCCTTCTTTATGCGTCAGCACTTTTTTTTTCAATATTTTTTTCATGTCTTTGCAATTTACTTAAAAAGGTTTATTGATGTATTTGTCGTAATGTCATTGTTGTCGGTGATTTGGAGTTATTTATTGTCAAGGCATTTATATAACCGAGAATTTTAATTTTTTGAGATTTTACTTCTGACAGACCAACATATGTAAAATCTCAAAAAATTAAAATTCTCGGTTATATAAATGTCTTGGCAATAAATAACTCCAAATCACCAACAACAATGTAGGCAGCGTAGGCATAGTGGGTGACGTTTCACTCAAAAATTAACAAGAACGGGAAATAATTGCCTCACCCTCAAATAAATAAATTTGTTGAAACCGCCAGGGAAATGCAGTAGCGTATATTATAGCGTTGACGTGGTTAAAGAAACGATCTGAGTTCAACTGATCCCTTTTTGAAACCATCCTTTGATTTCTGTCCAGGTACAAAGGTTTTCTTTAACTAGGCTATTCAGAATACAGTATTTTAGGAGATTCAGTTTGAATTGTGGATCCTTCCATTAATAAGCAGTAATGACTTCATAATCCGCGCATATCATCATTAAGAGGTCTACCATATTGTCAAAACTAATCATTCCGCACCGTAGTTTCGGAAGGATGTAATTAAATGTGCGAAAAAGTAAGAACAGCAATGGACTTTGCCTTTCACCCTACAAAACTTCTTAGTGGCATTAATCGGATACCTTCTGCTTCTATAACTATTCTAGCAGAGTCATATAGTTCTTTTTAATTATTCTGACAAATTTATCATTTATTCCCGGGTTGCCCCATGCCAGGGAAGTTGATCTCTATAAATACCGAAACGTTGATACGATAAAAAAAAATGTTTTTCTATTACCTGTCTCTCCATACTACATCACCCGATCTCCAAATAATCATATTATTAGTTGTCAAGACTATTGATTAAATTTTGAGGAATATTTCGAGCTTCTCGATCGCCTTTACCTCATTTACATTTATATAAATGTTTTCCCTAAATTAGAGCATTTCATTTTGGTCCACGTTGAGTAAACCCCATCTCCCTTGAGACTTTACTTCCCTTTTTAACTGGCTTCTTGTCTATATGGTTATATTATCTTTAAAGAGGACAATTTAATTAAAACGAATTTGATATTAGTGGAGAAGTTGACTTTGAACGCAAGTAGGACCAACAGGAAGAGTACAAAAGAATCGATAACGAAAAGGATCATAAACTTAATTAAACAGATAAACGTATTTCGTACAATTATTCAGATATCGTGGGATGCGGTCTGCTGTGATGTAGGTACCAGAAAAACATTTTCTTTATCGTGCCAACGTTTCGATCTTTTATTGAGATCATCTTCAGGGCTCAAAGTGTTTGTCTTCTGTGTAATTGTGCCATGTCGTGTTAAGAGTGCCAGTATTTCGTACAATTTTGTAAAATTTCCACGTAATATCTCAAACAAAGAATACTCGTATTTTGGCGTTTTTTAAAAAAATGTTTCTTGTTGTTTGGTGATTTGTAAAAAGAATCTCCAATAGCTAAAAAAAAAAAAAAAAAACTAGTGACGGGATAAATTCAACTTAATAGTAATAAATATTACTTGGTTTTGGTTTTAATAAAGAAGCATTAAGAGCAAAACAAATATTTGAATTTACATCTTAAATCTATTACTAAATGAATTCCTCGAGATTTGGTTCAAATTTCTTTCAAGTCATAATAATTTTTTCATTTTTATTAAAGGTGATGTAATTAGTGACCGTTAATCGATATTTAGTACATACTATACTTTGAAAAATTATTCGGAAATCGTGAGATGCGGTCTGGTGGGATGTAGGTTACAGAGTAACATTTTCATTATCGTGCCAACGTTTCGATCTTTATTGAGATCATCTTCAGGGCTCAATAAAGATCGAAAGTATGGCCCAATAAAGAAAATGTTTTCCTGAAACCTACATCACACCAGACCAGATGACTTTACGCACTTATGAAAATTCAATTATTTAGGTTTTAAGTTGAGATAAAAAGGTCAGTGTCACGAGCGGGATTCGAACCCCCTTCGGCTCGATACGCCGCTGCTCTACGCTTGAGCTATCGTGACGTAGTTCCACTCAGACATTTCCTATCTCATCCCCACCTTTTGAATTTTCCCCCTTTTTTACCATTTTTCGAATACCGTGTAATCTATTTAATTGTCGGCGGCAAATGAAATGATCACGGAGATCTTTAGTGTATACTTCGTTTTAACCTATTAAATTGGCTATTTTTCTTGGTCCGATTGACCGATTACTATCATTCAATTAATTACGGTTTTTAGTTGAGATAAAAAAAAAACCAGTGTCACGAGCGGGATTCGAACCCACGACCGTTGGCTTAATTGACTACTGGTCTACGGCTTGTGCTATTGTGACTTCGATACATTCGGACACTAACTTCCCATCTCAACCCCACCTCCAATTTTCAATATTAATTGGTCAAACGGACCACGAAAACTAGTGAACTTATGAACTTTGTTCTTCTCCCATGAAGGCCGAAAATGACAGGCAAAAACCTCTTAGTTCTCCCATTGCACCGGTCGCCTTGGGCGAAACACCATTGGAAATAGGTTCACAAATGCCCTTTATGTCAACCCAACCATGTATATCCCACATGTCTCAATTTAGATATAGACAAAGGTTTTCAGGCAAACGGCATAAACCTGTACACTCATTAGTCCGCCCTCTATCCCAAATAATCCAACAGCCGATAATTCAAGTACTCTTCATGCGCTTGCCTGCCATAACCCGAGAAATTCCAGCACAGTTTTCCAATCAAATTCCAGCAGCGAAAGATTAGGTTTTTTCAACAAAATAAAAAAAAAATCAAATAAATGTTCAAAACACAATTTGTCATTTATGTGTGGTGTTTAGTGACCGTTGCTTGATGATTATTTCGAAATCGTGAGATGCCTACTGGTGTGACGCAGGTTTTAGAAAGCATTTGCTTTGTCGTGCCAACGATTTGATCTTTATTGAGATCAATTCAGCGTCGGGGATTTTGTTGAAAGTGCCCCGCAACACGACAAGCAAGGATGACACATCGAAATGGAAAAAACATTGAGCCCTGAAGACGAACTCAATAAAGCTCGAAACGTTGGCACGATAAAGAAAATGTTTTTCTGAAACCTACGCCACACCAGAACGCGTCTCTAGATTTCCGAACAATTTATTAAAAAATTTATTCAAATTATGGAAAATTGGTTTGATAATATGAGCCCCGAACGGCCCAGAGTAATTATAAAATATTTAAATCTTACAGGAAAAGCGATAAATTGACCATAAAATTTTCAATTTGAATATTTCATTCAATTTTAATGACTTGATTACTTTAATAATGTGTTTTTACTATAAATACCACAATGTTTTATGTCTTAGTAAGTCAGATTAGGCCCTCTATTTGAAATAACCTCGTTTCGCTCTCTTGTGAGTTATTTTATTTTTTAAAATAAACATGATGAAATATGTTTAATATGTTTATGCGCCGTTTCGAAGAAGATATTTTATAAATCGTTAAAAAACGGAATCGCTCCGTTGATAAAGCATCTCTGACTTGATAAATCTGCTAACACAAAATCTCTTCTCCCTCTGAATGGAACAAATTGTAGCAGACCGGCGGATTTCGTCGCCGATCTTCGCAATTCGCCCAGGCTTAAATTGGTGGAATCAGACTTGTAGAAGTTTCCAAAGTGGGCTGGAAATCGAGAGATTTGCGTTCGGTTGGGCGCAGTCTAACTTTATTTGCAACTCGTCCGAAGAACATTTCCTGACGCTCTTGTTATTGGAGTCTGAGGTAGATTTATGCAGTTCTAACCAAAGACATTCAACCACGGGCAAACAAATATACTTTGTATCAGGTCTAAACATTCTCTATTTATACCTTTAAGTTAGCGTTTTTCCCCGTGGTTTTTATTTAATATTTTTTACATTAAATTTCATCGTTTTTTCTAGAATTTACATCTTTCATCAGAATCTAAAAAAAAAAAAAAAAAAAAAAAAAAAAAAAAAAAAAAAAAAAAAAAATTTAAAAGACTTGCAATCCAAAAGTCCACAAAAACAGAAGAAGATAAAGATATAATACTACATACAGAACAAAACAAATGTAAACGTATTTTTTTAGAAATGGTTTACATCAACAAGGATAAATACAGTATCAATTACAGAACAGATACATGCAAACTCAGTCGCAGCTACGCCAACATCATTAATCAAATTCAATACAGATAACATACATATATCATCACATTACATTCCACACATCAAATAATTTTCGCATAGTCTAATTGTCCAACAATCTAATTTTCCTTTTCCCATTTATCCCTTTCTACATAATCCTGAAAGAATAAAGTGGCTGAAACATTACCAACACATTGTTTCCCTTTGTCGGCTCTTTTCATCTCAAAGAAGCCGACGACCTATACAAAATTGTCTTTTCTATACCCACTTCCTTCCCCACCACTTCAAAATCAAACATATATAAACATGAAACAGTAAAATTTCACTGGCACTCTCAACACGACATGGCACAATTACACAGAAGACAAACACTTTGAGTGAGTAGAAATACTTTGATAGAATATAAAATATAATTTTTGCATTGTATAAATTCCATATTCTATATGTATTTTCTAAATGTAAATTATGTTTGTAAATCCCAGGCCCTGAAGATGATCTCAATAAAAGATCGAAACGTTGGCACGATAAAGAAAATGTTTTTCTGATACCTACATCACACCAGACCGCATCTCACGATATTTGAATAATAATTTAAGATTTATTATAAATCTTACTTTATTTTATTTTTTCATAATATATCGTTTTTTTAAATAAATATAGCCATCTGTAATTTAAGTTTGTAATACAAAATATAGTGTTACTATTAAGTAATAAGATTGTAAAGAAAATTTACTTACCGTCAACCGCATGATCAAGATGGTAAAAAGTGTGCCTAATTTTTTTTTTATCTGCTCAGCAATGTTCATAGGTTTCTGTAGAGATTAGTGACCGTTAATCGATAATTAATCAGATATCGTGAAATGCTTTCTGCTGTGTTGTAGGTTTCAGAGAAACCATTTTTTTTAGCAATGAAGATGATCTCAATAAGATTTTGCTGTTTTAAGATGATCTCGATCAAAGATAGAAACTTTGGCCCGATAAAGAAAATATTTTTCTGAAACCTACTTCAAAGACCGCATCTCACGATATCCAATTATAATTATATAATGTATATATATATATATATATATGAGTGTGTGTGTGTGTTTTATACATACCATAAATATATAGGGTTTCCCGCGAACATGTCTCACTACGTCAAGAGCTTACCCAAATTGAATTGAAATTGAAACAACCACCACTGTCCTATTTCCGATTCTCAAATCTACTAGAGTTCTTTCTATCTTCTGGTTGCTTTAACTTTTCAGAACTTAAAACCAGAAGGCTCACGTATCTCCTAAAATCTTAATCCTATGATAAAGGTATATTTGACCAAACCAATGGAAAGTACATTGAATAGCCTATTAGATTCATTAGTGTATTTTTTGCGACCTTAAACAAACAAAATACAAAGTTATTTTAAATAAAAACTTTTAGGATCTTGCAAAGTTCTTGTTTAAAGTTTAAATTAGATTAGTACTTTCAGGAAATACTGACAGGTCGATTTGAGTCCCTTGTACTTCTACCCTATTTTACCACCACCGCCGTTCCTTGGATACAAAAAAAATATATAAAGGGATAAAAACGAGAGTTAACTCCTAAAGTCGTATTACTATCGCTTAATTTGCGGAAAAACTATTAATTTACAATGTGTGGCGGTTAGTGACCGTTAATCGATGATTATTCAGGGATCGTGAGATGCGGTCTGGTGAGATGTAGGTTTCAGAAACACATTTTCTTTATCGTGTCAACGTTTCGATCTTTATTGAGATCATCTTCAGGGTCTGGGATTTACAATTATTGTTTTCATTTAACAAATAAATATAGGACGAGAAAAAAAGTGAAAAAAAAAGATAAAGAAAATATTTTTCTGAAACCTACACCACACCAGACCGCATCTCACGATTTCTGAATAATCATCGACAAACGGTCTCTAATCACCATACCATTAATATATATATTCTTTAATTAGATTTTTAATATTTTTTAAAATATCAGAACAATATGTTTATTTACAAAAGAATTTTTCATTATTGTTTTGAGACATATCTTTTACGACCGTTTAAACTACGTACCCAAAATAGATAAATCTGTCACACCTAAAATAATAAGACAACAACAAACCACAAAATGCCTGTCCAAATTGTACTTCCGTGTCCGCGCTTGTGACGATTTAGTTTATTAGATTTATTAACTAAAGCTTTATATTTATATTATTATATTATATTTTTTTTAAATGTGTGTGTAAGGTTTTCTGGCTCTGCTACCTTATTAAAAGCAGAAGGCAGTCATTTTGAGCATGATTGATTAGGTCTGGAGCAGAATAAAACAAGTATGGGACATCGCTGGGTGGGTTTTGCCTTTTTGAGTCTATGCTAAAATCTTCACCCCGGTTTGCTTTGTTTGACTAGTTCCGTGTATTTCGGGACTAAGCGGAACGGTTCCCGGGGCACGATAAAAAGACTTCCTTTTGATGGAAGCGGCATACAATCGGGAATACGATCACCGCTCGTCTCCATTGTACGACGTAAATACATTATTTTCCCTCAATTTTAAATTAACAAAACACCTTGTGGAAATACGTGATCTCAAACAAAACTGACAAATAAAGGTATGACTAATTCATTTTACAGTCTGTTAATAATTATGGTAAACTAGAATTGTTGACACTTGACTTCTCCGTATCTAAATTTAGAAACGTTTTTTGCAACGTAATCCAGTAATATCAAATAAAAAACATCTATAGAATTTTAAAATTTACAGTCGTTTATAAACCTCTAGCGGTCAAAGCTCGATATATCCGAATGTTGTGAATCGCAGAATGACGTCCGATGTTGCTAAGCGCGTCTCATACACAAATAGACATCCCGCCGTTATAATTCGTCGTCACGCCCTTTAAACTTAAAAGAAAAGCCCGTCAACATTCGTTCTCTTGACCACTGAATATTCTTTTATATAGGGGAACAATAAATTATTCATCGTCATTTCACGCTGATAAATTACACTCCCAAGGCATCATATACTAAACCAAGCCGTCCATTCGATGGGGGCGACAACAAAAATTTAAAACGATCGTTATAAAATAAAGTGAAAAATGTTCATAAGAACGCACGTTCTTTTTTCTTGTGGAAGTTATCGAAGACGTGTAATATTTCTATCAATTACTAAAGCCGGAAACACACTTACCCGATGCTATGCTACGCTAACCTACACGACGCTCTGCGATCCCCACTGTCCAGATTTTCGAGATCGCATCGAGTACTGTCGAAGACAAAAGAACCGGACACTCATATTTTTATGCAAACTACAACATACTTATTTGAATATAAACCAAATTAACTGTGATTAAAAATTAATTAGTTATTAATTTAAAAAATAATTTTAATGATTTGGTAGAAAATTAATCAAAATGCCTGAATACAATTTTTTGATATAATAAATTTAACTAAAAAATTTTTTATACAGCGATACATATACCAAAATTCGAACAATTTATTTCACGGTTTTGCTCATAAAATTTAATTAACAAATTATTTCATAGATTTGCTCGTAAAATTACACCATTTTGTAATGTCAGGTAGCATAGAACCGGACACTGTTTTGTAGTTTATTTCAAACTAAATATATATAATTTTCTTTTTATATTAATTACAACATGTTATATTGTGCCGTTATATGTTTTTACTTTATTTAAACGAGTTAAGTTTTAACAAACAATTTATTAGATGGTTGTGCTTATAAAATTTAACTAACAATTTATTACAAGGTTTTGCTCAAATTAGTGCATTACGAACGAAAGATGCGTTGTGATCGTGATTATTGTGGTAAACGTTGTGCACTGTACGCGACGTGTACTTGCATCAGATAGAGTGCATACCCCACCAAAACGTGGCAATCCGTTGTGTAGCGTCGCATGGCGTAGCATCGGGTAAATGTGTTTCCGGCTTAACACTTTTCTTTTTTTTTTTTTTCAACTTCATTTTTCTTTTGTTTGTTTAAGTTTTGATAGTTCTGTTGTACTGAATCATTTCAAAATTATAGGACATAATTATTCAGATATCGTGAGATGCGGTCTGGTGTGACGTAGGTTCCAGAAAAACATTCACTTTATCGTGCCAACGTTTCGATCTTTTATCGAGATCATCTTAAAACAGCAAAATCTCGCTGGCATTCTCAACACGACACGCAAGAATGGCACAATCACACAGAAGACAAACACTTTGAGTGAGTAGAAATGCTTTGTATTGAATATAAAATATTTTTTGCATTGTATAAATCCACTTTTCCACATCATACATGCATTTTTTAAATGTAAACAACGTTTGTAAATCCCAGGCCCGGAAGATGTTACCTAAATAGCAGTAGCTTTGTGTATGGTAAATTTCATTAGGTTCTTTTAACCATACGTTTGAAATAATTAGATTTATCCATTTCGATTCTTTATTTGTCTGGACCGATTTTGAGATATTGGATCATATGTTTTGTCTTGCAGATCCTCGTTTGGCCATTATCTGATTGTTCATAACGGGAAATTCCGTTGTATCCTGGCAACTAAATTATCGTTATGTCGTTCTTATTTGGATGTTTTGAATGTAAACAGTGTTTGTAAATCGCAGGCCCTGAACATGATCTCTATATAGATCGAAACGTTGGGACGATAAACAAAATGTTTTTCTGAAACCTACATCACACTAGACCGCATCTCACGATATCTGAATACTTAATATATTTCAAAACTCAAAAACTATAAAAATATGCGTAAACACATTCCGAGAGATCCTGAATAATGGAAATAACACTGAGTCTATGAAACCCTGTATAATTTTTCTAAAAAAAAAAAAAATGAAACTAGACTAAAAATATTAAACATGTACTTTTTATTTTTCTGATAGTGTCATTGGTTCAAGAAAAATTTAGTCGGGCCACCTAAAAAATACACCATATGCATTCCTCAAATTCCGTAATGTAATAAAAATTGTAGAATGTTTCAATGTTTACACGGTGTTGTAATTAAGAAATTGAAGAGAAATTATTGATTAACGGTCACTAATCTCTACACATTACAGGACATTTATTTATTTTTTAGTACTATTCCGGATAAGTCGTACAGTTTTAAATGATTTCACGTCTTTTTTTCATTCTTGTTTTCTCCATTATTTCTATTCTTATCTATTATCTGGGAATTTACACAAAAAATGCTAAAGTTTAATCATTTATTTGCGCCAGTATTAAAAAATTTTACAATTAGCCTTTGTTAGAGACCGCACTCCCACTTTAATTATTATTATTATATATTTTGTTATTGAATATTAGTAAAGAGAAAAGTTTAATGTCGGGAATTTTTGTAAAGTTCATCATGTTCGATTATATTTAAAACAATAATTTCCGAGTAAAGGTTTGGTCTGATTATGTTCGATGTTCTTGATGTGAAAACACTTTCCATTCTTTCCATGTTGCATACAGATTTATTATTATGTTTCTAAACAATACAAAATTGATAATTTTTAAGAGTTTTTTATGTTTGGATATAAGCTGTTCATCTTAGTTCTTCACATGTGCTGCAATACTTTAAAATATTGTAATATAGAAATATATTTCTCCAAATTTCGGCGTTCATTATCAATTTATACATAGCATGATATCCTTTAGAAACATATGAGTTACTAAATGATTTCAGGTTTCTTGGTTTTCACGAATTTTGATTTGTTAATTCTAAGGCGAGAATCGATATGTACGGAAGGGATCGTATTTCCTCAGTTAACGGCGTGCAAACCTTGAAGTTTGTCAACAATGCGCGGCTGTCTTGCAGGAACGGTTTTGCAGTTTATTGCAGCGAATTGTCTTCACTTCCATTGTAATATCTCAACATGGCAAAAACCATTGTTAAGGCGATCGGTTGCAAACATACCCCACTATCTGAAAATACGTATATGTTCGCTTCGTAATACAGTTTTTACATAGGAAAGAAAACCAGAGGGAGTTAAAGAAATAGACAGATGTTTAGGGTAATATGTGCGAGTTTTTTAATAACAGTTTTCCCTCTTATAATTGATATATTGCAAACATTGTCTGAAATTATTTGGTTCGCCCAATTATTTCCCAATCTCTTAGAAAAATGAAAAAATCACCTTCGCACATCTAAACCGTGTCCTATTTTTTGCTTAAATACACATTTTTTTATGTTGCTTAGTATCTCGGACCGTAATGTAGAGAAATAATGAAGCCGATGAAGTTGCTCTACTTGAAGGTGAATGAAATCGGTATTATGCAGCATGAATTTTAGATTTACCTAAAACGACATCCATTGACAATGCATCTATTATGACCATGTGTCCAGCGGATAAAAATTTAATAATTGTAATTATGGAATAACAATTAATTACGGTTTTTCCTTGAGATGAAAAAAAAGTCAATGGCTCGAGAGGGATTCGAATCCACGACTTTCGGCTAGATACGCCGTTGCTTTACCACCTGAGCTCGATCCACTCGGACATCAACTCCCCATCTCAAACTCACCTTACGAGTTTTCTCACCTTTATTATGGAATAAGTTAGAATGAAGTTGGAAGAAATCCGATGACCAACGGGTGAGTGCTTACCTGAGACCGAACTCAAGTTATCCTTGATTCTGTAGGAGAACACCCGTCATTGTCCAAACCGAAAGGAAAAAGTTTCATAAAAGTCTAGGTTTTTCCATTTTCCAGACGCAACCTTTCAGATTCGTCGAAAAATGTATAGTGCTACAGTGCTCGCAAAGTTGCCGAGAAAATACAGACATTTATAGTACTAAAAGAAGAACACCATAAGTAGAATAACGTTGAGCTATAACGAAGATAGGACGTTATTGTCGTCAGGATATGTACGGACAGTGGTGATATATTTGAGAACAGTAGCTGGCCAATGAAAGTACCCTGGAGGACTTTTGTATCTGCTCTGTACAAAGGATAGAGAGAGAAACCTCATGCATCTTTGTGCGAATAGCTATTAAAAGGTACATTGCTGGACTTTTTGCCTCTTGCGGAACGTCCTCATTTCTTACAATCCTAGTGAGTATTTGAGTTTATTCAGTGCTTATTTCCATCCGCCTTCTCAAATTGGTTTTATGATTTATTTGGTCTCTAAAATCACCGAGTTTCTTTGTGTGCCATTGCATCAGATATTTTATAGTACGACTTTATTACCGTGCTTTTAATGTTTTCCGCTCTATCCTGCATTGTGGACCATTCGTTTGGATTGAAAGTTAATAAGCCTGATTGTTGACAGGGGTTCAGTTTTAGTTTCTGTTGCATTATGTAGTCCATGCTTTGTCAGTACAAATGAAAAATAAGATCGGTTGGTTTTTAACTTATTTTATGTTTTTTGAACCGATTTATTGACGGGCTGTATGTAATCTACTGTAACTTTATGGAGGGTATCGGGAATTTTGATTTATGTACTAAAATCCATGTTTATTTTAATAGCTATTCGCACAAAGACGCATGAGGTTTCGCCTGGCATTGTTCTGACTTTTTTTAAAATAAAGAATTCTATTTTTCTCTGGACAGAAGTGTTTTATTGGGAGAAAATTTCAAAACCGGTATTAAAATTGTGTAGCTGTGTGTGTTTGTGAGAGGGAGAGAGAGAGAGAAACAGAGAAGAAAAAGAGAGCGCAAAATAGAAAGAGAGATAGAGTGCGAGAGAGAAAGAGAAAAAGAGAAAGAATGAGATTAAAAGATCAAAAAGAGAAAGAAAGAGATTGAGAGATCGAAAAAGAAAAATCACGAGATTACGAGGTCAAAAAAGAGAAAGAAAGACATTGAGAGATCAAAATATAGAGAGAAAAAGGTTGAGAGAGAGAGAGAGAGAGAGAAAATGAGAAGGGAAAGAAAGTCTTTGAAAGGGAGCGAAGTGAGTGAAGAGAGTTTCGAGAAAGAAAGAAAAAGGGAAAGGAAGAGATTGAAAGACAGAGCGCGAGAGAGAAAAAAGAGAAGGGAATAGAGAAAGGAAGAGATTGAGATATTGAAAAAGATAACGAAAAAGGTTGAGGGAGAGTGAGAGAGTGCAAGAGGGAAAGAAAAACTGAAAGAAAGAGATTGAAAGAGAGAGCGCGAGAGAGAAAGAAAAAAGAGAAGGGAAAAGAGAAAGGAAGAGATTGAGAGATTGAAAAAGAGAAAGAATCGGAAAAGCATGACTTAAGAAAAAAACTGTGCTAACGGTAGGATACCTTTAAGTTTTCAGAACAAACCAAAGCTCGAACGAAAGGCTTTTCGACGAGAAAATCCCCAAGTGCTATTTCTACTACCTTCATCTCAAGGGAATGGATGCCCAAAGGATAATTGTACTGATCAACAGAACTTTGGCACCTAAATCCCAATAGATGACCTTCGATTATATTAGTGGATTCAAGAGGAATAATGTTGCTAAACACGTCTCATACATGAATTAAAAAAAAAACTATCTCAGATTGTCACATGTCTCATAGGTGCAACCGGTACTAAATATCTCGAGGGTTCTTAAAAATATCGATTGAAAACAACCATTATAATTGAATAAATACATACATACATAAGAAAATTTTTATGTCACAGTGGAGAATTTAGGTTTAAAAATTGCTTGCACCCGGAAGCTTAACTTTACAAAACATCGACTTTTTTTTTTAAATCAATATAAAAAATTAAAGTTTAAAATAATCAAAACGTATAAGCACGTACTACTGTATTACTATCACATATGAAAATTTATAGAACCACGTAAAACAATTATAACCGCACTAGTATCAACTCTCGCCAGCTCTGCACATTGAATTTTCTAATCTTATAGGTTTGTTATGCAACTGTCGATAACAGATAATGGATTATATCAATTTTAATAGCTGCATGTTCAGTCGTCGTGCACAATTTCATAACACGTTGTAATGCCCTTGAATAGCTCGAATAGCATTTAGATTATATATATATGTACACCCACAGCTTAACATTACTTATAATAAACACATTTAAATTATGAGAAAACTGTAAAATTGGCAAAATAAATGTTCAATAGAAAACAGAGTGAATTTATACATATTTCATTGTTAGAAATGGTGCAAAAAAATGTAAGTGATTTTGAAATATAGATAAGGACATAATAAACCAAAAATAAGGAATATAAAAATAAACAAATACCAGCTGTAATACAAAGCGTAATATTGTAATCCATAAATTTGTATTTTACTTTAATTTCCCTTCTTTGGTTAATTCTGGATAATACATAAATTGGTTACATACGAAAACTAGTTTTTTAATTCACTATTTTTTGTGGTCTGATTGATCTATTCATATCATTCATTTAATTAAGGTTTTTAGTTGAGATGAAAAAGTCATTGTCACGAGCGGGATTCGAACCCACGACCTTCGACTTGATACGGAGCTACTCTACCACGCGAGCTATCCTGACTTCGATCAACTCGGACACCAATACACCAACCTTTTTGAAATTTGAAAAGGAATGGATTTTACGACTTGAAAAAATTCATGAATAACTATACATAACACATTGATAAATAAAAAAATGATGTTTCAAATAACCAAGAAGAAAAGTTATTTTTCCCCATTGTTGATATTCCGTCTAGAATTTCGTGGTTTAGCCTAATTCCACCCCCTTCTTGGAAGCGTCAACCTATTTCCGCGTCCATTTCATTGGTCGCCGAGATTCAAATCGATTACACTAAAATTGTCAAATGGCAAATAGGAGAGAAAATTCGAAAAAGGTGGGGTTGAGATGGGAAGTTAGTGCCGTGGGAGGAGCAGCGACGTATCAAGCCGAAGTTCGTAGGTTCGAATCCCCCTCGTTACCCTCTTTTTTATCTCGACCTAAAACCTTAATTAATTGAATGTTTTTTTAATATTTCCGGTCCTCGCCTGGCACAGCTAAACTATTGCTATTTCATCATTCAGAACATCCTTTATAATATAATTTTATCGATACATTTCATTGGAATTAAATTTCGTTCCAAGATGATCCAGTAAACTTTGCGTTGATCACCACAGCTTTCTACATTGCTAGAATATGATTTTCTATCTATAAATAATAATAGAAATATTATGTTTGATTTAATAATGTCTTTAATTCAGCCCTATTCAGGTCTATTTGGTTTTGACAAAACCAATTATGATGGCTTTTCCTGTCCATTAATTTATCAAGTTTTAGATAATTTGCCATCAACAATCAAGGAAACACTGATTATAACAGGGAGCCGCCACCTCAATCCTATCTATTAATTATATTAATTTCCTCCTTATTTCTGTCCTCTTAAATGATTAGAGAAGTTCATATTCAGCTATAAAAGTTTTTAATAAACCTACACGGCACTATTTTCTGAAAAAATAATATTACGACCTAAGAGAATTTTCAAAATATCTTATTTTCAATGCAGTTCCTTTCTTTTTTTAAGCTGTGAGACAAATCCCAACGATTCGGTTTATAATTTTGTATTTTTTTTTTCTTTGGCTTCGGCGAGGCGTTTGATGTAGTGTATAATCATTTATTCTACAAACACTAAGTGCTGAAAATGCAAGAATCAGTCCGAAACTAGGTATCGGTGTTGATTAAAAAAAACCTATACTTCGCAAGTAAACACAAATGATGGGTGGTGGGTGCTATGTCGATAGGTGAGTCATTGGAACCTTGACAGAACAGAAGCCGCAACGCGGAACACATTCATTCAGTCTATGTCCATTCCGGAAAGTGTGCACATAAACGAAATATATGTGGATTAAACCAACGAACGAAAGGTAAAAAAATTCCCTCGACTTAAATTCGTTTCAATTGATTTAATACAATTTTATACTTATGTCTAAATAAATAATTATATAAAAATAAATAAAATTTATGTGTACAGATTAGAGACCGTTAATGTATACTTATTCAGATATCGTGAGATGCGGTCTGGTGTGATGTAGGTATCAGAAAAACATTTTCTTTATCGTGCCAACGTTTCGATTTTTTATTGAGATCATCTTCAGGGCTCAAAGTGTTTGTCTTCTGTGTAATTGTGCCATGTCGTGTTGAGTGCCTGTGGGCACAATTACACAGAAGACAAACACTTTGAGCCCTGAAGATGATCTCAATAAAAAATCGAAACTTTGGCACGATAAAGAAAATGTTTTTCTGATACCTACATTACACCAGACCGCATCTCACGATAACTGTATAAATAAAATTTCTAATTGATATTATACTTAGCTAAGTCATTTAGTTCTCAGATTTAAATAATTGTAAAAATTTTATATAAATCGTTCAATATTATGTGTATAGCGTATGCTATTTGACAAAATTACTATTTTATTTATTTTTGCAATATTATGCAATCTTACAGAAAGAACTTGTTCTTCATAAGTGCGGTGTTATGAAATTGTGACTTTTCCAATCAGTTTAATCTTCATGGTCTACTGGTGTGTTATATGAGTTTGGCTATATTCTGCAATTTATTTTTTTGCTTTGTGGGAGCACAAATCCGTGACGTGAAAATTTTTCGCGTGATAACAATTTCTTGCCGACGAATAGACTTTCTTCACGGTATTTCAAGCTGAACCCAGGACATTGGCAAACCTCAGATTCTCTCATTCCCAGATTTGATCCTTGCGTTTGTGTATAAATTTTGGTTGTTTTTGTGTGTTTTTTTTTTTTTTTTTGGGGGGGGTTCTCTCATTCAGCCACGATTTGCTAAGGTATACTATGGCATAAGTGTTTAGTACTGTAATTGCTATTTCTACCAATTCTGTACATTGCTGGACTTTTTTCCTCTTGCAGAATGTCTTCATTTCTTACAATCCTAGTGAGTATTTGAGCTTATTCAGTGCTTATTTCCATCCGCCTTCTCACATTGGTTTTATGATTTATTTGGTCTCTAAAATCACCGAGTTTCTTTGTGTGCCATTGCATCAGATATTTTATAGTACGACTTTATTACCGTGCTTTTAATGTTTTCCGCTCTAACCTGCATTGTGGACCATTCGTTTGGATTGAAAATTAATAAGCCTGATTGTTGGCAGAGGTTCAGTTTTAGTTTCTGTTGCATAATGTAGTCCTTCCTTGTCAGTACAAATGAAAAATAAGATCGGTTGCTTTTTAACTTATTTTATGTTTTCTGAACCGATTTATTGACGGGTTGTATGGAATCTACTGTAACTTTAGGGAGGGCATCGGGAATTTCGATTTATTTACTAAAATCCATGTTTATTTTAATAGCAGTCTGTGCTATTTTCACAAAGAGGCATGAGGTTTCCTCTAGCATTGTTCTGACTTTTTTTTAATAAAGAATTCTATTTTTCTCTGGACAAAAGTGTATTTTTGGGAGAAAATTTCAAAACCGGTATTAAAATTGTGTAGCTGTGTGTGTGTGTGTGTGTGAGAGAGAGAGAGAGAGAGAGAGAGAGAGAGAGAGAGAGAGAGAGCGAGTGTGTGAGAGTGTATGTGTAAGTGTAACCTAACCTAACCTAAACTAACCTGATTTCTAAGTTGTAACATTAATCATACTATTGAGCGGAATCCCTGTTCTCAAAAAATAAAACTAATACAATGCAATAAACAAAAACGAAAGAAATGAATACGCAATGAACTAAAATAATAATTCATCCTGAATATTTTAACCAAATTCATTTAACAGATTAAAAAGAAAAATAAGTTGTGTAGTTTGTGTTTCAGATCTGACAATTATCAAATGTGTTGCCAAACGGAAATAATGCGACTTGTACATGATATTTCAGTGGAAATGATAACGGAGTGATAAGAACGTCGGCTGTACTGAATTGAGCTAGGTTTTGATGATGGGAGACATATTTTGGTTGGAAGAGGCACTTCAATTGGACCGGTATAAAAACAGGATAAAGCGTATATTAAAGGTCGAAACTATCGCACTTTCCGAAAATGAGGGAGGGTTTCTATCCCAAACCACGAAGTATAAAGTGCACGTGTTGTTAGAAAATAGGCGGAAAAAACGGATACAATTCATTGTGAAAGTGACTTCCGAAATGGAAAACATTAAAACTTTCACAGAGGAATTAGACGCTTTCCGGCAAGAAATTAAGGTCCGTTCGTTTTAGTTTTGTTTTCCAATTAAATAAATCATTACGGAATTTGTAGATGTATACATTGCTTTTGCCAGAGATGGAGGTTTTGATGAAAGAATTTGAAGACACCCGGGACAGGCTATGGACCGACATGATAAGCTACCAACCTTACAACTTGATCGTTTTCAAAGATTTGACGGTAACAAAAATGAAATTTTTATTATGACAGCAATTACATTGTGTTTTTTAGGCCGAGGGATTTAAAGTGGAGGACAGGAGAAAATGCCTGGGCCGGGAACACAGTCTCTTGGTTATGGAAGGAGTTGCAAGGATTCACGCGATGTCGAGGATCCTTTTAGACAGGGGATTATTCCCAACAACCGATCTGAAAAAGTACATCTCCCTCAGGCCCAGGAAGGACCTGTTTAACTGCATATGGGTTAACCCATTAAAGCACGTTGCCAATGAAATCAAATATTGGGGTACCGAATGGTAATTTTTTTTCGCTATGTACAATTTTATTCTATCGATTCAGGTCAAGTTATTATATATTTTATTATACAATTACGGTTAAGACACAAGTGCGATCAAAATCAGAGTTAATTATCATCGCGTCAATCTTAATAACTTATGTGTATGTTCGGTGTGCCAGACCCTACATGTTTAGTTGTTATTATTATATTGTTGTCACACATGAAATATCCGCCAGTAAGAAGTAAATTAAAAAAAAAACGACAAAACATCAAAAATTGTACTCCTGGGAACATAAGGATTTTGAACAGAAACCCTTAACAAAAAGTATTATTGGTGATCGTGGGGGCGATCTGGTGTGACGTAGGTTTTAGATAAACATTTTTTTTATCATGCTAATTTTTCAATCTTTACATAGATCATCTTCAGGGCCCGGGATTTATAAACATTGTTTTACAAATACATGTAAGAAAATAAAGAATTTACACATGTTAGAAAATTTTAGATTGAAAAAAAATAATTTATGCAATGCCAGAACATTTTAAATGAAAAAAAAATTAATTCAATGCTAGAAAATTTTAGATTAAAAAAGAATGAAGTTATACAATGCTAAAAAATTTATGATTAAAAAATTGTATAAACTTATTTCTTTTTGTAATCTTAACATTTTTTAGCATTGTATGAATTCATTCTTTTTTAAGAAGAGAAAAACATTTTCTTTATCGTGCCAACGTTTCGATCTTTTATTGAGATCATCTTCAGGGCCTGGGATTTACAAACATAATTTACATTTAGAAAATACATATAGAATTTGGAAAAGTGAATTTATACAATGCAAAAATTATATTTTATATTCTATCAAAGTATTTCTACTCACTCAAAGTGTTTGTCTTCTGTGTAATTGTGCCATGTCGTGTTGAGATTGCCAGTGAAATTTTACTGTTTCATGTTTATATGTTTGATTTTGAAGTGGTGGGGAAGGAAGTGGGTATAGAAAAGACAATTTTGTATAGGTCGTCGGCTTCTTTGAGGTGAAAAGAGCCGACAAAGGGAAACAATGTGTTGGTAATGTTTCAGCTGAAAACATTAAAATTTCACTGGCACTCTCAACACGACATGGCACAATTACACAGAAGACTAACACTTTGAGTGAGCAGAAATACTTTGATAGAATATAAAATATAATTTTTGCATTGTATAAATTCCATATTCTATATGTATTTTCTAAATGTAAATTATGTTTGTAAATCCCAGGCCCTGAAGATGATCTCAATAAAAGACCGAAACGTTGGCACGATAAAGAAAATGTTTTTCTGATACCTACATCACAACAGACCGCATCTCACGATATTTGAATAATTTAAATTTTGTTTTAAATGTAAAATTCTAGCATTCTATAAATTCATTTTTGTATTTAAAATTTTCTAGTAATGTGTATTATTCCAACATATATTTGTAAAATTGAAACAATGTTTATAAATTCCAGGACCCGAAGTGATCTCATTAAAGAACGAAATGTTGGCATGGTAAAGGAAATGTTTTTCTAAATACAAGCAAGCCAGCAAATTTCCATGCCATTCATTCACGGCGTATCACATAAATTGAGCACCAACATTCTCTCATCCGGTAACTTTAAAATAACTTTCAAAAAATATAAAACAATTCAAACACTTTTTTCCAAAATTAAAGACCCCACAGCATATGATGTAATCTAAAAAAATCAATTGCTTAAACTGTCCAACAACTTATATCAACATATCATCGCAAACAAAAAACAAGCAAAATCCTACAAATACCCACCTTGTTGAACACAAACACAATTTTGATTTCAACAATCCAAAAATATTTCACACAGAACAAAACGTACAAACTATTCAGATATCGTGAGATGCGGTCTGGTGTAATGTAGGTTTCAGAAAAACTTTCTCTTTATAGTGCCAAGGTTTTGATCTTTTATTGAAATCATCTTCAGGGCTCAAGATGTTTGTTTTCTGTATAATTGTGCCATTCTTGATTGTCGTGTTGAGAGTGCCCGCGCGAGTGTTTTTCTGAAACCTACATCACACCAGACCGCATCTCACGATATCTGAATAGTTATCGATTAACGGTAACTAATCTCTACACAACCATAAAAACGTAACGTTTTAGAAATGGTTTGGTGATTAGTATCAAATACAGAACAGACCCATGTAAACTAATCGCAGCTACGCCAATTTGATACAGATAACATACGTATATCATCATATCACACAAAACACACTTTATGACATATAAAACATTCATCTTATTCCACACATTAAACGTTTTTAGGTAGTCGAATTTTTAAACAATTTGGCGTTTTCACTAATTAACACTATGTATATAATCCTGAAAGGATATTCTGTTCGAACCATTACCAACGCTTTTTCCCTTCGTCTGCGCTTTTCACCTCAAAGAAGCCGACTCCTTACACAAAATGTCTTTCTTCCTCATCCCTTGAAAATCCAACGCACATGAACCTAAAACAACAATATCTCACCGGCACTCTCAACATGCACGCAAGGATGGCACAATAATGCAGAAAACAAGCACTTAAAATGAGTAGAAATACTCTATTGAAATGATTAAAAACAAAAGATTTTCTGCATTATTTAAATTCGCTTTTTCCACATTGTACACGTATTTGTTAAATTTAAACAATGTTTGTAAATCCCAGGCCAAAGATGATGTCAACGAAGACCGAACATTACAAGTATTTAAGGGTTTTGGATGAGTTGAAAAAAAAGTTAATGGCATGAGCGGGATATGAACCCACGATCTTCGGCTAGATACGCCGCTGCTCTACCACTTGAGTTATCGTGAAAAGTCTAGGAAGACTTATTAAATTCTTATTAAAATCGAGGTCACGATAGCTCAGGTGGTAGCGCAGCGGCGTAATTAGCCGAAGATCATGGGCTCGAATCCCGTTCGTGCCATTAACATTTTTCATCTCAAATAAAAACGTCAATTATATGTAATGTATCAATTGGTCAAGGGTATCGCTAAATTAGTGTATTTAAAGATCGAAACGTTGGCCAATAAAGAAAATATTTTTTGTGAACCTGTTAACACCAGACCGCATCTCACGATTTTCGAATAATCATCGAATAACGGTCACTAATCACCATATGTCTTTCTAAAACCTACATTACACCAGACCGCACCTGATGATGTCCAAATAATCATTGGTTAACGGTCACTAAACCTCGTACACTTAACAAAAAGTTGTAACCATTTAATAACTGCTAGGGAACAAAATTAACAAAACGCGTACTTTTTCTATAGTATACTAATGGGCAAATTTAACGCACCACTCAATTTATTTTGTTTAAAGTAAATCCATTACCTCCACAAATTAGTTACAGTTAATCAAGAAGTATCGTAAACAAAATAAACAGTAAAATTTTCTTCCATTGTTTGCTTTTGTACTGATTAATCTCATTTAAGCAAAAAGTGTATATTGTATTCTACCCTTCCATTTTGCTACGTCTAAGGCTTTCAGTTAATATTTTTTCCTTTGTTGATTTAATTGATATTACTCATATTCATAAAAATTTTATAACTGCTCCAGTCAAGCATTTGAGTGAATATGAGAGTGCAAGGGTCTTATAATTACTAAAGAAAGGATACAGCCTGCCCGACTTCGCCGGGAGGCTGAGTGTAAAACACTGAAATAGGAAGACGCTTCAGAGGAACAGGGCTTCACACTAGAAGGCAAGACAAAATCGACTTCATTCCTTGTCGAACTTGATACTGAAAAAAATTTGTTCCCAATTCTGCGCTGTCCTTCTCGACGTTATAAACCTTTTTAGGTGTGCTTTATTTTTTCGTTTGTCAGAAAATCTGCGTGGCTTTATATGAGGGTTTGATTCGTAGACGTTGTAATGTTGGGTAAAATATTTTAGGGTGACTTTTGTTGTTCTGCCAAATTTTATTCTATTCTTGTTGGCGTTTCTGTCTGGTATGGTCTACGTTTATGCGACGTCGTGGCCAGGTTGAAAGTTTCTGTTAAGTCCTCCCTTTTTGCTGGTTCTTTTGTTGGTGAACGTGTGCTGGTTCCGATCCGCTTCTTCATTCTCCTCTACGAGAATGGGACTTTCCAAACTTTTCTTTCCAGGTCGATTGACATTTCCAATGTACAGTACTAAAGACAAGCGAGGCGATAGATTCACCCGTCATCAGGCTGCATGAAACCAGCCCAACTAATCAATGAAATTAACCTTAGTGCCCGGTAGACGGCTTATATCCCGGGAATCGTACATTGGAAAATTGTGGAACGTTCACATAACAGATGAGATCAGAGTTGGGACCCAAATCTGTATAAGGCCGAAATCTCTTATGGACACTCAAGAGAAAGGTACGCTCAATGTTGTATGGCTCCTCAGCTGGTATTTCACGGAGGGTCATCGATGTTCTGGAGTAGCATTCCCGCACCGAATTGGTTGTTGTGCTAGGCAGATCTGCAACTTTGCTTACATCGAAGAGCATGTAGTTCCATTTTCCACCAACATCGATGACAGATTCTCGCTAATGCAGGATAATGACAGGTACCTTAGCACACATATTCTGATTGACCACCTGAATGAGGGTAGATATGAGTGTTTATATAGCCAGATCGAGTTCTAGATTTGAATCAATTGAAGCGCATTCTGGATCAAATTTGAGTACGACGGCGAAACACAAGTCCTAACACCATTGACAAGTTGAAAACGGTTATTCTTGTAGAAGGGAAAAAATGTTCAGGATTTTATGAGAAATTTTTGCCAAGGAATGCAGTTTGTAAACCACATTTCTCCAGATTCAAGAAAGTCAATAACAGGGAATTATTTTGGAGAACTGCACAAGTCTTGTTGTGTGTACTTGCATCTGTGTTCTAATTACACCTCGATGTTTTTGTTTAACATTACTTCTTAGCCTAAAGTACTCTGAGAATTCCACGCTGAGTGGAAATAACAAAACTTTTTAGGTCTAGCTATTACAATAGCTACACGGATGGAATTAGGCCACAAGGCTTGGCGTTCATTCGTCCTCCATTTGTGAGAAAATTTTAATTGAGTTAACAAATAAGTCGGTTGCTATCGTGTCGCTATCGATCAACTTAGGAAAAGGATCTTCGGTGAGGTGGCAACAGAACGACAATCCTTTAAGTTTTTGTCGGGATTTCGACAATTATCATCAGGGCCTATTTATCAAAGGAATATATAACAGTGAAAACATATTGTATAATTTAAAAGTAATTATATTTTGGGTGATTAATGACCGTTAGTCGATGATTATTCAGAAATCGTGAGATGCGGTCTGGTGTGATGTAGGTTTCAGAAAAATATTTTCTTTGTCGTACTCAGGTTTTGATCTTTACTGTGATCTTCTTCACGTCCTGGGATTTACAAACATTGTTTAAATGTAACAAAACATATAGGATGTAGAAAAAATTGAATTTATGCAATGAAAAAAAATTATTTTAATTAATCAAAGTATTTTTACTCACTCAAAGTGTTTGTTTTCTGCGTAATAGTGCTACTCTTGTGTCGTGTTAAGAGTGGTATTGCTGTATTATGTTTATGTTGAATTTTAAAGGGGTGGGGAAGGAAGTCGGTATAGAAAGATATTTTTGAATAAGGACGGAAATTATATTTTTCGTGATTTAACACGATGAGTGTTGAAATATATTTTTCCTTAAGGCATATTTTCATCTCTCTTCGAGTTAAAGAAAGAAAAATATAATTTTTTTTTTTAATTGTGTTTTTAAATTATTAAATATGTTTTAACTCCTATATTTTTCCATAAAAAAATAGATCCTGATGATGACGATGTAATTGTCGTACACTCGGTAACTTAAAGAACGGTTGTGACTTCACGGAAGATCCTTTTTTCAAGCAATTTCCATTTTTTTATGCAGTCAAAGTTATAAAATATAACTAAATGGCATAGGAATTGAAAAAAAAAAGTTAATACACACTTATCCTGCACTTTTTAGGGTTGATGTAGGTGCGCGGCTGTTTCAATACGCAGATGAATTGTATGAAAAGTTGAACGATGCTTACGACGTCGACGAACGAAGGTTCAATGTCATCAACCACGGTGATCTCTGGACGTGCAACTTGATGTTCAAATACGGCTCTGGCCCGGACGTTGGTAGACCAATCGCTATCAGGTAAGAAACCCTTGACAACACACGTTTTGTTTTTTTAAAAACTCTTTTACGAATCTTCAGGTTCATCGACTTTCAGATGAGCTTCTACAATACGGCAGCGTGGGATCTGACTTACTTCATCTGTACGAGCCTGGTACCGTCGTTTAGAAGGAAATATGAGCGCACCCTGCTCGCGAGATATGTGGACTGCTTCAACTACAATCTCGACCTGTACAAGTACGAAGGTACACGGCTGAAGCTAGAGTCGCTCGAATCGGAAATGAAAAGACTGGAGCTGCTCCGAGTTTTGTTACTGTCATTGACTTACCCTCTCATGACTACCGGTAATCATTATTAGTTGAATGAAAGTAGATTTTAAAATTATCGTTAGTCCGCTTAAAGTATGCAACGAATGAGTCCAGTATATATAAGAACTTTTGCATTATGGGTAATTATTTGCTTTTTTGTTTTCTTTAAATCGGTGTAACAAGCGTTCCTTGGTAAAATAGTATTTATCATTTTCAACGAAAGTTTAATTGAATGCATTGAGTTAACTTCTCACTGGCCATTTTTCAACCAGTTACTCAAGGTACTTACATGGTAGTAGGTCTTGACTATTATCAATCGCTCAGGAAGCGAGTGCCTGGGTTGTATTGTTGAAGTCCTTTTCTGTTAAAGCTGGCTGTGATAATTTCGCTTACATTATTTCTAACTTTTTGATACCATGCAGACTACGAAGCGTGCATTGGTAATTGGTATGGTATGGTGGAAAGGATACTAGGAGGCGGGGTTTGTATACCCTAGGCACTGCACCCTTCTAGCTTATTGGATCTTCCTAGTTCCTTAGTTTAGTCAATAGACTCAATAATTTTTCTCAGAAGTATCAGGTCATCGACTGTCATTGCTACAATTTGGTTCCCAGAATCTTTTCCATGCGTTAGGTTGACCCTCCATTAAGCAGTTGCTTCGCATTCGAAGATGATATAAGGCTGTTACCTCCTCCTCATTACAAAGTCTGCAAATGGGATCACTATTATATATGCCCATGTTATGTAGATGTTTTCTCAGATGCCAGTGGCCGGTTAGTAGTCCTACGACTCCTCTGAGATTTGCCCTCTCCAATTGTAGCAGTGTTTTTGCCAGTTTTGGTGATGGTTGTTTCATCATAAGTTTACTATGTCTAGCACTGCTATAGTTTATCCACTTCTCTCTTTGATTTGTTTGGATCCAATCTGCGATGGAGGATTCTATGTTTGTTTTTGATATCCTAAGGGTAGGTTCGTGGCCTATGTATGGCCTTGCAGAGACTCCTCTGGCCAGCCTGTCTGCTTCTTCATTACCCAAAATTCCCCTGTGTCCTGGCACCCAGGATACCATCAGGTTGTTATGTCCCCGCAGGTTTTGGAGATTTTGGATGCATTCACTGACTAGTTTTGATGTAATTCTTTTGCATGCCAATGCAATAGCTGCTTGCCTGTCTGATATTATGAGGAGTTTATGGTCAGTGTAACCTCTTTTAAGATTTTCCAGGACACAGGCATTGATCGCATGTATTTCTGTTTGAAAGACCGAGGTATACTTCCCTAATGAGTTTGATTGCTCATATTTTGGGCTGGTACCGAAAACGCCTGACCCGGTTCCTTCGTTTGTTTTGGAGCCATTCGTGTACCATATCATTGTATCCCATGTTCTCCTGTGTTCTTCCTCTCCTTTATAGCCAGTTGAGATTTTATAGACCGAAGGGTGTAATTTCAAATGAACTGAACTTTTTTAAGTTTTGAAATTCAATAATTTCAAACAGTTTCCTGTATCGTTCAGATTTAAGTATCGTGTCCACGATTAATCAAAATTTGTCCAATTCTCATATCAAGTGGGATTTTTCATAGACTTTTGCAAGTCACTACCATTTCTGAAGGATGAGTATATCTTTGATCTATCCACTGTCAACTATATGGCGACTCTTTTGGTACACCAAAACTAAACGGCAGTTCGCGCGCAATCGCGACTGGCTTGCTCAAAACTCAAGAACCTTGTACATTTGTGAGATTTTTCTTTGGTTTCCAAGGACTGAAAACTCCACCGTTGAATTGTTCGAACCAGAGCGGTGTAAAATGCTGTCTAATGTACCCGATCTATCCGGGCTTGTTGATTTCAAGAGCTTTTTTGAATAGAGCTTACTGTATTATAGTCAATAATCTTTGTGACGCAAGTTTATAAACTTATAGTTATAATTCATAACCACAGCACATTCGAAGCAAATGTACTATGTACTGTACAAGAAAGCTTTTATTCATATCTTCTTTTACCGTAAAACTACTTACCACTTGTTGCGTAAAGTCGAAGGGTTGAAAAGAATTTTAAAGGCGATGACATTGAGGAATATAAGGATAAGATGAAGGTTAGAATGATTCTTGTGTGCCTTGTGTACCGCAACAAACAATATTCTGCTGAGCTTTCAACCTTGAGATTTCGAAGCTTTTTTTAAAGGCTCGTATTACGTGCATTCCTCCTGGTAGTTTTGGAATATTCCTTTGATCATTTCTTCATATGCCTTTGTCCTGAAATACAATGAAATACAACATGCCCAGGTTGAGTAAGTGTAGATGCCAGTGACTATTCCCGAGCTTTACCTAAATAGCAGTAGCTTTGTAGACGGTAGATTTCATCATTTATATCATAGATATCATCAGATCATTTAATACGAAAACACGAAACGAGTTAAGCTCAGAATGGAAATATGAAAAAATGGGGACAGCGAGACAGATTCGCGTTACACTAAAAACATAAATGAAGTTAATACCCCTTCTTTTCGAGTTTTATGGTAAATTCATAATATATTTCAAATGTGTAGAGATTAGTGACCGTTAATTATTCAGATATCGTGAGATGCGATCTGGTGTAATGTAGGTTTCAACAAAAAAAATATTCTTTATCGTACCAACGTTTAGATCTTCATTGAGACCATCTTTACAGAGAGATTTACAAACATTCTTTACATTTAAAAAATATATTTAGGATGTGGAAAAGTGAATTGAAACAATGAAAAATATATTTTATATTTTATACCATGCAAAAGGAGGCAAAACTCGTAAGGTGAGGTTGGGATGGGGAGTTGATGTCCGAGAGGATCGAGGTCACGATAGCTCAGGTGGTAGAGCAGCGGCGTATCTAGCCGAAGGTCGTGGGTTCGAATCCCTCTCGTGCCATTAACTTTTTTTCATCTCAACTAAAAACCGTAATTAATTCAGTCAAATATATAAAAAAATATATTTTGCATTGTATAAATTCACTTTTCCACATCCTAAATGTATTAAATTAAGTTAAATGTAAACAATGTTTGTAAATCCCTGCTCTGAAGATGATCTCAATAAAAGATCGAAACGTTGACAAGACAAATAAAATGTTTTTCTGAAACCTCCATCACACCGCATCTCACGATATATAATAATTAACGATTAATGGTCAGTAGTCTCTACACATTTCTACAATGTAAACAATGTTTGTAAATCGTAGGCCCTGAAGATGATCTCAATAAAGATCGAAACGTTGGCTCTATAACGAAAATATTTTTCTGAAACTTACATCACACCAGACTGCATCTCACAATATTTGAATAATTAATATATTTCAAAATTCAAAAACTATAAGAATGCTTAAACACATTCTGAGAGATCCTGAATTGTATAAGTAACACAAGGTACAACACCAGGGGTCGTCGGTAGCCGCAAGGTTCCATCTTTGATACGGCGCTCATCACTGTAAGGTAAAGGCCCCGGGTTCGAATCCAGCGGCCCTGCATTCGAACTCGATATACTTACAAATGGGCTTTTTTTTCAAAAACACCGTCACCCTTAGGGTTTATATGACCTCTGTTTTTGCGAACCCTCGTTAAAAATAAAAAAATATATATATTTAATTATATATAATGTATATAAT